>AP025042.1:41848876-41944185 GCA_036186865.1 Eustoma russellianum
CACTTTTGTATCAAAAATTCAGTTGGAAAACCAACTGATAAAACATGATATCAGTGAATATTGAGTAGACAATGAGATAGACTGGTTACCGGCTTACTTCATCCAACGTTGTTAACACAATACCACGACTTCTTTCTGGAACCATCTTTGCTCTTAAATCTTGTGGCTTGTCTTCAACTGATCGACCAGAAAATTCTAGAGAATGCACAATAATAGGATTGGATTCCAGAGGTGGTCGATTTTTCCAAATAACATCAACCAAGTTGGTGGATGACTGAACCAGCTTTTGTCGTTTTCTACTAATATCACGCTATCATCTTTGTGCAGTATCCACTGATACACACCAAGGATCAACACCAACAGAAGCATCCTCTGATAAATTCTGGTAAATAAGAAGCAAACGTCTACTTAAGAAGATGGGCAAATTGTAAGCAACTAATTCTACTAATGTGAATCAAATATGCATAAAAACGTTGATTGATGTACAAGAAATATAAGAACCATTTAATGAGCGAGATCACATGCACATGGGTACGAGTGTCAAATACGGACACATATATGGGTGTTGAATTGTTTAATTCATAAAAATTAGGTTACATGGACACATAAAAATATTTGGACATGGGTGCGTGGATACCTTTGATTTATTGCAACTAACTTTTTACATTTGTATATAAGCTGTAAATAAGAAGTTATAAAGCAACAATTACCAAAAATAACCTGGAAAAAAAGAAATCACAAATTTTATGTAATAAATAAAAGGGGGGGAAAGAAAACAGCAGATTAGATGAAAATATTTAATATTTAACATGCGTGCCTCTTATAACTAACGCGTTAAAATTTTAATTTAAGTCCCTCATTTCGGAAAGACCAACCAGCACTATCTCATTTCTTTGACCTTCATTACTCCAGTTGACTGAATGCACACCACGTCGTCACCTTCTCTGTTTCCTTTTCTCTTCCAGCAACGTCACCATCTTCATCCTGAAGATGGCTTATCTGTTTTCACCGCTGACTTCAATACATGACGAAGGCCCACAGTCAATGCATCCAGGTAACAGACAAAGAATCCGACACATATCCGGCACCTGCACCAAGTGTCGTGTTGACATGGGTGCGGCAGCCTAAACACCATCTGGGTAATAGTGGCTGAAAATAAGATATGAATTTTCATAAATCAAGGCCTACATATAAGAACTATGAGAAGCACCCACTCAGAGACTAATGCTAAAAACATCAAGTGGAAGGTCAAAGAAATCCAGATAAACAGTATAGGACAGAAGAAACCAAAAATTAGCTGCTTAAGCACCAACATGCGTACATCCGTCATCCAGCTATCTACAGGTGGGTCCTCTATCATGTGCATGAGGTTCCATTGGTGCTAAGCTGCTGAGCTGCCTGTAGAAAGTACCGACCACTAACCACAATGGTGCTTCCTCCCAAGTTATAAGAGTCAATCCTGCAACAAATTAGCTGTGCTATTGTAAATTCTAATAAACATCATGTTGAAACTGAAGCTAACATGAAATACTAAAATAGAAGGGAAGCAAGTTTGTGATGCAATACTGCAGTAAAAATTCAGATGATAGATCAGGAATCGCAATACACAACACTGGCAATATGATAAACTAAGATATTCAAGAAAGGCCAAAAAGAGAGAGGGGGGTGTTGGCGGAACTAACCTTTGACTTTCTTTTCCATCCCATAGAAAAAGCTAAGATAAATTATTCATTAATCACAGAGAATAGAAGTTCTTAATTTTAGTTCTGTTTCTTGCAAATTATGCTCATAAAGACTGATTCTTTATCTTTCTGAATAGTGGATCCTGCATCTCAACGTCAAAAAGTAAATGCTTGGAATTTCTTGAAAAGGCAGCAGCGCAAGAATGGCTTAAGAAACCAAATATAGAATGCTTCACTCAAAAGTCAAAAGCAGAGAAAGAATAAGTGAAACTGACCAGCTCTCCCGGTAACCTGAAACGAATTCCCTCCTTTTGTCACGGACAGATACATATTCGCTCTGCTCCCTCAAATTCGAACATCAAAAGAAAACCTCAGAAAGGCAAAATTGATCATAGACCAATTAATTTCAAAACAAAAGACGAGAACCTTACAAGATTCCAAGAAAATAAAATTTCATTAATTTGAAATAATACAGAAAACTAATGAATCAATTTAATCACTAATCATCAACCCAAGTCTGGAAAATTTAAAAGGACCTGGTGATGGTCTTCGGACAGAATAATCAAGGCATCGAGAGGAGGGGAATGAGAATTGAGAGGCCATCAGAAACCAGAGCTCCGCCAATACTTCTGCGATCGCCGGCACAAATAATAGCATGGAGACTGAAAAGAGTTTCTTTCCAACCAAATTCAACACAAATAATAGCATGGAGACGGAAGAGAAAGAGGATTTAAATAGAAAAGATTATGAGATATAATATTCTCTTTTGCTTTTGGTTCTGTAAGAAGGTAACGTTGGCAACGGCAATATCAGAGGATTTGGCTTTCAAATTGCAACTCATCATCATGATGATGATGATGATGATGATGATGATGATCAATGGACAAGAAGGAAAAAGACAAAAAATTTACGACCAGGAGAAACGGTCAAGGTTTTCCAGACACTGCCATGAAACATGTACCTATAACATGGTTAATGAGGACTTCTGGTGCTATCAATGACAATTGCAAGATCAATAATTGCAGTATGAGGCATAAGCATATCGAGCAGAATGCAGAGAAATGGTACCCAGATGATGCCACGGACTTTCGCTCGCTTCTCCCAAAATTTCCCCCTGGTTTTGTTGCAGAATCATTGCCTATTCCAACAGCAAGAGCTGGTAGCATGCCTGCAGGATTTCGCAGTTTTGATTCCTCAATATCATAACATGCATAGGACCATCGGACTTATAAAATATGAGGTTACAACATGATTCTCAAAATGTGCAAAATCCAAACTAACTTAAAAAGGAAAATGCTCACAGTCGAACGTTCTCCATCCAAGCACAAGTTTTTCTCTCCCAAAACCATCCGGTAGCCAGTCATAAAATTTTCTGCATACACATTAGGAAAAGATAAAAGTTACATTCCCAAGCATTTTAGTAAACAAAGCAAAATCTACTAGAGCATGCATAATTTACGCCCGATTATGTTGAAGTCTTTGCTCTTGATGACAACAAGGCAGTATGCAAGTTCTTCCTGGATCATATACAGAACAGAACGCCAACATGGTAAGCTATTGATATTATGTGCTTGTGTTAGAAAAGATCAGAATATTAACCTGATTGGAGATTATAATTTTTGGATCATAGATGATAAGTTAGCCTCCACCTTTCATGCCAAGACTCACAGTATGTATCAAATTGCTGTTTGCATCAGGACTGTAAACATAACAAACAAAAAGTTTCAAAGTCACTGAAAAGACAGATACTTCTCTGTTGTAGTGTGCGAGCATGACCTCATGTCATAACAATATTCAAAGGGGATCCTTGAGTCATGTATACGTCGTTTATATTGGGCTTGAAAATGGAACTGAGCTAGCACAAAAGCCACAACAAGGGGAAGCGTCGACATCAAAACCAAGACAGGATAGTTTCAAATCTTGCAGTTTCTGAAAGTCTTGTATATGTAGGGTCAACCAGATAAGTAAAGGAGGTCCCAGAATCAAATAGTGCTGTAAATTCTGAATCGATTAGAGTAGTTCCAACGCGAATTTGAGCTACAGTGACATTGTAAGTTGGGCTGAAAAAACAGTTGTATTCAATGGATAAAAAACTCACTTCAAAGCACTTTATGAAACGGAGAAAATAAGAAAATGCGCACAATTCACACTAAGAGGTTCATAATGGATGATGACTACCACTTACTTTAATGGATTCACATTGAATGATGTCTTTTCCTGATCAGGGCTTCCAGTATCTCCAAAGTTGATTCTTCCTCTGCCATCATGTCTGAAACACATTGAGAAAGAGTTGGTCATGTAACCTTCCTATGATAAAATGCTTGGAACTGATATTTTCTCAAAGTCAAGCCGAAACAAACCATTGGGAGCTGCCACATCCAGAAATGAACCAGTTTGAACCTGTCCACAACTGCAATATGTTTATAGAAATTCACAATGTACATGTTTAAACTGCGGTGGAACATAGTCCTATGTTTATCCCATTCAAATTCAAGAAGCATCATACATTAAACTAACTATAGAGAGAACTTAAAAGCTGCAGGGGAACACCGTTTAGAAGCTACAGTTGTCCATACGTTAATACTAAGATTAGCTTCAGATTTTAATACGAATGGGTTAACTCACCAAGGAAAAAAAAACATACATTGTGCCTTGAAGCTATAATAGTACTGAAAGAGTGTGCTGAAAAGGCACATATAAGTAAAACATAGTATAACATGGCAACTCACCCATATGTAATGTATGCCTCGATAAGTTCTTGATTTCCGTCTTCAGCTTTCAGGTGAAGCAAATCTTCCATTAAAATTCCAGAAGTCGAAGTTTCAGATGAGACATAGGATACTGAGTAAGGGCAATGACTAAATGCATCAAAACAGCTTCCATGATGAGCACGCAAGCTGTTGCTGCAAGTCACTTTCTTGCTAGTTGACGAAGCACTTGTGTTGTATATGCTAAATTCAAAATCCTGCAAAAGGAAGCTAATTAGTTGGTTAGTAAAACAAAGGAACTGTGGGAATTTTGAACTTGAATACCATGGATTCACAGTTTATTCATCAAGAAGAGGAAGAGGAACAAGATACCACTCCATCGATAAATGAACAAATAAGTTGCGCAACAACAGTGAGAGAAATTGAATGAAGGAAGAAATAATTTCATTCACATCAAAACTTCTTCACCTTTTACTTTACAATTGTAACTGGCCTAAATAAGAAGTGAGGGGTTCCCTTTGGTCTCATGGTGTAACGGTTAAAAAACTGGATAAGACAAGCAGTCTTCTTCAGCAATAATGACAATAGAGCACTTTAAAAAGGTGAAAAAGACATCAGCTAGTTATGTACTGCCTCCCCCTTATGCACACAATGAAATATATTAATATATACATATGTGTTTAAATTTTATATAAAACTCAATAATTGTCTTCAAGTGGTCTTCATGTTTGACAATTTTCCTATACTCCCCCTCAAACTTAATGCATATGTATATGCAACTAAGTTTGACCCGTGTAAACTTCAAGCCTTGGGAAGCCTTGAATGAACCTTTGGTCTTCCTCCATTACTTGTTTTATTCTTTCTTTGTTCCCAAACACTTGCAAAAGAATATCAGAACATAAATTCCTGCATAAAATTTATTTTGAATGTTTACTTGGTGAGGAAAGAACTTGTGATCTTGAGTTCCTGCCTAAAAGGTTAGTTTTGAAAAGACAATCTCGGTCCCTGCAACATCTGCAAACAAAATATCCCTGTCCCTGCAAATTAATGGTTAGCATAAGCAACTCCTGGAATTTGTAACACCTGCGAAAGATATATTCTTGTATCTGATCCTACACAGCAAGTGTTAGTATGCAACTTCTAGACTCCAATCGAGCTTCTGAACATCGTGTATAAAAAATGTTAGCATATAGTTCCTTCTTGTGCAAAGATGGAGGTCAGTTTATGACACAGTATCAACGGCAAAAGTAATTATTTTGCAGAAAAACAAATGTTGTTTTGGAAGCCTTGCATAGCAAGAAACCCCGCCTTTTTGAGATCATTTATCAACACTTACAAAAGCAAGGTTACAGAGCTAGTTGTTAGGAATGAAGTAGGTCACACCAACCTAGATGCACAGTATAAAGTAATCAACCATATTCTGAAATGGGTATTGTAGATGAGGAAATCAGTTTTTTTTTCTCTGATTAGGCAAAGGCAATAAATGTAAGCAGTTTTTGAATTTCAATCATTTCCATAGACGCACAGTACTCATCATCATAACTTACTGCACATAATCAAGTATCATGAAATGAAGTAACTTCTTATAATGGAGAACAATGACCTAGTGTATTAGCAATGATCTTACAGTGGAGGTCTTCAGTTTTGTCTTCAGAATACTCGCACAAAAGCAACTTGCAACCCATCCTAGGCTTAACTTCGTGGACAATCTTGCACACGCCAGTCTGTTTGCCAGGTCTTATTGTACTGGAAATAGTGATCAAGATCTGCACAAAGAGCATTGCTACACTTGAGATGATTAGGCTGGTTGCAGCACGTGTAGATGTCCAGCATGCTTCTCGGTAGTCGTAGATTGTCGCCTAGTGGTAGTAGTTTCCAAATCTCATTTTCAACTTGAAGGATTCTTGTTCATCTGTAAACAGAATTTCTGGTGAAGACGTTTTTGGAGGCCACATAAATGCATATTTCGGCTAAAAAGGAGTGTGATTCAACCTAAGTGCACTGGGGAAGGGAAGGATAAAAGACATGGAGAGCCTTTATTTTAATTTTAACCAGCAGAGCAATATTGGGTATAACAATTAACACTAAGGAATGCATTTCCCTTTAAAGTTTAATGAGTCTAAAGGCCCTTGCTATAGACAATTCACCAGTTTTAAGAAACAACAGAGAGAGAAAAACATGCCAAATTGATACTGCCAAGGGCCAACACATTGCTACAATCAAAAGAAGATAGTTTGGAAGGTTTTGAAGAAAAAAGATTTCCTTGATGCAATTCCTTCAAAGAAACCTCAAGAATTCATTAACAAAAACACAAGAACCTCCAAGAAGAAGCAAAAGAAGAGATAATTTCTTAACTTACAGTCCTAAAAAACTGATCTGGTAAGTTGAATTTCCATCAGAGAAAGTGGTAACAGCATCAGCATCTGACAGCCACCGGCGACGGAGGAGACGGTCACGGCTAGCCAAATGTGCATAATACTCAACACTGTTCTAACAACTGGGATCCAGAAAACTATTTCCGGATTTCAGAGACCATTCCTTGACGGATTCAGAGAAACGGTGGTGTATTTCCAGAGGGCATTAGAGAATTGAAAGAGGAACACAAGGAAGAGCAAACTGACCAAGGAAATGGAGAGATAACATTTTTCTTGATGAGCTTTTGTCCAAGATTATCATGAGAGTAGGATATTTTGAAGCTGAGTATAGTAGAAACTGAACATTGAAGGATCAGAATGAGTTATTTGTCGTGAATTTAAGGGACGAATTACTTGGAGAATTGCGACACTAACAGAGGAGAGAGCAGTCTGAGCGTGAAAATGGAGAAAGAAAATATTTTCTTGATGGGTTTTTGGTAAAGATTATCATGGGAGTAGGAAATGCCGAAGCAGAGGGAAGTGGAAATGGAATCTTGAAGGATCAGAAGGAACTAGTGTGTAGGTGAATATATAGAGAGGATGGTGGTGGAGTATTAATTGGGAAGAAGAAGTGTTTCACTTTGACGCGCTCTCATGTCCACCCTAGCTAATGCTACAAGCAATGGAGTCAAGATAATGGTACCAGAAATGCAAACATTACTCCCTTAGGCTCTACTACAAAAACACTCAAGTCTTGCTCCCACTAGTTGGGACTTCTTTACGATATGAAGAGCAAAAAAACAGAAAAAAACAAAAGGCCTTCAGTAAGTTCATACGGTTTCATATTCATATTTAGTTGGAATACCCAGACACTGATATCTGAACATATGCTTGTCTCAGCTTTGAAACAAAGTGTGTCCATACTTTAGCACTATACCTGACCACCAATCAGTGCATGGCCTGTAGCAGATGCACATAAAGTGAATCTGCTGAAAACTTTCCATGGATATACATAACTTAGTTGTACATGTTGACATCCATGGCAAAATGACTTTGCCAATAAAACACACTAGAGCCACATCAAATAAAGAGTTCTCCTGCCACTGTCTTCATCACGCCTTTTATCTGTATATTCAAAGAAAGAACAAGAATCAATTTGTGCATTGTCTCTAAGTGAAGAAAGTTGAAAGTTTGACCGAGCTGATGCTATAAGTTCTATAGAATTTCCACACTTAAGTTTTTCATGAACATTTCATATGTCCAAGGGATATAATGATATAGTATGAATGCAGAAACAGAACCTTTTGGGGTCCGGGGGGAAGGGTGTGTTTATGTTTGAAGGCATAGTCATTTGTTTGTCTCACCTGTTTAGCTGAACCCAATTTCACCTAGATCCTCAAGCTGCGAAGAAGGTGGTTACGTTATGAATACCATTCCTTAAACAAAACAAACTCCAAAAACTCTTGACAATATTTTATTTTTCCTTCTGCCATTGGGGGAGGGGGGATGTCATTGAGTTACAATAGGCAACTTACATTCTTGAAAGGTTCAGGGGGACTCTTCACGAAGTTCTAGAATCCGTGCAGATCTCTTTTCTCCAATACCCTGCAGATGAAATCATATTAATTTCTTTAATGTAGGAAGATTTAACGTTATTCACAAGAGAAAAATTCAGATGCTAACGTACTTTAAGTTTTTGCAACTCCTCCCTGCAATTTAGCACAGTGACATGTAAAAGATAATAAGTGGACGTTTATGTAATATACAATATGAAATGCAGAGATTCATGAACTTTTCAAAATCTACTCTATGGTAATCACTCTCATTAACTTTTCTACCCAAAATATTTGGAGCACACATTCTCAATATAGTTGAATGTCCACTCGTCTTTTATGCATTAAGTCCAAAAGATGATTTCCGAATTTCATGTGCTTACAACTATTATTCACAATGAATTCCATCTCATCCATATTTTACCATCTGTATGTCTGTGTTGTTTTCTTTTTCTTTGTTCCTTGCATGAGGTACTTGATTATATGCTGAACACGAATTTATGTATAAAGCAATGTGGTACTGAAATCATCATCATCCGGACCCTAGTATATCCCAACGACAACAAAAACTATCGTTAGGGTCTGGGGAGGATAAGCGGTAGGCAGACAATACCCCTATCCTAAGGGATAGAGAGTCTGCTTCCAGTCAGACCCCCGGCTCTATGTGGTACTGAAAGTGAAGAGTAAATTGAAATTCAATGCTAGAAACACTTTACTTGCTGGCTGAGTTTAAAAAACTTGAGGGACTCCTGGACAAGAGAATACTACCAAAAAGGAAAGGAGAAACCGTTTTCTAACTGCCATTTCTGTATAATAAAATTTTAGTAGACAAAATATCCTTTTTAGGTTTAATAGGTAAAGAAAAAGGAATACCATTTCTTTTGGGCTAGTATGTAGTAAGTAAATTAGTAAGGAGAACCTGGTGTGAGATATACTGATCAGGATGATTGACACAAGAGAAATGCTCAACATGTTCACTAACTGATTCGACAGTGTCTGAAGGAATATATCTCACAAGAACCTGTACGAATATGATAGAGTCAGATCTTCACGGAAGAAAAAGACAGTAAACATTACAAGGGAAAGGGGAGAGGAGACTTCGGAAAAAAAGTCCGTGTCTAATATTTGTGGAGGGGCCTAGTGTAGCTTAATCCCCATCCTTGTGCTTTGTAGTGACGTTTGAAAAAATGATGACGCAAATAGATGGTACACAATGGACTATAGATACTGAATAAGACCAATTTCATTAACTTCGCATACTATATTCAGTTGCAATTACCAAAAGGTTTGATTGCACTTCTAGGAAACTCACTGTAAATTGATCTAGAAGCTAATTTTCAACCAAAAGAAAGTGAAACCTCAAGGCGGAGACAATCTTGATATCCTTGTAGAGAATATAGCAAGTCCAAATCGAAAACACGTAAGCCATCATCATATGTGCAAAGAATATGGAGAGGAAAAAACAGTAAGGTTGCAATCACCAATGAATTGAATAGGTTTAGGTTCCAAAACATACAAATACCAAGCAAAGAATGTTATATTCCGAAGATTTCCATTTGAAAACAATAACTCCTGCCCTACTTCAGTGTCTAATTAAACTTCAAGCTCAGACGATTCATATTCGTTGAGGGTCCAAATGTTTTCAACCTCCCAGATGCTAATTAAGGAACAATAACCAGCTAAAAAGTAAAAGCAATCATGTGACCAGTTAAAATCAACTTACTGTACAAGTTGACTAAAAATATGCTGAAAAACAAATACCGTTCATTCTGCTAGCTCACCTTGTTGTTTCTTTCTAGGGCAATATTATCTTAGTACATCAATGTGACAAATATGGGCAGATCTGCTAACCCCCAAATTCAATGTGGATCCCTTCTCAGTTTCAACCAGATTGAGTGTGGAATCTATCTCACTGGAAGCAGTTTGTTGGACATCTGGTACCTTCACCAATCCAGCATTTCGTATCTGGGCTCTGTCAACAGGATCTACACTAAATCCTTCAGAGGAACCACATGCAAACAACTCATGTGGTTCTTAATGATATCATGATACTCTCAAGGAAAATGGATGGCAGACACCGATTAGAAATCATGCTGGCAAAAGTGGAGACACTATCCACAAACTTATTCATCCAAGAAACTTTGAAGACTTACTTGCAAACACATCAACGACGTGGCCATGTTCCACAAGAAACTTTTGTAACTGCATTAGCCATAAGAAGGATCAGATGTGTAACACAAGTCACGATACCCAAATAACAAGAATCATTTCGTAAGTACCTTTGCATTCTCTTCTGCCTGCTGTTTCAGAATTTTTGCCTCTTTCACTACCCCCTCCATTAATAATCCTCGGTCAGCAAGTGCCTTCCGTGCACTCTCTTCCTTATCACGCTTCTCCTTCTCAGCAGCTTCTATCTCTTTCTTAGTTGCAGCTGATCATGCTTCTAGACAGTGACGCATCTGTTCAAAAAGTTAAAAAAAAATTATAAAAATGTTACAAAACAGAACTTCCTATTACAGTATACAAATAATGAATAAACTCAACATTCAATAATGACTGAACTACATATCGAGGGTTTTCATGAAAAAACCAGTAGAACAAGCTATAATAGAGCGGATGTACCTGAAAACTAATACAGAATCCTACCCAGAGCAAAATACTCCAAGCAACAAAAAGGATCAACAAAGAAAGAAAATGTTCTGTACTCATGACAAAGTCATGTGCTTTCGATTACACAAAACATACCCGTAGTCATCTGAGTAGCTGGAGTGCTGAGAGTTTCTGATATTACAGAAATGACCTGGAAAAGTTAGTCATTCGCTTGTTCACATAGAATATGGGTGGAAGCGAGTAGTTTTCTCCCAAGGAGCCAAATACACAACCCATGCAAATTAACGGACATTTCACAAGATATCTATAAACAACAATAAACACAATAACTTCCATAAAAAAGAAACAGATCCACCAGGAAAAGAAACAACAAAAGAAAGCACAGATCACATAAGCAAGCAATCAAATAAGAGCAAGGAAGATATGAACCCTTCAAAAAGTTCATTGAGGAGGAAAACATCTAAAATTTCTTGAATGGTCACCTTATAAAATTACAGTTACTGTAGCACACGAGCTATTTATGCGCTAATAAATTCAGTAACTGCATGATCACGGAAATTAAATTAATTAAAAAATCAAACCTATGTAGCAATGTAAAGATCTATCGATTTGTTTAAAACTTCTTTTCTCATCCTCTTAAACCTACGTATACTGAATCAACACTTCCAAAGATATTCTTGTCAAGATTAATCGCAGAATATCAATTATATTACATAGCAACCATGATTGGTCCATTTTCTATTAATCATTATCATTAATGTATTATTCTCCAAAGATATTCTCATCAAGATCAATCACTAATTAATACAGCAACTGAATCAGCAACACCGCATTAGGCCAGGTGGCAAGGAGTTCCGAGACCTTGAAGCAAGCTCAGTTCAAGCCATGCAAATGGAAAGGACAGCTTCGAGGACGCCATGCCCCTTTGAGGGAACTGAACCCAAATTGACACAAGCTTAGTCATGGCTACCGGACAATGGGGGCTTTCAGTTCGCACTTGCACTCAAACACAAACATAAAGAAAAGCAACGGGTACATGAGAGAACAAAGATCATGTGTAGATGCATAACAAACTCAACAGTTCAAAACAAGAGGAGCTAATACAAGATCCCAAATAATATACTTGCAATGGGCCAAGAAAAAATAAAGGAGGAAAGTATATGTTCAGAACCTCATTAAGAATACCAAGACTTCTATCCTTTTCATCTGACAAGCTGATGAGGCGAGACTGAAGCTCCTTCTTTGGTGGAAACGGTGACCTTCTCACCATGTACCTCTCAGCATGCTTTATCATAAAATTTATCAAAACATATTATCCAGCGAACCAAAGTTAACAAGGACAAAGTACAAGATACCACCAAACTAAGACAAGTGCACAACCATATCATTAGCTTTCTTCGCATGCTGCAGTATCTCTCTGAGGTCCTCCATCTTTGCAATATGTCCAGTCCACCTTCGCCGCTTCCTCCTTAGCCAGTGCCGTCATGCTTTCCTCAACTTCTGCTTCCCGCATCAAACTGACGCCCGACTGCAATGCAATGATCAAGTTTTTCTGCAAAAGTTCAACAATCAGAAATATTCCGAAGATTTTCCATTTGAAAAATAATAACTCCTCCCTTACTCCAGCGTCTAATTAAACTTCAAGCTCAGACGAAAGAAGAAGAAAGACGAAGCAGAAGAAGGACCAAGAAAGACCAAGAAGAAGAAGAAGGACCAAGAAGGACCAAGAAAGACCAAGAAGAAGAAGAAAGATCAATCTGGCAAGTTGAAATCTTTAGGCTGCGAGCGCCACTTAGCAATCCTCTGACTTGTAGAGCGGATAATTCTCATCCCACACCCAACCTTGGAAGATATCACAAAATTGGTCATCTTCCTCAAGAAAACCAACTTTCCCATTCCACCCCTTTGGCATTGAAGATAAAGAAACATTAAATTCAAACCAAGTAACCAGCAAACCATGCCCACGGAAATGGAACTCTTTAGTGACAGTTTTGTAATCCAACAAAAAAAAGGCAAAAGATTAAGCAAAGAATGAAAAAGAAGCAGCCAAGAACTCTGAAAATATGGTTTAAAACGACTGAATTTCTTGAATAATTCCATGTAGGTTTTCTTCAAGATGGCTTTTCAGATCATATCTGAGTTTCAAGGCAGTCTTTTTAGGAGATGAAGAAGTATTACTACTTCACTAAACAGCAAATTTAATCAGCTAAAAAGGCTTGTGAAACCATGAAAGCAGAGGGAAAAGGCTGAATCAAGAAATAGAAAACTGAAAAGGAAATGAAGTGAGGAACAGAGAGACAATAGAAAGACTGATTGAAATTTGGGTACCGATTACATGGGATATGTTAATATTTATAAAAGCAGAGACCGTAGGTTAGAGAGAGCTGATGGGCCCTGTTCAAACAAAACCCATGGGGCCCAAGAATGTCGATTTGGCTGCAGAAAGAAAAGTCTTCTGGGAGAATTTTAAAATGTAACCAGTGTACATTAGCTTAAGGTTTGGTCCATTACTCAGTTAGCAACTTAACGTTCATGAAACTTACTTAATAACAACTCTTTTGCCGAAATGTCTCACTTGTAGCCAGGTGACCGTTGACCAACCGTTGACTAACCGTTGACCAGCCGTTGACTTTCTCAGACCAACCAGAATCTGACACGTGGCAACCCTTTTTAATTAAAACAAATAAAATTGTATTTTTGAATAAATTGATTAAAATGAATTTAAAAATTCTAAAAAATTATAAAAATTAATTAAAAAACATTTTAAATATCAAAAAATTAGGAAAAAATATAAAAATAATAAAAAAATTAGCCAAAACACTCCAGCACCCTTGCCACACCACCCCCCACCCCCGGCCAAAAATTTTTTTAATTTTTTTTTCAAACTCACTCATAACGCTCCGACCACCCCTGCGTCCCCTCCCCCACCCCCTCCTCTCGCGAAATTTTTTTTTAAAATTTTGTCTAACACATCCATAACATCCTAACCACCCCTGCGTCCCCTCTCCCACCCCCGTGCACACCTCAAAAAAATTTAAAATTTTTTCAACTCACCCACAAAGCTCCGACCATCCCCCAGAACCCGAAACAATCCAACCCTCAGTCCAAAAAGAAAATGACAATGTTAGTCTTGCAACTTGGAAAAAGAAAATAATATAATTCGAAAAAAAAGCAGGGGACCTCTGCAATTCGAGCCACGCTACCACATTTATATACATTGTCATTATTTTATAAGTATTATTATTCTCCAACTATTTTGACGAAGGCATTGAATAGAAAAATCAAACGGTCAAATTAGCCACGAAAATTGATTGATTTAGTTTGCTGAAATAAAGCCTCATTGGCTAGTAAAAACTCATACCGCATTTTGTACTAATATAATATGCTCCATGATTAGTCACTGCACTTCAGCAAATACACTTGCTACCTTTTATTATAGTAGTAATATTAAAAACAAAATGACTCACTAATTAATTGCGTTTCTTATATTGTAAAGTAGTAGTTGAC
Source organism: Eustoma russellianum (assembly GCA_036186865.1). Taxonomy (NCBI): domain Eukaryota; kingdom Viridiplantae; phylum Streptophyta; class Magnoliopsida; order Gentianales; family Gentianaceae; genus Eustoma; species Eustoma russellianum. Next base: position 41,863,291 of record AP025042.1, read on the forward strand.
TGACACGGGTTGACGCAATTTTCGTTATGGATTATCGAGAAACAAAATCTGTATGTTTCGGGTTCTGGGGGATGGTCGGAGCTTTGTGGGTGAGTTGAAAAACTTTTAAAATTTTTTTGGTGTGTGCGCGGGGTTGGGAGAGGGGACGCAGGGGTGGTTAGGATGTTATGGATGAGTTAGAAAAAATTTTAAAAAAAAATTTGGCCGGGGGTGCGGGGGGGTGTGGTGTGGCGTGGGGGGGGTAGGTGGGTGGAGTGCTGGAGTGTTGTAGGTAATTTTTTTTATTTTTATATTTTTCCTATTTTTTGATATTTAAAATGTTTTTTGATTAATTTTTACAATTTTTTAGAATTTTTAAATTCATTTTAAATCAATTTATTCAAAAATACAATTTTATTTTTTTAATAAAAAGGGTTGCCACGTGTCAGATTCTGGTTGGTATGAGAAAGTCAACGGCTGGTCAACGGTTAGTCAACGGTTGGTCAACGGTCACCTGGCTACAAGTGAGACATTTCGGCAAAAGAGCTGTTATTAAGTGAGTTTCATGAACGTTAGGCTGCTAACTGAGTAATGAGCCAAACCTTAGGCTAATAAGTGAGATTTTCTTTTAAATTATACACCTAACTTCATCAAATATGGGAAGAGTTTGTATGACGCGGGGCTGAAATGGACACTGGTGACGCGGCCAATCCACGGCATCCACGTGTCATCTTCAATTTTTTTTTAAACATCATTTTATCTTTTACCCGAAAATTTGGCTTCAGATCTTTACGGATAAATTTCTTTTTTCAAACCCAAACTTCACCAGGAATGGTGCTACATACTGTGAGCAGTACAAAATTTCTGGCTAAAATTTTCTGGCAGTACAACAGCAAAGTTCCATATTGAGAAGAAAAAAATCACATAAAGCCAAAAAGGTGAAAATATGTCTGGGGCGAGCGAAACCCTATACACAGCGAAATCCCACGAACAACCCATTTACCCATTCGCAACTGCATTCAAGCACAGGAATCGATGCGGATTCCCGAGAGGGTGAAAGATCGACAGAAGAGAGTGATCAATTGCTGAGGAGTGTCAAGAAGTATAAGAGGTATGCTAATGGAGACATGGCGTCGCAGATCGATGCTCCTACCATACCGCAAGAGGCCTGGACGGGAAGAAGCTTCACCGAAGTGCTACGAAGTGCTACGTCGTCAGTATTTTTCTTCTTGTTTTGGCCAATGCATAGTTTTGGGCTGTGTTCTCTTCTCAGATGCTAATCGTTTAGATGGAGGCTAACTCTCGATGGTCTTATCTCTCTCTCTAAATGCATAGGTTTTTATTTCAAAAAAAAAATAATAAAAAAGTGTTTTAAAAAAAATCTGCTTTTTCTGTCACGTGTCGGCCGTTGATAGGCCGCGTCACCCTGCGTCCAACTCTCCCCGCGTCATACAAACTCTACCCATCAAATATATGATGTGACTGGTTTTAATGACATTATAGGATTTTTCTAATACTGTACATTCAATTTTTAAAAAGTTTTGTAAAATAGGTAGATCGTATTATTAATATTTTTTTAAATAAAATATATATGGTATCGTGTCTACAAAACTCCAAGCTCAAATTTGAAATGGTTTTAATCAGGTTATTCAACGGTTTGTAGATATAATAAATGTTACACGGTGCTCACATAAAACCTAAAACTTAAACATGTTTTTATAAAGTTCGGACCTGACATTCAAGTCTAACGTTCTCATAAAATGATTGAAAAGATTCGAAATTATGCTCGTGCAATACAATACCTTATAAATATAACGACTAAACTACGTCATGGTAGCATACATATTTATGTATTGTAGTGTACGAAGAATTACTTTTCATTATTGATGTAGGCCTTTGAAATAGAACATCACTTTTTATTTATTTATTTACTTAGTATTGATTAAAATAATTAGAACGATAAAAGTACTCACGGTTTTATTTAAGGTGAACACCTAAAACGTTTTAAGTGTGACTCACTAATATAATCAGCCGATTAACACGATGTTAATACAACAGTTGTTTAGTCTATGAGATAATGGAGACGTGGAGTCACGAAGGCATTCGTGCTGGCTTATTCTACCAAAGGTCAAAAATTGTTCTTTATTTCTTTTGAATTTATGGCTGTTTTATTTTAGTAGACTATTCATCTTCAAAATGATTATCTGGGAATCCGGACTTCCTCATCTTAAACAACGGAATAATTACTACATAATATGTCAAATTCGTATGATGGGTTATTGTATAAGTAGTTCTTTTATTGTTAGTAAAGCCTCGTAGTATAAATAAATGAGAGATGTTATTGGAGAGGACTATGAGTAGGGGTTGTTACAGCTTATAAGCTGGTCAAACCTATTTATAAGCATTTTTAGTGACTTGGATCTGTTTGGTAAACAAAAATGCAGTAGCTGTTTTTATGCATATATGATGCTTATAGGTTAAAAAGTAACGAAGTGTTACTTCTTGTTCGGACGTTCTAGTGACGTGCATGTAAATCGATAGACTATGTAACATATAACATATACTTTCTTTTATTGATTATTCATGCGACACCAATATAATTCATTTAACAACAAAAAACCTTTTTTCTTGGCATAAATCGAACATCATCAATAAATCTTCATAAAAAACATATACTTTACGGAGAAACAACATGCTATATATGATCCAATTTAATATCAAAATAAGCATGTAAAAATAGTAATTTCATAAAACTACTTTCACAAATATACAAAAGAGAATTAGACCATTTATCTTGATTCAACTACTTATTGACTTTTTTCCCTCCCCTATGATTGAACAAGCAACTATAAAAGCAAAGGATATTACTTTAAAATATCACTAAAATAATTACCCGTATCTAGTTCGTTTAGGTCTTGTTATATTTTCTATTAATTAGATATTCGTTCTGCGTGAATCATAGTTGATCATCTCCCTTCATTTCGTCCTGATGTAAAATAAAACTCGGATGTCTAAAATGTTTTTCTATACACATCTAGCTCTATTTAGTTTGAACGAAAACCTAACATGAACTTTAGTGCACGCATCAAACCAACCCCACCATACTGCAAACCTCCCCTTCTCTTTTCCTCTACTCTCCATAATAATGATATACAAACTAATAAAGAGAATTCAACCCATTTACTCTTGTACTATGTAATGTAAGACTCCGTAAAGCATATCGCGAAGTGACTCGGTCTTTCTCCACACTTTACGCAAAGACATGAGTCTAGTAAACTATATTCATTTAATAACCAATAAATGGGCATACAGAAAAGCTGCTTATCAGCTTATCATGTTCCTGAAAACCTTACACTGCATCAAACAGCAAAAATACTCTTCCATAGTACCAGAGAAAAACATCCGACGAATACCGCTCCAGTATGGTTTACCAACTGCAAGACGTTTAACAAACAACAAAGTACTAATCTTCCAATGTTTCTCAACACATGGAGCTTGGAATTTCAGTGACACACATTTTGCTGGTCAGCTTTATAAGCCGATTGGTTTCCTCATCCAATGGTACATTGTCCTTCTTCATCCTCTCTGCAACTATAAGTGGCATTTTACCTGCTGTTGCATAAGTCTGAAGAAGTGAATTATATATGCTCGTAGTCACATGTCCAGCACGCCGAAGGGCAACTAACAAACTTTCTGCTCCATCGACATCCCCTTGCTCTTCAAGAATCCCAAATATTTGCCGCAACAATTTTTCATCAGGGTCCCATTTCTTCACACTTGAAATAGCTTCCTTGAACGAATCAAGAGCCTTTTCACATTGCTTTTCTTTCACGTAACCCTGTGTCAGAAATAACCAAGTCATATAACTAGGAGATAAACCTTTCTCCACCATTTCATTGTATATTCGTTCCGCCATATCCGTCTGGTTTTTATTGATGCAAGCTGCAATAAGTAGATTTGGCACCCTTGTATTTCCTGTTGGAGAGACTGACATCCATTCCCTGTACAACTTTTCTGCTTCATTAAATTCGGTGAGTTTCAATAAGGACGCAATCATGCATATATATTCAGGATCACTCAACTTGCGGTACATTGACTTCATCTTCTTCCAAATCCAGAAAACCTCATCCTTGTTTTCCAGGCTGGTATGCAAGCTAATCAGAGAGGAATATGCAACTCGATTCTTTATGGAAATTATTTTCTCCATTTCACCCAATGCAGAAGCTGCTTTTTTCTTCATAGAGTTCTTTACGTAGAGGTTGGTCAATGTGCTATACGTAAGTGTAACGTAACCCAATCGGGAACAATTTTTTTCTTCTTCATCTCAAATAAGACTTCTTCAGCAGCTTGAACATCATTCTGTGATGCACAAAATGATAACCATAGGTTGTAAGTGACAATATCTGGCGTAGTATTTTTCTTCAAGTCCTGAATCAATCCTGGAACCTTTTCTAACTGCCCTAAGGAAATATATAAGGTCATCATGTGGTTGAAAGGGAGAGGATGCTTCAGTAAATCACATTCTGACATTTTATCCATCAGCGCTTCTGCTTTATCAAACACTTTATGCTGAGTGTAATTATGTAGAAGTGCACTGCAAGTGTTATATTCCACCATGTTCTCTGGCAAATCTTCAAAAAACTTTTCTGCACTGTTCAGGCCCCGGATCTTCGCTATCAAGTCCAATTGGACAGCATAATCTCCTGATACTAATTTGATGTCCTTCTGCAACCTCATCCACTCGCAGACCTACAACATAAGGCAATTATGTTGGCCTTTTTTAGAGTGGATCAATGTCAAAGCTGATAAACCCTCACTTTTACTATCATTCAGACCAAGCTGCTACATAGTTCGAGACACTACCTCATTTGCTGACCCAACTTGGGTAAAAGATGGTTATATGCAATGGTAACTGAGTATTGTGGTTGCCTCGTCCTGTAAAGAGTGAGAATTTGCCAATCTTTCCCCTAATTCAAAATTTAAGTGGTTGGTATTTATTCGGGATGAAAGGGAAGCCAAGGGGAAGTAGAAAATACAGATTAAGCTCTTCTGTTGTGCTCGTTGCTACTATATCTGTTATCACAGTCTAGCATCCACAAATTTACTTCTTCTCGTTGCAGCAAGGGAACACAACAGCATGAAGATTTGGAAGAAAACCTCAAGGATTTCAAATTCTATTCAGTAAAAGATTTTAAGTTTCCTGTTATAAGAATGCCGTAAACACATACATGTATGTGCATTATGAAAAACTGCCTGTCAGCTTTGTGACTAACTACAGTTAACAAACTCTTAAGTTAACGAGGTAAATTGAAGCTGTCATTCTGACTCCTATTGCTTATGTTCGCTACATTGGAATTTCACTTGCAATCATTGCAAACACTTCATATGATGAGGTCCTTGTCTAGTGCTTTGATTGTGGAACGTTAACACTTCAGCTTGTCACACATTGTTGAAAAGTGCATATGGAACGATAACAGTACAAGTGATGGCTTCTGATAAGATATATTAGTGTTGAAAATACCTGTAAATTATACTTGTAAGTATGCGTATAAGTATATTAGTAGATACAGTTACTCAGAAGAAAAAACTTTTTCTTGCGGTACCCCCCCCCCCCCCCCCCACATTTTCCAAAGAAACAGAAACCAAATGCACAAAACAGAGACCATTTTTACAATAACAATCCACAGTAGACAAAATTTAGAATTCCAGACATGGAATATGGAACAAATGAAACGAAGAGTGTCTTCTTGAACAATTGTAATTGATGAAAAATAAATAAAACAAAGCATTCAAACTACAACTGAAGAATATATAACCAACCTCTAGGGCATGCTTGTAACGCTTCAACTTGCGGAGCTCTCGAACAATACGGTTAAGCTGATACTTTTGGACCTTATGCCCTTCCTCTTTCCATTTGTTTATAGCGATTACTGCGCTCCGCTTTGAGTATATCAGACTCAGTAGTCTGCGACCCAGCGTATCCCGCCCGGTGCCGGGGGCATTTTGTGTGGTAGCAGGTCTGGCGGCCATCTCGGCGGCTTCAGCCGAGAAATGACGCGAAGCTGCCAAGGAAGCTCGAGCAAATCGGGCGAACATGATGTGTTTTCGGACGGGCGCTCTGAGGGACAGTTCCTCAATATTCAGTAGGCATGAGCAGGGCGCTGAGACCGGGCCCAAGTCCCAGTCCAACCCCCCCCCCCCCCCCCCCCCAGTTGAAACTTGAAAGTTCTTTTTCTCCCTATTTTGAGTAAATCTCAAATTGGAAAATAAACCATTATTTTCTAGGTTATACTAATATCGAAAGGCAGGTCCACTAGAGACTCAAACTGTTTATTCATCTAATTCTACTATCTTTTTGTTCCAGAAAGTTATCTTTTCAGATTTTATATATTGTTATCATTTTCTATAATAACCTCATTAAGAATCCCAAGACTTCTATCCTTTTCATCTGACAAGCTGATGAGGCGAGACTGGAGCTCTTTCTTCAGTGGAAAAGATGACATTCTCACCATGTACCTCTCCAGCATGCTTCATTAAAAATTCATCAAAACATATTATCCAACAAACCAAAGTTAGCAAGGACAAAGTACAAGATACCATCATAATAAGACAAGTACACAACCATATCATTAGCTTACTTCCCATGCTGCACTATCTCTTTGAGGTCCTCCACTTTGCAATATGTCCAGTCCACCCTTATCCGCTTCCTCCTTAGCCAGTGATGTCATGCTCTCCTCAATTCCCGCATCAAACTGACGCCCGACTGCAATGCATCGAACAAGGTTTTCTGCAAAAGTTCAACAATAAGAAATATTCAGAAGATTTTCCATTTGAAAATAAAAACTCCTCCCCTACTCCAGCGTCTAATTAAACTTCAAGCTCAGGCGAAATTTTTCATATTCGTTAAGGGTCCAAATGTTTTCAACCTCCCAGATGCTAATTAAAGAACAATAAACAGCTAAAAGTAACCTTGTGACCATTTAAAATCAACTTACTCTACAAGTTGACTGAAAATATGCTGCAAAACTAATACTGCTCATTCTGCTAGCTCACCTTGTTATTTCTTTGTAGGGCGATATTATCTTAGTACATCAATGCAACAAATATGGGCATCTCTGTTAATCCCCAAATTCAACGTGGATCCTTTCTCAGTTTCAACCAGATTGTCGGTGGAATCTATCTCACTGGAAGCAGTTAGTTGGACATCTGGTTCCTTCACTAATCCAGCATTTCGTGTCTGGGGTCTGTCAACAAGATCTGCACTACATTCTTCAGAGGAACCTCATGCAAACAACCCATGATTTGATTGACCAATTTTCCTCGCTAATTTTTCCACCTATGACTCTTCTCCGTTTGAGCAAATGCCTAATTTAGAATATATTCCACAAGATCACAATGAAGACTACCTCAATTCCTCCTTTCTAAATATCTCACGACTAATTCGCGGTCTTCAGCTATACCTAACTCAAGGTACTTTTCTTTTAAATCATCAAATATTGGTATTCCTTAAAATTCAGATCCATGTAAGTTTGCATGGTCATGATGCGTTTCACAATTCTATATTGGTGAAGAAAGAGCAATATAGGAATTAAAAGCATATACTTTGCTTTGATCAAATTTCATAAATTGACTAAGTTTCGAGTTCTGCTTTCTCCAAAAGTTCGGTGGTTTCCACTATTTGCATCATGGGGCTGTCGATCATGACATTCTGGAACAAAGAATTGACCATGTTGTTCCTTATCTGAGCATGTTACATTCTCAACAACGGCCTGTTGCTGCCCATAAGTTCCATCAGCGCCCATTTCAAAACCTTTTAATGATCGGAAGTCAGTCCCTCTAGGCCAAGGTGAACTAGAAGATCTAGACCTAGCATTTAGGTGGGGTATAACCTTTGTCCGAACCACCTCAACAGCTGCATCGACATCTTTAATATTCTCAAGAGCAACGGTTCTTAAAACTTGAGGGTCAATCTGTCTAAAAAGGAATATCTTTTTCTAAGCAAAACCAAGAGATAAAACAGTCGGATGAGAAAATGCAAAGACATTATTACAGTCATTAATACATATACATAAATATATATGTGTGTTTCTATATCTTTGAGTCCGTCTGTGTATATAGATACATAAAAATTTAACCTAAAACTAAACCACCATCAAATAATAAAATAAAAATATTTTAAGAGACGATATAAGCTTGGGCTTAGCTATAGAAAATATAATTTTCATAGGTAGATTCTAACTATTCAAATACATGCAAAAGAAGTATATATATGTGATTCAAATCCAATTTAAACTTCAAAATGTATTAAAGCCAGTTTGTTACCTGCAATGTATTCTTAATGTGAAAGGAAATATAGAGAAAATAAGCAAAGAACCTTCAGCCACACGACCATTTTTTTTGTGTGCGCGGAGGGGTGGGGGGGAGTTACAGTGACACATCAAACATAAACTATCTGCCAGAAACAAAACAAAAATAATTACAGAGATGTGTGTAAAATCAGAAACTTCTACGAATTGCTGATGTGAGGATAAAGACACTGCAAGAATACGCTGATTGAAAATTCAGGAACATTTTCAAATAAATCAATAATTTCCTCTGGAAAAATCTCCTGCAAAGCATAGTAAATTTTTTTGAATCCCACATCTGCCAAATCAACTCTACAGAAGAAATAAACGCAAAGAACGTATTAGCAAAATACCTGAAAAGAACGTATCAGCAAAATACGTGAAAAAAAAACAAATACACCTTAACAAAAACCCGCACACAAGTTCATCAAAAATACCCGCACACATCACCCACACATAAAACCCTACAGTCCGCTTATTTTTTGCTTGAATTTCTTGTATTGATCCTTATTTACTTCTGTTGTAATCTGCATAATTCTTGGTTGAATTTGTTGTTCTTGAAACTCAAAACACCAAACGACATTCATCAAACAGTCCGCACCACACCTAAACGCATACACCAAACATAAACCCTAAAGCATCCGTCTTATTGCATCTTCTTGAGTTGTTCTTGGATTGCTTCATTACTTCTTAGATTGTACAGCATCCTTCCTGTGATAAAGCTTAATCCTTTTTTCTAACACATGGATATAGTTGCGTACATCCGACCCCCTACCCCCTATAGGCGGAAGGCTCTAAGGCAATAAGGTAATGTTGTTGTTGTCAATACCGTACAAAGAATAACAAGAATCAGGCCACAAAAACACAACAGGCAAACGAAAAAACATAATACTCAAAAACCATAACTATGGACAAACCCTTTCTTGATTGTAACTTCTTGATTATCTTGAATTGGTTCCTTGTTTCTTTGACGTGTATACGGTATATATTTGGTATCGAATCTCTTGTACTTGAAACCTCGGGTTCTTGCATCTGGAGATACAAACTCCCAAACATATAAACTTTGTTGTTTTTCTAAATTGCTACAGAGGCGCAAACACTTACGCACATCAACCTTGAAAAAGAAACAACTTTTAAAACTAAATACATTTAAAGTAACAGTACATACATCAACTGAAACGGAATTTAAAACCAACCGAGAGTCTGAATTTAATAAAACGCAAAGAAAACAAATAATTTTCCACTGCAGAAAATAATAATAACGGCTAAACTTTTTTTAAATTTCAAGCAATAATCATCTTAAAAATCTCAAACAAGCCAAGATCAAGACTTCGGCGACGAAAAATTTCAATATCATGACAAATTATCGATGAAAATACCATCTGGTAAAAAAGTAATCGATCGTCTGGTAACCAGAAAGAAAATAAAATTTGAAGAATAATAAAACTCTAAATTGATCTCGCGCTTTATTGAATATAGCTGCAAAGTGGAGCGATGAACGTGGAGTACAAATCCAAATCCTATCCAACTACGATATCAAAAGAAAATAAAACCTCTATAAATACAATGAAAATTTTAGAACGTTAGAAATAGCGCTAAAGAGTAAGAAGTACAGGAGGAAAGTATCGAGTGTTGGAGAAGAGTAATACCGTCAGGGTCTGTGATGGAGTTTTATCGTGATTGGAGTTTCATCGTGAAGGTGCTTTATATAAGAAATAAAGAAGTGATTGCTAATATTGATGCTTATGTTTACGTATTTTAACTTTATCCTTTTAATATTTTAAAAATTACTCCTAAATATTAAAGACTTTTTTTTATCTCTAAACTAGACTATTTTTATGATCGTCTTTATGTTTGGACTTAAATGTTAATGATGTTTTTATATTTGAAAACTCACACCTAAACTGTTTTTTTTTATCTAAACTAAAGAAAGCATTAAAAAGACTATATTACCTTTTGAATTTTAATAATTAAAAAAACTCATTTCAAATCAAAATCCTCAACCTTTTATTTTTAATATTAAAAAAAAAAACTCACTCCAAATCAAAACCGCATTATTCCATACACGCCCTATAGCCTCATCTCTGTCCTCCCCCTTTCTCTCACTCCTGCCTCCCATCAACCTCTCCCGACTGCCATTCTCTTCCTCCATTCCATTCTCTCCCTCCTTCAACCATCACTCTGTTCTTTCTAGTCAATAAAGCGCTCGATCTATTTAGGGTTTTATTATTCTTGGTTCAAGTTTCATTTTTTCTTTTCTGGTTACCAGACGATCGGTTACTTTTTTTTACTGGATGGTATTTTCATCGATATTTTGTCATGATATTGAAATTTTCATCGCCGAAGTCTTGATCTTGGCTTGTTTGAGTTTGTATTATTATGATTATTGCTTGAAATTTAAAAAAGGTTTACGTGTTATTATTATTATTTTCTGCAGTGGAAAATTATTTGTTTTCTTTGTGTTTTATTGAATTATGACTCTCGGTCGATTTCAGTTTCTGTTTCGGTTGATGCATGTACTGTTAATTTAAATATATTTAGCTTTAAAAGTTGTTTCTTTTTCAAGGTTGATGTGCATAAGTGTTCGCGCTTTGTAGCAATTTAGAAAAGCAGCAAAGTTTATATGTTAGACATATTTGTATCTCTAGATGCAAGAATCCTAGGTTTTTAAGTACAGCAGATTCGACACCAAATATATACAATATACATCTCAAAGAAACAAGGAACCAATTCAAGATAATCAAGAAGTTACAATAAAAAAGGATTTGTTCGTAGTTATGGTTTTTGAGTATTATGTTTTTTCATTTGTCTGTTGTGTTTTTGTGGCTTGATTCTTGTTATTCTTTGTACAGTATTGACACAAAATAATCAAGCTTTATCACCGGAAGGATGTTGTATAATCCAAGAAGTAATGAAGCAATCCAAGAACAACTCAAGAAGATGCAATAAGTCGGATGCTTTAGGGTTTATGTCTGGTGTATGCGTTTAGGTGTGGTGCGAAATGTTTGATAAATGTTGTTTGGTGTTTTTGAGTTTCAAGAACAACAAATTCAACCAAGAATTATGCAGATTACAACAGAAGCAAATAAGGATCGATACAATAAATTCAAAAAGATGAAAATCAAGCAAAAATAGGCGGACTTGTAGGGTTTTATGTGTGGGTGTATGTGCGATTGTTTTTGATGAATTAATGTGCAGGTTTGTGTTAGGTGTAGTTGTTTCTTTCTCAGGCTATTTCGCTAATACGTCATTTGCCTTTATTTCTTCTGTAGAGTTGATTGTGACGGATGTAGGATTCAAAAAAATTTACTATGCTTTGAAGGAGATTTTTCCAGAGGTAAATTATTGATTTATTTGAAAATGTTCCTGAATTTTCAATCAGCTGTATTCTTGCAGTGTCTTCATCCTCACATCAGCAATTTTACACCCATCTTTGTAATTATTTTTGTTTTATTTCTGACAGATAATTTATGTTTGATGTGTCACTGTAACTCTCCCCCACCCCTCCGCACACACAAAAAAATTTGATCGTGTCGCTGAAGGTTCTTTGCATCTTTTTTCTATATTTCCTTTCACATTAGGAATACATTGCATGTAACAAACTGGATTTAATACATTTTGAAGTTTAAATTGGATTTGAATCACATATATATACTTTTTTGCATGTATTATAATAGTTAGAATCTACCTATGAAAATTACATTTTCTATAGCCAAGCCCAAGCTTATATCGTCTATTAAATGTCTTGAAAAATTATTTTTTCCCTGGGGGAGGGGGAGGGGAACGAGATCTCCCGATATTCAAGGCAAGTCAGAGACCATTCACAAACAAAAAAAAATTTGATGTTTTTATTTCATTATTTGATTGTGGTTTAATGTATTTTAGATTAAATTTTTATGTATCTCCTAGAATGAATACAAAGCTATCCAGACCCTCGATATATTATGAGGATACCTTTGTTTTTGTCTTGTTTTATGGTTTCTTTCATATTTGGTTTGGTAGTAAGTGTGCCGAATTTGATAACTCTTCTTCTTTTCTACCAACCTTGCTAGCTTATTCGCATTGTACAGAATCTACATGACTAAATATAGATTGGAGAAGAAGATTACATATGAAACCTTTATACTTTTAATCAAATTCTCATGCAAATTTCAAGCTGGAATATAAGGGGTCTAAATGACCCCGTAAAGCAGCATGACGTGCGTCAGTTCCTTATGCGAAATCATATAGATATAACGGGGATAGTAGATGCAAAAGTAAGGCTGAATAAGGTGGAGAAAGTAGCAAAAAATACCTTTCCACGATGGAAAGTTGTCCATAACACAGCAGTAGGAGTGATACCGAGGATATGGTGTGGATGGAATGCTGGGAAATTTGAAGGAACAATGGTGGCTGATGATAGGCAATGTCTCACACTGAAGATGACAATCAAAAACACACAGAAACAGTTTACATTGACAGTGGTATACGGAGAAAACAAGGAGGACATAATCCCACTATGGGATCATATAAAATATAAAAGCCGGGAGTATGGGAAAAAACTGTGGGTGCTAATGGGAGATTTCAATGCAGTCTTGAACAGTAATGAAAGAATGAGGGGGGCCTGTAGACCAACAAGCCATGAGAGAATTCCAGGAATGTTTAGAAGATGCAGACATCCTGGATGTCCCAACAAGTGAAATAGAATACTTTTTTTTGTAAATAAATGGAATGGAATACACATGGAATAATAGACAGAAGGGGGAGGAGAGAATAGTATCAAGGATTGACGGGGTCCTAGTGTGTGAGGCATGGAAGGTAGGATTTAAATACTTCCAAGTAGATTTTTTTTGAGCAATCTGACATCTGATCATGCCCCAGCGGTGCTGTTTATAGCAGATAGAAGAGGACCTAAACGTTTTAGATTCAGTCGGACATTGATGAAATACAGGGTGTTTAAAGAGAAGTTAAAAGATTGAGCCATTGTAGCAACAGAGACAGTAGAAGCCTCAGATTGAGTGGATGCCTTCATTTCATCAAGTTGTTGCAACAGAGACAGTAGAAGCCTCAGATTGAGTGGATGCCTTTTCAAGTTGTTGTCCTAGCATTTTAAATATAGCATCTAGTTGTTGAATAGGAGGATTAGTCCTCTGCCCAAACTGATCATCAGGTTGAACATGCAGCTCAACATTTATTTGATTCACCATATGAGCCATTGACCCCTGAGACTTGTTGCTTCTCCAATTATCATTAATTGGTGGTCTCCAATTTGAGAACCTAAACTTTTTAGATTCAGTCAGACATTGATGAAATGCAGGAGGTTTAAAGAAAAGTTAAAAGATTGAGCCATTGTAGCAACAGAGACAGTAGAAGCCTCTGTTGCGTGGATGCCTTCATTTCATCAAGTTGTTGCAACAGAGACAGTAGAAGCCTCAGATTGAGTGGATACATTTTCAAGTTGTTGTTGTCCAATCATTTTAAATACATCAGAGGACCTAAACCTTTTAGATTCAGTCGGACATTGATGAAATGCAGGGGGTTTAAAGAGAAGTTAAAAGATTGAGCCATTATAGCAACAGAGACAGTAGAAACCTCAGATTGAGTGGATGCCTTTTCAAGTTGTTGTCCAAGCATTTTAAATATAGCATCTAGTTGTTGTTGAATAGAAGGATCAGTCCCCTGCCCAGACTGATCATCAGGCTGAACTTGCAGCTCAATATTTATTTGATTCACCATGTAAGCCATTGACCCCTGAGACTTGTTGCTCCTCCAGTTATCATTACTTGGTGGTCTCCAATTTGAGAAACTGCTATTCCTCCAATTATTATTTTTCCAATTACTGCCCAAAAACCTGGAGGATGGTCGTTGAACCTTTGCATCAGACCTACTGTAGCAATTATCAAACGAATGTCCAGAACGATTACAGAATTTGTAGTGAAGTCTTCCACCATGAGTAGGACCTCTGTAAACAGCCAGAGCAGCAGCATTTGTGTTTTCATTAATTGAAACTTGAACAGCAAGAGCAGAACCATCAGTAGCCAGAGTTGAACCTCCCATCACAACATTGATACGAGATTCCTCCTGTCTAACCTCAGAAAATACATAGTTTAAGGTGGGAAAAGGTTTCGTGCCCAGTAATCAGCTACGTACAGAGTCAAAGTCTTTATGAAGAACTTGTAGAAATCTAAAGACTCTTTTTGTTTCAATAAACTTCTTAAACGCGACAGCATCAGCTGGTAACCCCCAGTTATAAGTCTCATAGGTATCAATATGCTGCCATAGTAGAGTAAGGTGAGAGTAATAGGCACTCACAGGTTGATTGGCTATGCCGCCGTCGCTGCGGGACTCTCAATCATGAATGGTCGAGACGCCGATCCCTATCGCTGCTGTGGTGGTCTGAAAGATTTCCCGGTCAGATGGCGGTACAGAATCTTCAGCCATCTCTCCGATCTTCCAGGACAGAACTCCTCTCACGGTCTCTTAGTCCTGTTGACTGCTGCAACCCTCTCGAGATCACCCTCGACCTCAAGACACACCTCCAACAACTCTTCAAAAGAGGTAGGCTGGGTGCAGATGATCAATGGCTTAATGCGAGAGCTCAAGCCGGTCTTGAACTTCAGCATCTTCGCTTTCTCGTTATCCATGATGACAGGCGTGTCTCTCGCAAGTGCATGGAAGCTCTCAAAATACTGGTCCTCAGTCATGGACCCCTGCGTCAGAAGCTGAAACTCCGTCATCCTCCTCTGAATGGCACTTTCAGAAACATAATGCTTCTGGTACTCCTCTCTGAACCGGGTCCATGTCGACGGTGGTGTCAGTCTGCGTGCCACGCCCTGCCACCATTGCTCGGCATCATCTTCTAAGAATGGTACAACCACAGCAACCTTCAGGCCATTCGGAACCTGCATCAACCTCAACTACTCAGACACGTTGTTGAGCCAGATCTCTGCTCCTCCGATCGTATGTTACCCCTGAACATAGGTATCCGGTAGTTCTGCATCTCCCGGTAGAAAAATTGAAGCCCCTAGGGTGGTGGTTCTGGTGGTGGCTGCTGTTGCTGCATGTGAGCCATCTGTATCTGCTGCTGCGCCACCAATGTAGTCAGCGTGGGTAAGGTATCTGCAAGGACCTGAGGAATGGGCCTCTAACCCTACTGATCATCGTCATCGTGTCCTCTATTTCCAGCTGTCGGCTCGCGTCATGGAGGCATTATCCGGAATTTGAGTTCATGAGACGAGTACCGATTAGTCAATATTAAGTTGAAAGGTTAAGCGCTGATAAATCAATAATTAGACAAGGAAAGCTCACCATCGGCACACACCTCCCATAACCCGATCGTAACTTAGGTCTAAGATCATCGCTTAAGTCTACTAGTTTATTAGGGTAAAATCGTAACTTATGTTTAAGTGTTCTAATTAATCCTGCGTTTCCGAGGCGGATCTGAAGCCTCGGCTCTGATGCCATCTGTAGCGCCCCGCTCCTGAGCTCTAACCTCTGGAACAGTGCACCCGCCGTATCTCGCTAAGGAGAATACAAAGCGTTGAATCAATCTCTTACTTATCAGAAATGACGTAGAAATTTTTTCAAGGAAACGTAAATCATAACTTAAATTAAACTCGAATAATTGTTATTACATCACTAAATAAAAGGAAGTCTGACAATAAAACAATAAAGAAGTCTGTGAAAATCCCCAAAGATAACTAAGAACAATCAGCTGCAGAGTCCCATCGTATCCTAGATGCAGCTATCAACCAGCCCACTCTACTATGTTCTTCACGTCCTCAACGAAGATGCGCTCGTAGTCCTCATCCGGCTCACCTGGGAAGTAGGGGTGAGTGACAGAAATCACCCAGTAGATGCCCGTCTCAAACAAATACAAAACGTACATACCAAAATGATATAGCCACATAGCACATAGATATGATATAACCACATAGCACATAAATATAAGATAAAACCACATAGCACATAAATATAAGATAAAACCACATAAGATAAAGTAAGTGCGATAATTAGAGCACTCCACATAAAAATGCGCAAGTTCGTGATGCATGCTCAATCAACGTGTCACACGCAACAAGAATCATGTCATGCAATATGCACCTAGACCTATATCCAATGCATGATCCCGGGTCCTAATTCCAGCGTCGTGGTCTCTCGTCACCACTTGCCGTTTGGACACCCCCGCCCTATAGACGCGGCCTGTCTCATGACCTCGGTACCCTATAGACACGGTAAGTCATCCCGATACCTACGCCCTATAGACGTAAGATACCTCATGCAAATGCACGTGCCATGAATGCAACAACAAAGTCGCCTGGGGCCTGTACGCCCATCCTCACCATCTCCGGCACTCAATATTTGGCTTCGTAAAATTTTTGAATATTGGAAAGTTGTTATTTAACATCCCCTTATTTTTCCTTAGCTTGTATTAATTTTCTAGAATTTTCTACTAATTTTTCCTTAATTAATTCCATTTACTACTAATTATTTTTAATTATTTACATTTACCAAAATTCAGAAATTAAGTGAAAATAATTTAATTTTAACCTTTTATATTTTCTGATAATTAAATATATTTTAATTAATTATTTATTATTTATTCATTTCAGAAATTAATTTACAGATTTTTTTTATTTTTCGGTTTGGTCCGGCCTGCTACCTGGTCCGGTCCGCTGGCCATCCGGTCCGGTCCGGCAGCCTGGCCGGTCCAACATCATTTTCTTTTTTTTATTTTTTTCTATTTCCTTCTAACCTCCATAAAATCTTTGTTTTAGCTCCGATTGACCTCAAACCAGTTGCGTTGGACTCGTTATAACGAGATGCAACTTTTGAAGGTGGACACATCATCACGTGTCCAAACGCGCCGTCAGGGGCCGCGCACGGGCCCCACGCGCCACCCCTTGAAACTTGTCTGTTAGACCCATTTTTTTGACTTTCAACCCAATCCCAACCTATTCCGGGCTAGATGAACTTATTCTAAGGTCAAAACGCAATTTTAAAGAACCCTAAGTGCGAAAATATTCAACCTTTTGATTTGATTCAAGGGTGTTTCCAATCCGAATCACAACAACCATCAATTTCAATACACACGCACATACACATAAAGCCATATACAACACATCTCATGCTTTCTCATATAAAACAAGACAAAATTCACATATTAAACAAATAAAAACAACGAATCACATAAATATATCATCAAAGCATGCATGTATTATACCCGTTTGAGGGGGGGAATAGGCACCTACCTCGATTGATGATAACACGAATAAATTCAACGGATGATTACTTGGGTTCGGGGCCTCGCTTGCCTTCTTCTTCTCTTTTTTTCTCTTTTCTTCTTTTTTCTTGTTCGTGTGCGTGTATGCGGCTGGGTGGGGTTTTTTTTGTTATGCGTATATATGTATATATATGGTGGGGGGAGTTAGGGTAGATTTTAGGTTTCCCATTAGATTTTGGTTTAGGTTTTCTAGTGTAACTCTACTTACCATTTAATTGTATTTATCTCTATCCTTCATTTTATTACTATTCCTCCTTTTTTTCTTTTATCTTTATCCTCTATTATTATTATTATCATCATATATTATTATTATTATTTCTTTATTCCCCTTTTTTTTCACGACTGTAACAGCAACAACGAAAGCAGCGTAATAACAGAGTGTCTCATCCCACCCGTTCATCTACTTGTTATGTAATGCATGACATAAATGCCTATATTTCTCAGTAGGTAGCTGATTTCATGTTAATGGTAATCATACCCAAAAAAAATTTCTTTTTCCTGTTTCTCATATTCTTTTAGGGTTAAAAAGAATGTTTACCACTAATGGATTCAATACCTTCTATATCGCATCTAAAGATCATTGATTGGAACCATGGTATAAATTATTGAATAATAAACAAGGCTTGTGTCTTTATCGTACATATGAACTACTCTAATTGTCCAAGCTCCTACTTAGAAGTACATCCTATCAGAGACGCTAACAATGTTGAATTGGAACCATGGTATAAATTAAATCACATCTACTACATGCATGCATTTCCTCCCCTAAATTTATACTTGTACCAATATTTTTTATGTAGGTGTTCTGAATCAGACAAAAATTTATTGACAAAGGCTATGAAATGTGCATTTTTTATTCTAAAACATAAGAGCCATAGCGAAAGATTTGTTTGGGCAAACTAGCTGCAGACATGCTGAATGATAATTAATGCAATAAAAATTTGTTCGCCAGGGATTTTGATTCAGAAGCTCTCGAGTCAATAACGAGGGCTATCAAATAAGTCATTGACTTGTAAAGCAAGGGAAAAAGGAAATTACCTCCTTTGATGCACGGAACTCCTCAAGCTTGTCGCTTACAGAGACTTCTGTCAGTTTATTAATACCACTGTCATGATATAATATAATTTGCGACGAGTAAAACAATCAAAGTAAAAATTCTGTATCTACAATGAGAATGACAATACTCTTCCACGCATTCAGAAATATGTCCTCCTTTAGTATTATTCATATTTTCAAATTTACCACGCACATGCAATCTTGTCGCTTACAGAGACTTCTGTCAGTTTATTAATACCACTGTCATCATATATTAATTTGCGTCAGGTAAAACAGTCAAAGTAAAATTTCCCTATATACAATGAGAATACTCTTCCACGCATTCAGAAATATGTCCTCCTTTAGTATTATTTATATTTTTAAATTTACCACGCACATGGAAAGTGGGATTAAGGATTCCAACCTTCGTTTACAACTAGAACAGCCATCACCTTTACAATAGGCCAATTCAAATGCCAAAAATTATGTACTCTAATTTGTAACTAGTAAAAATAAGATCCCTTTTGGTGCTTAATAGAAGAAAAATCTTCTCAACGGCCAAAGAATCAAACTATAATAGATATCTTAAAGATACACAAGAAAAAGGGGAAAGAAAGACATACACGCCTTCCATTTTGGTGCTTAATAGAAGAAAAATCTTCTCAACGGCCAAAGAATCAAACTATAATAGATATCATAAAGATACACAAGAAAAAGGGGAAAGAAAGACATACACGCCTTCCATTTTGGTGCTCTCAGCCTCCACAAAGTAACCAGCAACACCATACAGTTGTTGCATCTGCATCAGGTAAATCCCCCAAATCGTTTACACCCATACAGATGCCAAAATAATTTTCAATCAAAAAATAGATCAACTAGTGAAAGATTTAATTCATTTTGAAAAAGTCTCCCATGCCCACGCTCTCCCTCACCCCAAGAAAAAAGAGATTCAAAGACCAAAGAAATAGGTGAATAAACCGTTACACCAGTTATAACTAAAGCAAACAAATTGCACAAACAACTACTACAATTGCATAGAACACATGAAGGAGCATATACATATTACAAATGACAAGATAATGCCCCAATCTTCTCGGGATAAAAATTGTTGTAAAGAAAGAAGGTTCTATCAATAGAAGTCAGACAAAAATCAGAAAGAAGAAAGTCTAAAGGTAATGTGCATATTTAAGTCAAGGAAAAATACATGGTCGGATGCTAGTTCAGTTGTCCTATGGATCCAAGGGATATTAGATCCGGAGGCAATGTTCTGATGATGAGAAATGAACTGTATAAATGGGACTGAGTCTCAAGAATTTGTCAAACCTGCTTATCATGCCAAGCAAGGTATTGCAACAGCTGCACCGTCTCTTATGTGGCACTTCTTCAGTCCATCCATCTCATATGGATTCTACAGAAGATACAAGCTAACCATCAAGAGGGTATAGTTTAGCAAATAATTAAACAAAAGCGACATTTTCCAAGTCATCCTAATAATTTATGAGCCGAGAAAAGTTAAGGTAAATGAAAGACTATTGCACTATGGATAAAGAAAAATCATGCGAAGAACTGCAAGCTTCATAGTTGGTTTCTCAACCGCATCCTGTCAGAGTTTTGCAACATTGAAATGCAGAACATACCCCACACTACGAATTAGTAGACCTTATAAAACTTTGAATCTAGATATACATTCCGATTTTCAGGATAACCATTTTAAGGTGATATTACGCCTTTATACATAATTTCCTCCCTCTGTAGGCCAATTTCTTTGCAAGTAAACAAAAACAAATGTAACATATCCATCTAAACATGTGAAGATATATACATACACACACACACACACACACACATATATATATATGTAGATCATACATATATTTCTTCAACCACATTCCGAAAAAAATCATCATCCTTTTAAGAAGCACAAGTTAGAATGGTTTATTACTTTTACAGCTTTTGCCAGAGCCAAAGGTGATTGCTGCAGAAACACTTCATCAAGAATCAGCTTTGAGTACAGAGCAAAACTGCATGTCCCAAGGTCAACCCAAATAAAACCATTCCTTTTGTCACTTTTCAGATCATTTTGTTTCACCTATGCCTCAGGTGAGCCATTAGTATCATGTTCCGCTAGATTAGTCGAGGTAAAAGGTGGGAGCTGATCAGATGCAAGTAAGGATACATCTGACATCACATCACCATAATCTTGAGTTTGAATACCATTATTCTCTAAGTGGGAGTTGACATGCAATTATTATCAACGATCAATTTTACAAATAATTTGAACTACATAAAGAGACGTGTAAAGTAAATTCTTATACAGTGACCAGTCAATTACCTGAGGAGATAACTTCCGTCAGTCTACATAAAACATTGTCGAAGTTAGTGTCACGATAGCAAATGCGTGGACTATTGGGGAGTAAGACACATCAGATTCACGAATGTTGTAGAGGCAGGCAATCTGCACTTTTGTATCAAAAATTCAGTTGGAAAACCAACTGATAAAACATGATATCAGTGAATATTGAGTAGACAATGAGATAGACTGGTTACCGGCTTACTTCATCCAACGTTGTTAACACAATACCACGACTTCTTTCTGGAACCATCTTTGCTCTTAAATCTTGTGGCTTGTCTTCAACTGATCGACCAGAAAATTCTAGAGAATGCACAATAATAGGATTGGATTCCAGAGGTGGTCGATTTTTCCAAATAACATCAACCAAGTTGGTGGATGACCGAACCAGCTTTTGTCGTTTTCTACTAATATCACGCTATCATCTTTGTGCAGTATCCACTGATACACACCAAGGATCAACACCAACAGAAGCATCCTCTGATAAATTCTGGTAAATAAGAAGCAAACGTCTACTTAAGAAGATGGGCAAATTGTAAGCAACTAATTCTACTAATGTGAATCAAATATGCATAAAAACGTTGATTGATGTACAAGAAATATAAGAACCATTTAATGAGCGAGATTACATGCACATGGGTACGAGTGTCAAATACGGACACATATATGGGTGTTGAATTGTTTAATTCATAAAAATTAGGTTACATGGACACATAAAAATATTTGGACATGGGTGCGTGGATACCTTTGATTTATTGCAACTAACTTTTTACATTTGTATATAAGCTGTAAATAAGAAGTTATAAAGCAACAATTACCAAAAATAACCTGGAAAAAAAGAAATCACAAATTTTATGTAATAAATAAAAGGGGGGAAAGAAAACAGCAGATTAGATGAAAATATTTAATATTTAACATGCGTGCCTCTTATAACTAACGCGTTAAAATTTTAATTTAAGTCCCTCATTTCGGAAAGACCAACCAGCACTATCTCATTTCTTTGACCTTCATTACTCCAGTTGACTGAATGCACACCACGTCGTCACCTTCTCTGTTTCCTTTTCTCTTCCAGCAACGTCACCATCTTCATCCTGAAGATGGCTTATCTGTTTTCACCGCTGACTTCAATACATGACGAAGGCCCACAGTCAATGCATCCAGGTAACAGACAAAGAATCCGACACAGATCCGGCACCTGCACCAAGTGTCGTGTTGACATGGGTGCGGCATCCTAAACACCATCTGGGTAATAGTGGCTGAAAATAAGATATGAATTTTCATAAATCAAGGCCTACATATAAGAACTATGAGAAGCACCCACTCAGAGACTAATGCTAAAAACATCAAGTGGAAGGTCAAAGAAATCCAGATAAACAGTATAGGACAGAAGAAACCAAAAATTAGCTGCTTAAGCACCAACATGCGTACATCCGTCATCCAGCTATCTACAGGTGGGTCCTCTATCATGTGCATGAGGTTCCATTGGTGCTAAGCTGCTGAGCTGCCTGTAGAAAGTACCGACCACTAACCACAATGGTGCTTCCTCCCAAGTTATAAGAGTCAATCCTGCAACAAATTAGCTGAGCTATTGTAAATTCTAATAAACATCATGTTGAAACTGAAGCTAACATGAAATACTAAAATAGAAGGGAAGCAAGTTTGTGATGCAATACTGCAGTAAAAATTCAGATGATAGATCAGGAATCGCAATACACAACACTGGCAATATGATAAACTAAGATATTCAAGAAAGGCCAAAAAGAGATAAGGGGTGTTGGCGGAACTAACCTTTGACTTTCTTTTCCATCCCATAGAAAAAGCCAAGATAAATTATTCATTAATCACAGAGAATAGAAGTTCTTAATTTTAGTTCTGTTTCTTGCAAATTATGCTCATAAAGACTGATTCTTTATCTTTCAGAATAGTGGAGCCTGCATCTCAACGTCAAAAAGTAAATGCTTGGAATTTCTTGAAAAGGCAGCAGCGCAAGAATGGCTTAAGAAACCAAATATAGAATGCTTCACTCAAAAGTCAAAAGCAGAGAAAGAATAAGTGAAACTGACCAGCTCTCCCGGTAACCTGAAACGAATTCCCTCCTTTTGTCACGGACAGATACATATTCGCTCTGCTCCCTCAAATTCGAACATCAAAAGAAAACCTCAGAAAGGCAAAATTGATCATAGACCAATTAATTTCAAAACAAAAGACGAGAACCTTACAAGATTCCAAGAAAATAAAATTTCATTAATTTGAAATAATACAGAAAACTAATGAATCAATTTAATCACTAATCATCAACCCAAGTCTGGAAAATTTAAAAGGACCTGGTGATGGTCTTCGGACAGAATAATCAAGGCATCGAGAGGAGGGGAATGAGAATTGAGAGGCCATCAGAAACCAGAGCTCCGCCAATACTTCTGCGATCGCCGGCACAAATAATAGCATGGAGACTGAAAAGAGTTTCTTTCCAACCAAATTCAACACAAATAATAGCATGGAGACGGAAGAGAAAAAGGATTTAAATAGAAAAGATTATGAGATATAATATTCTCTTTTGCTTTTGGTTCTGTAAGAAGGTAACGTTGGCAACGGCAATATCAGAGGATTTGGCTTTCAAATTGCAACTCATCATCATGATGATGATGATGATGATGATGATGATGATCAATGGACAAGAAGGAAAAAGACAAAAAATTTACGACCAGGAGAAACGGTCAAGGTTTTCGAGACACTGCCATGAAACATGTACCTATAACATGGTTAGATGAGGACTTCTGGTGCTATCAATGACAATTGCAAGATCAATAATTGCAGTATGAGGCATAAGCATATCGAGCAGAATGCAGAGAAATGGTACCCAGATGATGCCACGGACTTTCGCTCGCTTCTCCCAAAATTTCCCCCTGGTTTTGTTGCAGAATCATTGCCTATTCCAACAGCAAGAGCTGGTAGCATGCCTGCAGGATTTCGCAGTTTTGATTCCTCAATATCATAACATGCATAGGACCATCGGACTTATAAAATATGAGGTTACAACATGATTCTCAAAATGTGCAAAATCCAAACTAACTTAAAAAGGAAAATGCTCACAGTCGAACGTTCTCCATCCAAGCACAAGTTTTTCTCTCCCAAAACCATCCGGTAGCCAGTCATAAAATTTTCTGCATACACATTAGGAAAAGATAAAAGTTACATTCCCAAGCATTTTAGTAAACAAAGCAAAATCTACTAGAGCATGCATAATTTACGCCCGATTATGTTGAAGTCTTCGCTCTTGATGACAGCAAGGCAGTATGCAAGTTCTTCCTGGATCATATACAGAACAGAACGCCAACATGGTAAGCTATTGATATTATGTGCTTGTGTTAGAAAAGATCAGAATATTAACCTGATTGGAGATTATAATTATTGGATCATAGATGATAAGTTAGCCTCCACCTTTCATGCCAAGACTCACAGTATGTATCAAATTGCTGTTTGCATCAGGACTGTAAACATAACAAACAAAAAGTTTCAAAGTCACTGAAAAGACAGATACTTCTCTGTTGTAGTGTGCGAGCATGACCTCATGTCATAACAATATTCAAAGGGGATCCTTGAGTCATGTATACGTCGTTTATCTTGGGCTTGAAAATGGAACTGAGCTAGCACAAAAGCCACAACAAGGGGAAGCGTCGACATCAAAACCAAGACAGGATAGTTTCAAATCTTGCAGTTTCTGAAAGTCTTGTATATGTAGGGTCAACCAGATAAGTAAAGGAGGTCCCAGAATCAAATAGTGTTGTAAATTCTGAATCGATTAGAGTAGTTCCAACGCGAATTTGAGCTACAGTGACATTGTAAGTTGGGCTGAAAAAACAGTTGTATTCAATGGATAAAAAACTCACTTCAAAGCACTTTATGAAACGGAGAAAATAAGAAAATGCGCACAATTCACACTAAGAGGTTCATAATGGATGATGACTACCACTTACTTTAATGGATTCACATTGAATGATGTCTTTTCCTGATCAGGGCTTCCAGTATCTCCAAAGTTGATTCTTCCTCTGCCATCATGTCTGAAACACATTGAGAAAGAGTTGGTCATGTAACCTTCCTATGATAAAATGCTTGGAACTGATATTTTCTCAAAGTCAAGCCGAAACAAACCATTGGGAGCTGCCACATCCAGAAATGAACCAGTTTGAACCTGTCCACAACTGCAATATGTTTATAGAAATTCACAATGTACATGTTTAAACTGCGGTGGAACATAGTCCTATGTTTATCCCATTCAAATTCAAGAAGCATCATACATTAAACTAACTATAGAGAGAACTTAAAAGCTGCAGGGGAACACCGTTTAGAAGCTACAGTTGTCCATACGTTAATACTAAGATTAGCTTCAGATTTTAATACGAATGGGTTAACTCACCAAGGAAAAAAAACATACATTGTGCCTTGAAGCTATAATAGTACTGAAAGAGTGTGCTGAAAAGGCACATATAAGTAAAACATAGTATAACATGGCAACTCACCCATATGTAATGTATGCCTCGATAAGTTCTTGATTTCCGTCTTCAGCTTTCAGGTGAAGCAAATCTTCCATTAAAATTCCAGAAGTCGAAGTTTCAGATGAGACATAGGATACTGAGTAAGGGCAATGACTAAATGCATCAAAACAGCTTCCATGATGAGCACGCAAGCTGTTGCTGCAAGTCACTTTCTTGCTAGTTGACGAAGCACTTGTGTTGTATATGCTAAATTCAAAATCCTGCAAAAGGAAGCTAATTAGTTGGTTAGTAAAACAAAGGAACTGTGGGAATTTTGAACTTGAATACCATGGATTCACAGTTTATTCATCAAGAAGAGGAAGAGGAACAAGATACCACTCCATCGATAAATGAACAAATAAGTTGCGCAACAACAGTGAGAGAAATTGAATGAAGGAAGAAATAATTTCATTCACATCAAAACTTCTTCACCTTTTACTTTACAATTGTAACTGGCTTAAATAAGAAGTGAGGGGTTCCCTTTGGTCTCATGGTGTAACGGTTAAAAAACTGGATAAGACAAGCAGTCTTCTTCAGCAATAATGACAATAGAGCACTTTAAAAAGGTGAAAAAGACATCAGCTAGTTATGTACTGCCTCCCCCTTATGCACACAATGAAATATATTAACATATGTGTTTAAATTTTATATAAAACTCAATAATTGTCTTCAAGTGGTCTTCATGTTTGACAATTTTCCTATACTCCCCCTCAAACTTAGTGCATATGTATATGCAACTAAGTTTGACCCGTGTAAACTTCATGCCTTGGGAAGCCTTGAATGAACCTTTGGTCTTCCTCCATTACTTGCTTTATTCTTTCTTTGTTCCCAAACACTTGCAAAAGAATATAAGAACATAAATTCCTGCATAAAATTTATTTTGAATGTTTACCTGGTGAGGAAAGAACTTGTGATCTTGAGTTCCTGCCTAAAAGGTTAGTTTTGAAAAGACAATCTCGGTCCCTGCAACATCTGCAAACAAAATATCCCTGTCCCTGCAAATTAATGGTTAGCATAAGCAACTCCTGGAATTTGTAACACCTGCGAAAGATATATTCTTGTATCTGATCCTACATAGCAAGTGTTAGTATGCAACTTCTAGACTCCAATCGAGCTTCTGAACATCGTGTATAAAAAATGTTAGCATATAGTTCCTTCTTGTGCAAAGATGGAGGTCAGTTTATGACACAGTATCAACGGCAAAAGTAATTATTTTGCAGAAAAACAAATGTTGTTTTGGAAGCCTTGCATAGCAAGAAACCCCGCCTTTTTGAGATCATTTATCAACACTTACAAAAGCAAGGTTACAGAGCTAGTTGTTAGGAATGAAGTAGGTCACACCAACCTAGATGCACAGTATAAAGTAATCAACCATATTCTGAAATGGGTATTGTAGATGAGGAAATCAGTTTTTTTTTCTCTGATTAGGCAAAGGCAATAAATGTAAGCAGTTTTTGAATTTCAATCATTTCCATAGACGCACAGTACTCATCATCATAACTTACTGCACATAATCAAGTATCATGAAATGAAGTAACTTCTTATAATGGAGAACAATGACCTAGTGTATTAGCAATGATCTTACAGTGGAGGTCTTCAGTTTTGTCTTCAGAATACTCGCACAAAAGCAACTTGCAACCCATCCTAGGCTTAACTTCGTGGACAATCTTGCACACGCCAGTCTGTTTGCCAGGTCTTATTGTACTGGAAATAGTGATCAAGATCTGCACAAAGAGCATTGCTACACTTGAGATGATTAGGCTGGTTGCAGCACGTGTAGATGTCCAGCATGCTTCTCGGTAGTCGTAGATTGTCG
Source organism: Eustoma russellianum (assembly GCA_036186865.1). Lineage (NCBI taxonomy): Eukaryota > Viridiplantae > Streptophyta > Magnoliopsida > Gentianales > Gentianaceae > Eustoma > Eustoma russellianum. Next base: position 41,890,610 of record AP025042.1, read on the forward strand.
CCTAGTGGTAGTAGTTTCCAAATCTCATTTTCAACTTGAAGGATTCTTGTTCATCTGTAAACAGAATTTCTGGTGAAGACGTTTTTGGAGGCCACATAAATGCATATTTCGGCTAAAAAGGAGTGTGATTCAACCTAAGTGCACTGGGGAAGGGAAGGATAAAAGACATGGAGAGCCTTTATTTTAATTTTAACCAGCAGAGCAATATTGGGTATAACAATTAACACTAAGGAATGCATTTCCCTTTAAAGTTTAATGAGTCTAAAGGCCCTTGCTATAGACAATTCACCAGTTTTAAGAAACAACAGAGAGAGAAAAACATGCCAAATTGATACTGCCAAGGGCCAACACATTGCTACAATCAAAAGAAGATAGTTTGGAAGGTTTTGAAGAAAAAAGATTTCCTTGATGCAATTCCTTCAAAGAAACCTCAAGAATTCATTAACAAAAACACAAGAACCTCCAAGAAGAAGCAAAAGAAGAGATAATTTCTTAACTTACAGTCCTAAAAAACTGATCTGGTAAGTTGAATTTCCATCAGAGAAAGTGGTAACAGCATCAGCATCTGACAGCCACCGGCGACGGAGGAGACGGTCACGGCTAGCCAAATGTGCATAATACTCAACACTGTTCTAACAACTGGGATCCAGAAAACTATTTCCGGATTTCAGAGACCATTCCTTGACGGATTCAGAGAAACGGTGGTGTATTTCCAGAGGGCATTAGAGAATTGAAAGAGGAACACAAGGAAGAGCAAACTGACCAAGGAAATTGAGAGATAACATTTTTATTGATGAGCTTTTGTCCAAGATTATCATGAGAGTAGGATATTTTGAAGCTGAGTATAGTAGAAACTGAACATTGAAGGATCAGAATGAGTTATTTGTCGTGAATTTAAGGGACGAATTACTTGGAGAATTGCGACACTAACAGAGGAGAGAGCAGTCTGAGCGTGAAAATGGAGAAAGAAAATATTTTCTTGATGGGTTTTTGGTAAAGATTATCATGGGAGTAGGAAATGCCGAAGCAGAGGGAAGTGGAAATGGAATCTTGAAGGATCAGAAGGAACTAGTGTGTAGGTGAATATATAGAGAGGATGGTGGTGGAGTATTAATTGGGAAGAAGAAGTGTTTCACTTTGACGCGCTCTCATGTCCACCCTAGCTAATGCTACAAGCAATGGAGTCAAGATAATGGTACCAAAATGCAAACATTACTCCCTTAGGCTCTACTACAAAAACACTCAAGTCTTGCTCCCACTAGTTGGGACTTCTTTACGATATGAAGAGCAAAAAAACAGAAAAAAACAAAAGGCCTTCAGTAAGTTCATACGGTTTCATATTCATATTTAGTTGGAATACCCAGACACTGATATCTGAACATATGCTTGTCTCAGCTTTGAAACAAAGTGTGTCCATACTTTAGCACTATACCTGACCACCAATCAGTGCATGGCCTGTAGCAGATGCACATAAAGTGAATCTGCTGAAAACTTTCCATGGATATACATAACTTAGTTGTACATGTTGACATCCATGGCAAAATGACTTTGCCAATAAAACACACTAGAGCCACATCAAATAAAGAGTTCTCCTGCCACTGTCTTCATCATGCCTTTTATCTGTATATTCAAAGAAAGAACAAGAATCAATTTGTGCATTGTCTCTAAGTGAAGAAAGTTGAAAGTTTGACCGAGCTGATGCTATAAGTTCTATAGAATTTCCACACTTAAGTTTTTCATGAACATTTCATATGTCCAAGGGATATAATGATATAGTATGAATGCAGAAACAGAACCTTTTGGGGTCCGGGGGGAAGGGTGTGTTTATGTTTGAAGGCATAGTCATTTGTTTGTCTCACCTGTTTAGCTGAACCCAATTTCACTCAGATCCTCAAGCTGCGAAGAAGGTGGTTACGTTATGAATACCATTCCTTAAACAAAACAAACTCCAAAAACTCTTGACAATATTTTATTTTTCCTTTTGCCATTGGGGGAGGGGGGATGTCATTGAGTTACAATAGGCAACTTACATTCTTGAAAGGTTCAGGGGGACTCTTCACGAAGTTCTAGAATCCGTGCAGATCTCTTTTCTCCAATACCCTGCAGATGAAATCATATTAATTTCTTTAATGTAGGAAGATTTAACGTTATTCACAAGAGAAAAATTCAAATGCTAACGTACTTTAAGTTTTTGCAACTCCTCCCTGCAATTTAGCACAGTGACATGTAAAAGATAATAAGTGGACGTTTATGTAATATACAATATGAAATGCAGAGATTCATGAACTTTTCAAAATCTACTCTATGGTAATCACTCTCATTAACTTTTCTACCCAGAATATTTGGAGCACACATTCTCAATATAGTTGAATGTCCACTCGTCTTTTATGCATTAAGTCCAAAAGATGATTTCCGAATTTCATGTGCTTACAACTATTATTCACAATGAATTCCATCTCATCCATATTTTACCATCTGTATGTCTGTGTTGTTTTCTTTTTCTTTGTTCCTTGCATGAGGTACTTGATTATATGCTGAACACGAATTAATGTATAAAGCAATGTGGTACTGAAATCATCATCATCCGGACCCAGTATATCCCAACGACAACAAAAACTATCGTTAGGGTCTGGGGAGGATAAGCGGTAGGCAGACAATACCCCTATCCTAAGGGATAGAGAGTCTGCTTCCAGTCAGACCCCCGGCTCTATGTGGTACTGAAAGTGAAGAGTAAATTGAAATTCAATGCTAGAAACACTTTACTTGCTGGCTGAGTTTAAAAAACTTGAGGGACTCCTGGACAAGAGAATACTACCAAAAAGGAAAGGAGAAACCGTTTTCTAACTGCCATTTCTGTATAATAAAATTTTAGTAGACAAAATATCCTTTTTAGGTTTAATAGGTAAAGAAAAAGGAATACCATTTCTTTTGGGCTAGTATGTAGTAAGTAAATTAGTAAGGAGAACCTGGTGTGAGATATACTGATCAGGATGATTGACACAAGAGAAATGCTCAACATGTTCACTAACTGATTCGACAGTGTCTGAAGGAATATATCTCACAAGAACCTGTACGAATATGATAGAGTCAGATCTTCACGGAAGAAAAAGACAGTAAACATTACAAGGGAAAGGGGAGAGGAGACTTCGGAAAAAAAGTCCGTGTCTAATATTTGTGGAGGGGCCTAGTGTAGCTTAATCCCCATCCTTGTGCTTTGTAGTGACGTTTGAAAAAATGATGACGCAAATAGATGGTACACAATGGACTATAGATACTGAATAAGACCAATTTCATTAACTTCGCATACTATATTCAGTTGCAATTACCAAAAGGTTTGATTGCACTTCTAGGAAACTCACTGTAAATTGATCTAGAAGCTAATTTTCAACCAAAAGAAAGTGAAACCTCAAGGCGGAGACAATCTTGATATCCTTGTAGAGAATATAGCAAGTCCAAATCGAAAACACGTAAGCCATCATCATATGTGCAAAGAATATGGAGAGGAAAAAACAGTAAGGTTGCAATCACCAATGAATTGAATAGGTTTAGGTTCCAAAACACACAAATACCAAGCAAAGAATGTTATATTCCGAAGATTTCCATTTGAAAACAATAACTCCTGCCCTACTTCAGTGTCTAATTAAACTTCAAGCTCAGACGATTCATATTCGTTGAGGGTCCAAATGTTTTCAACCTCCCAGATGCTAATTAAGGAACAATAACCAGCTAAAAAGTAAAAGCAATCATGTGACCAATTAAAATCAACTTACTGTACAAGTTGACTAAAAATATGCTGCAAAACAAATACCGTTCATTCTGCTAGCTCACCTTGTTGTTTCTTTCTAGGGCAATATTATCTTAGTACATCAATGTGACAAATATGGGCAGATCTGCTAACCCCCAAATTCAATGTGTATCCCTTCTCAGTTTCAACCAGATTGTGTGTGGAATCTATCTCACTGGAAGCAGTTTGTTGGACATCTGGTACCTTCACCAATCCAGCATTTCGTATCTGGGCTCTGTCAACAGGATCTACACTAAATCCTTCAGAGGAACCACATGCAAACAACTCATGTGGTTCTTAATGATATCATGATACTCTCAAGGAAAATGGATGGCAGACACCGATTAGAAATCATGCTGGCAAAAGTGGAGACACTATCCACAAACTTATTCATCCAAGAAACTTTGAAGACTTACTTGCAAACACATCAACGACGTGGCCATGTTCCACAAGAAACTTTTGTAACTGCATTAGCCATAAGAAGGATCAGATGTGTAACACAAGTCACGATACCCAAATAACAAGAATCATTTCGTAAGTACCTTTGCATTCTCTTCTGCCTGCTGTTTCAGAATTTTTGCCTCTTTCACTACCCCCTCCATTAATAATCCTCGGTCAGCAAGTGCCTTCCGTGCACTCTCTTCCTTATCACGCTTCTCCTTCTCAGCAGCTTCTATCTCTTTCTTAGTTGCAGCTGATCATGCTTCTAGACAGTGACGCATCTGTTCAAAAAGTTAAAAAAAAAATTATAAAAATGTTACAAAACAGAACTTCCTATTACAGTATACAAATAATGAATAAACTCAACATTCAATAATGACTGAACTACATATCGAGGGTTTTCATGAAAAAACCAGTAGAACAAGCTATAATAGAGCGGATGTACCTGAAAACTAATACAGAATCCTACCCAGAGCAAAATACTCCAAGCAATAAAAAGGATCAACAAAGAAAGAAAATGTTCTGTACTCATGACAAAGTCATGTGCTTTCGATTACACAAAACATACCCGTAGTCATCTGAGTAGCTGGAGTGCTGAGAGTTTCTGATATTACAGAAATGACCTGGAAAAGTTAGTCATTCGCTTGTTCACATAGAATATGGGTGGAAGCGAGTAGTTTTCTCCCAAGGAGCCAAATACACAACCCATGCAAATTAACGGACATTTCACAAGATATCTATAAACAACAATAAACACAATAACTTCCATAAAAAAGAAACAGATCAACCAGGAAAAGAAACAACAAAAGAAAGCACAGATCACATAAGCAAGCAATCAAATAAGAGCAAGGAAGATATGAACCCTTCAAAAAGTTCATTGAGGAGGAAAACATCTAAAATTTCTTGAATGGTCACCTTATAAAATTACAGTTACTGTAGCACACGAGCTATTTATGCGCTAATAAATTCAGTAACTGCATGATCACGAAAATTAAATTAATTAAAAAATCAAACCTATGTAGCAATGTAAAGATCTATCGATTTGTTTAAAACTTCTTTTCTCATCCTCTTAAACCTACGTATACTGAATCAACACTTCCAAAGATATTCTTGTCAAGATTAATCGCAGAATATCAATTATATTACATAGCAACCATGATTGGTCCATTTTCTATTAATCATTATCATTAATGTATTATTCTCCAAAGATATTCTCATCAAGATCAATCACTAATTAATACAGCAACTGAATCAGCAACACCGCATTAGGCCAGGTGGCAAGGAGTTCCGAGACCTTGAAGCAAGCTCAGTTCAAGCCATGCAAATGGAAAGGACAGCTTCGAGGACGCCATGCCCCTTTGAGGGAACTGAACCCAAATTGACACAAGCTTAGTCATGGCTACCGGACAATGGGGGCTTTCAGTTCGCACTTGCACTCAAACACAAACATAAAGAAAAGCAACGGGTACATGAGAGAACAAAGATCATGTGTAGATGCATAACAAACTCAACAGTTCAAAACAAGAGGAGCTAATACAAGATCCCAAATAATATACTTGCAATGGGCCAAGAAAAAATAAAGGAGGAAAGTATATGTTCAGAACCTCATTAAGAATACCAAGACTTCTATCCTTTTCATCTGACAAGCTGATGAGGCGAGACTGAAGCTCCTTCTTTGGTGGAAACGGTGACCTTCTCACCATGTACCTCTCAGCATGCTTTATCATAAAATTTATCAAAACATATTATCCAGCGAACCAAAGTTAACAAGGACAAAGTACAAGATACCACCAAACTAAGACAAGTGCACAACCATATCATTAGCTTTCTTCGCATGCTGCAGTATCTCTCTGAGGTCCTCCATCTTTGCAATATGTCCAGTCCACCTTCGCCGCTTCCTCCTTAGCCAGTGCCGTCATGCTTTCCTCAACTTCTGCTTCCCGCATCAAACTGACGCCCGACTGCAATGCAATGATCAAGTTTTTCTGCAAAAGTTCAACAATCAGAAATATTCCGAAGATTTTCCATTTGAAAAATAATAACTCCTCCCTTACTCCAGCGTCTAATTAAACTTCAAGCTCAGACGAAAGAAGAAGAAAGACGAAGCAGAAGAAGGACCAAGAAAGACCAAGAAGAAGAAGAAGGACCAAGAAGGACCAAGAAAGACCAAGAAGAAGAAGAAAGATCAATCTGGCAAGTTGAAATCTTTAGGCTGCGAGCGCCACTTAGCAATCCTCTGACTTGTAGAGCGGATAATTCTCATCCCACACCCAACCTTGGAAGATATCACAAAATTGGTCATCTTCCTCAAGAAAACCAACTTCCCCATTCCACCCCTTTGGCATTGAAGATAAAGAAACATTAAATTCAAACCAAGTAACCAGCAAACCATGCCCACGGAAATGGAACTCTTTAGTGACAGTTTTGTAATCCAACAAAAAAAGGCAAAAGATTAAGCAAAGAATGAAAAAGAAGCAGCCAAGAACTCTGAAAATATGGTTTAAAACGACTGAATTTCTTGAATAATTCCATGTAGGTTTTCTTCAAGATGGCTTTTCAGATCATATCTGAGTTTCAAGGCAGTCTTTTTAGGAGATGAAGAAGTATTACTGCTTCACTAAACAGCCAATTTAATCAGCTAAAAAGGCTTGTGAAACCATGAAAGCAGAGGGAAAAGGCTGAATCAAGAAATAGAAAACTGAAAAGGAAATGAAGTGAGGAACAGAGAGACAATAGAAAGACTGATTGAAATTTGGGTACCGATTTCATGGGATATGTTAATATTTATAAAAGCAGAGACCGTAGGTTAGAGAGAGCTGATGGGCCCTGTTCAAACAAAACCCATGGGGCCCAAGAATGTCGATTTGGCTGCAGAAAGAAAAGTCTTCTGGGAGAATTTTAAAATGTAACCAGTGTACACTAGCCTAAGGTTTGGTCCATTACTCAGTTAGCAACTTAACGTTCATGAAACTCACTTAATAACAACTCTTTTGCCGAAATGTCTCACTTGTAGCCAGGTGACCGTTGACCAGCCGTTGACTTTCTCAGACCAACCAGAATCTGACACGTGGCAACCATTTTTAATTAAAACAAATAAAATTGTATTTTTGAATAAATTGATTTAAAATGAATTTAAAAATTCTAAAAAATTATAAAAATTAATTAAAAACATTTTAAATATCAAAAAATTAGGAAAAAATATAAAAATAATAAAAAAATTAGCCAAAACACTCCAGCACCCTTGCCACACCACCCCCCACCCCCCGGCCAAAAATTATTTTAATTTTTTTTCAAACTCACTCATAACGCTCCGACCACCCCCGCGTCCCCTCCCCCACCCCCTCCTCTCGCGAAATTTTTTTTTAAAAATTTTTTCTAACACATCCATAACATCCTAACCACCCCTGCGTCCCCTCTCCCACCCCCGTGCACACCTAAAAAAAATTAAAATTTTTTCAACTCACCCACAAAGCTCCGACCATCCCCCAGAACTCGAAATAATCCAACCCTCAGTCCAAAAAGAAAATGACAATGTTAGTCTTGCAACTTGGAAAAAGAAAATAATATAATTCGAAAAAAAGGCAGGGGACCTCTGCAATTCGAGCCACGCTACCACATTTATATACATTGTCATTATTTTATAAGTATTATTATTCTCCAACTATTTTGACGAAGGCATTGAATAGAAAAATCAAACGGTCAAATTAGCCACGAAAATTGATTGATTTAGTTTGCTGAAATAAAGCCTCATTGGCTAGTAAAAACTCATACCGCATTTTGTACTAATATAATATGCTCCATGATTAGTCACTGCACTTCAGCAAATACTCTTGCTACCTTTTATTGTAGTAGTAATATTAAAAACAAAATGACTCACTAATTAATTGCGTTTCTTATATTGTGAAGTAGTAGTTGACTGACACGGGTTGACGCAATTTTCGTTATGGATTATCGAGAAACAAAATCTGTATGTTTCGGGTTCTGGGGATGGTCGGAGCTTTGTGGGTGAGTTGAAAAACTTTTAAAATTTTTTTGGTGTGTGCGCGGGGTTGGGAGAGGGGACGCAGGGGTGGTTAGGATGTTATGGATGAGTTAGAAAAAATTTTAAAAAAAAATTTGGCCGGGGGTGCCGGGGGGTGTGGTGTGGCGTGGGGGGGTAGGTGGGTGGAGTGCTGGAGTGTTGTAGGTAATTTTTTTATTTTTATATTTTTTCCTATTTTTTTGATATTTAAAATGTTTTTTGATTAATTTTTACAATTTTTTAGAATTTTTAAATTCATTTTAAATCAATTTATTCAAAAATACAATTTTATTTTTTTTAATTAAAAAGGGTTGCCACGTGTCAGATTCTGGTTGGTATGAGAAAGTCAACGGCTGGTCAACGGTTAGTCAACGGTTGGTCAACGGTCACCTGGCTACAAGTGAGACATTTCGGCAAAAGAGTTGTTATTAAGTGAGTTTCATGAACGTTAGGCTGCTAACTGAGTAATGAGCCAAACCTTAGGCTAATAAGTGAGATTTTCTTTTAAATTATACACCTAACTTCATCAAATATGGGAAGAGTTTGTATGACGCGAGGCTGAAATGGACGCTGGTGACGCGGCCAATCCACGGCATCCACGTGTCATCTTCAATTTTTTTTAAACATCATTTTATCTTTTACCCGAAAATTTGGCTTCAGATCTTTACGGATAAATTTCTTTTTTCAAACCCAAACTTCACCAGGAATGGTGCTACATACTGTGAGCAGTACAAAATTTATGGCTAAAATTTTCTGGCAGTACAACAGCAAAGTTCCATATTGAGAAGAAAAAAATCACATAAAGCCAAAAAGGTGAAAATATGTCTGGGGCGAGCGAAACCCTATACACAGCGAAATCCCACGAACAACCCATTTACCCATTCGCAACTGCATTCAAGCACAGGAATCGATGCGGATTCCCGAGAGGGTGAAAGATCGACAGAAGAGAGTGATCAATTGCTGAGGAGTGTCAAGAAGTATAAGAGGTATGCTAATGGAGACATGGCATCACAGATCGATGCTCCTACCATACCGCAAGAGGCCTGGACGGGAAGAAGCTTCACCGAAGTGCTACGAAGTGCTACGTCGTCAGTATTTTTCTTCTTGTTTTGGCCAATGCATAGTTTTGGGCTGTGTTCTCTTCTCAGATGCTAATCGTTTAGATGGAGGCTAACTCTCGATGGTCTTATCTCTCTCTAAATGCATAGGTTTTTATTTCAAAAAAAAAATAATAAAAAAGTGTTTTTAAAAAAATCTGCTTTTTCTGTCACGTGTCGGCCGTTGATAGGTCGCGTCACCCTGCGTCCAACTCTCCCCGCGTCATACAAACTCTACCCATCAAATATATGATGTGACTGGTTTTAATGACATTATAGGATTTTTCTAATACTGTACATTCAATTTTTAAAAAGTTTTGTAAAATAGGTAGATCGTATTATTAATATTTTTTTAAATAAAATATATATGGTATCGTGTCTACAAAACTCCAAGCTCAAATTTGAAATGGTTTTAATCAGGTTATTCAACGGTTTGTAGATATAATAAATGTTACATGGTGCTCACATAAAACCTAAAACTTAAACATGTTTTTATAAAGTTCGGACCTGACATTCAAGTCTAACGTTCTCATAAAATGATTGAAAAGATTCGAAATTATGCTCGTGCAATACAATACCTTATAAATATAACGACTAAGCTACGTCATGGTAGCATACATATTTATGTATTGTAGTGTACGAAGAATTACTTTTCATTATTGATGTAGGCCTTTGAAATAGAACATCACTTTTTATTTATTTATTCACTTAGTATTGATTAAAATAATTAGAACGATAAAAGTACTCACGGTTTTATTTAAGGTGAACACCTAAAACGTTTTAAGTGTGACTCACTAATATAATCAGCCGATTAACACGATGTTAATACAACAGTTGTTTAGTCTATGAGATAATGGAGACGTGGAGTCACGAAGGCATTCGTGCTGGCTTATTCTACCAAAGGTCAAAAATTGTTCTTTATTTCTTTTGAATTTATGGCTGTTTTATTTTAGTAGACTATTCATCTTCAAAATGATTATCTGGGAATCCGGACTTCCTCATCTTAAACAACGGAATAATTACTACATAATATGTCAAATTCGTATGATGGGTTATTGTATAAGTAGTTCTTTTATTGTTAGTAAAGCCTCGTAGTATAAATAAATGAGAGATGTTATTGGAGAGGACTATGAGTAGGGGTTGTTACAGCTTATAAGCTGGTCAAACCTATTTATAAGCATTTTTAGTGACTTGGATCTGTTTGGTAAACAAAAATGCAGTAGCTGTTTTTATGCATATATGATGCTTATAGGTTAAAAAGTAACGAAGTGTTACTTCTTGTTCGGACGTTCTAGTGACGTGCATGTAAATCGATAGAGTATGTAACATATAACATATACTTTCTTTTATTGATTATTCATGCGACACCAATATAATTCATTTAACAACAAAAAACCTTTTTTCTTGGCATAAATCGAACATCATCAATAAATCTTCATAAAAAACATATACTTTACGGAGAAACAACATGCTATATATGATACAATTTAATATCAAAATAAGCATGTAAAAATAGTAATTTCATAAAACTACTTTCACAAATATACAAAAGAGAATTAGACCATTTATCTTGATTCAACTACTTATTGACTTTTTTCCCTCCCCTATGATTGAACAAGCAACTATAAAAGCAAAGGATATTACTTTAAAATATCACTAAAATAATTACCCGTATCTAGTGTTAGGTCCCTTAGAACACACTAGAAGGGGGGGTTGAATAGTGTGTTCACCAAGTATGGATATTTTGTGGCTATTTTTCGTTTTAGAGTGCAACCAATACTTGGATGTGTTCTTTAGAAAGATAAAACTTGAAAGACAAGAAAGAACACGAGTATGTATAGAGGTTCAAGTCAAGAGACTCTACTCCTCTACCTTCTTGATGTTTCACAAGAAGGATTTTGAAATGGGGATTGTTATTTCTTTTGGGGGAAACAACAACCAAAACAAAATCAAAAGAATACAAACTAGGCACCTTGCCTAGACCACAACCAAGAGTTCTAACACTTTGAAGTTTTGCCTCCAAAGATCTTCTTTGCCCTCAAAGAAATCTTGTAGGGAGAATAGTGCACCACACACTATCAACAAACCCTTCAAAGTTTAGAAAACTTAAACAAAGAGCACCCTTGCTCCTTGACCAACAATCTACCAAATCTCTCACAGAGAATCTCACCAAGAAGAAGACTCTTCTTCTTACAATAATCACTCTCAACAATAAAGTAAAAGTATACAAAGATTTACAACTATTTTGAGAGCTTGAGCTTGAGAGCACTTGAGAGCTTGTGAAGTAGAAAGTTGGAGAAGAATGTGGAAGAAACCCTATTTTATCAACTTCAAAGTTTCTTCCCGTTTGAAACCCTCTGCACTGACATTAATGGGTTTTGGCATCATGTGTTGGTGAGTCCTCATCATTGGAGATCTCCCTTTGGCATGTAGCAACATTCTTGGAGAGATTTCAAAATGAATGCCAAGAAAGGAAACCTGAGAAACTTCAACAGAGAGGAGTCTGCAAAAAAGACACTAAAAAGAGAGGGTACAAAGAGTCAACTGATGTTAAAAAGTGAAGTTCAAGACCTTTGTAACGTTGGTCACATGAAGCGCCTAATGTGCAAAAGCACAGGCGTTCGATGTGACATTGAGCGCTTGATGTGAAAATGAACAGTCGTTCGAAGTCACATCAAGCGCCTAATGTGGGCTTCTTAAGGCGTTCGAAGTCACATGAAGCGCTTAATGTGGCACTTCACGCTTGTTCGAACTAACTCTGACTTTTAATCAGAGAAAGTACATAGGAGTACGTGCCCAGCCAGGGGAAAAGTACTTTTGGCATAGTGGACTGCATAAAGCGCCTAAAGAGGCGTTCAAAGTGTTCGCACTTTTCAACAGGTCACATAAAGCGCCTAATTAGGCGTTCAAAGTGTCCAGTTTTTCAAACACTCACATGAAGCGCCTAATCTAGGCGTTCGAAGTGTTCGCAGATCCAGACACTTCACATAAAGCGCCTAATCTAGGCGTTCGAAGTGTACTGGACTCCACCAAGGTACATTAAACGCCTAATGTAGGCGTTCGAAGTATACTGACTTCAAACAACAAACATGAAGCGCCTAATGGGTTGTTCAATGTGCCAAATTGTGCAAATCATCAAAACTCAACATATTCTAACATTCTCCCTCTTTTTGATGATTTCACAACATGCATAGCTTATCAAAGCTCCCCCTTAATATATGCTCCCCCTCACTAAGTGCAATGAAAGAAAAAAAATAACTTGAACAAAATGATATGATGAACAATTTAAATGAACATCAGCAATAAAATCAAGTTATGAAATTTTCATTCAATAAATTGCAGAAAAAAAATATGACACCAACAGAAGGAAAACAAATTACATAGCACCACCACTTGGTGATGTAAAGCCACTAAAGCCAAAACCTACGCTAGCGGCAAAATCTGTGAATCCACCCATGGATCCTCCAACATCTCCCGAGCCACCAGCATCACCACCACCGCCAGCACCACTGCCACCAGCACCACCACTTTCTCCCCCTAAATCATCAAAATTAGGAGGAAGAGCCCATGGACAGACTTGCATGAGTGCATTGCGAAATGCAGTCATGCGCAGTTCATTACGCTCATTACGAGATTCATTCCGGACATGCCGAGCTTCATGCTCGGCATCACGAAGATGCAATTGTTGAACAGTCTGTTCAAGGGCAGCAATGCGTGATAGCAATTCCGAAGAATTACTACCACCAGCAGCATCTTGAGGTCCCTCCGCGACCTCATCTTCATCAGGAATGGTGGTGGCCTTCCGTTTCTGCGAATCAACAGCCTGAGCGATGTTGTAGTGATCATAGACGTCAGATTTGGCAACTTGGGTCAAGTCTTCATCAGAAATTTCAACGCCTTTTGATTTTAACAATATTGTGACAATATTGGCAAAAGGCAAAGCTTTTGACCCTTTTCGGAGCGCTGCAAACATGACTTCAACGAAAATCCAGGCTAGATTCAGCTGGGACAGATGTTTGAGACGGTAAGAGACATAGAAATCCATGTTGCTTGGATTTCTAGTGGCCTTACCATTAATGCAGTAGGTGACCACCGCTAGCAGAATGCGATCCACCAATGGCATGTTCTGAGTCTTTTTGGAGGGGAAATACCCCAAATCGAATTTAACGTCCTGCTCAAGGACGCCGTATTTGACACTCCAGTCAAATACAGAGAAATCAGTCAATCCCTCGTTTCGGATTCTCAGGACTTCACAAATTTCAGGAATAGTGAAGCTGAGAGGAGTACCATCAATAACAGTGTTAAGGGAAAAAGGTTGAGACTCAGATTGTGGAGTGACCCACAAATTTGAATAGAATAGCCTGGTGTGCTCGCGGGAGTATTTCTGCATATCAGGCCTGGACCAAAGAGATGTCCAGCCCTGATGTTCCAACAGAGGAACAACGTCAAAAGCAGTGCTCTTCTCAGGAAGATTGCTGAGATTGAGCAGTTTCAGAGGGATAATAAGACGATTTGATGCTACCCATTCTCGGAATAGCATGCCGGAGTAGTAGGATACATGAGCACCTTTGTCAATGGTGCGTGGAGGCTTCTTGATGTCGGGCTCAAATTTCTTCAACCAAGGAAAGTTGTCCTTGGTGAGCCCTTCTCGAATGACTGTGATTTCAGGAGGCTCGACAATGCCTTGTCCAGCCGTTTGTTTTCGCTTTTGTGTTCTTGGGCGTTTGGAAGGACCAGCGGAAGCCATTGTTGGAGGAAGGAGAGGTCTCAAAAAAAATTCAAAGGAAGATGAAGAGGATGAGTGATAGGAAAGAAAAGAGAAGGTTGGCTTTTAAAGGTGAGGAGAGGAAGAGGATGAGTTGATGGAGTAATGGTGGGGGAAGAAAATAAGGAGAAGTGGGAGAGTGGGAGAGAGGATAGAGGAAGAAGATGAAGAGTTTGAGTGAATGGGGAAGAGGAGATGGCAGAACGTGGGAAAGTGGGAAGAGAAGGAGGCGGCTGGTGAATTGATGGTCCTTGAATGGCGCGAAAAACTGAAAAGGCGGCGAAAAGACAGTGTAAGAATAGGGTTAAAGCGCCTATTGTGGCATCGAACGACTTCATATGAAAGGATGAAGCGCCTAATGTCACATTGAACGACCGTGAAAGGGAGGATTGAGCGCTTAATGATACTTCGAACGAGTGAACACACTCAGATAAAGCGCTTAATCCTACATCGAACGACCTAATAAAGGAACATAAAGCGCCTGATGCCACTTCGAACAAGTGACATCCTTTACATCAGGCGCTTGATGTGACATCGAACGCCTGAGGAGAGTATGATGAAGCGCTTTATGTGTACTGATCTTGAAAATTTTGAAATTTTCATGCTCAGAACTCAAGATGGTTATATCAACCCATATTGAGCAACCCCAACCTACTTCTTATAGATACAAAGACATCACTAGGTAAGGGTTTCGTGAAAATGTCCGCGAGTTGGTCATGTGTAAGAACAAATTCTACACTTACCAAGTTCTTTTGTACACAGTCACGGATGAAATGATACCTCACTTCAATGTGCTTGGTCCGACTATGTTGGACGGGATTTTGTGCAATATTTATGGCGGACGTGTTATCACACAAAATTGGCACCTTTGAGAAGTGAATGTTATAATCATTTAACGTGTTAGTCATCCATAACAATTGTGCACAACACGAGGCGGCCGACACATATTCGGATTCCGCCGTAGAGAGAGACACACTGTTTTGTTTCTTGGAGTACCAAGAAACGAGACAATCTCCAAGAAACTGACAAGTTCCGGAGGTGCTCTTTCTATCAACTAGACTCCCCGCATAATCGGAGTCACAATAACCTCTTAAATCAAAACATGCATTCTTAGGATAAAATAAACCAAATTTCAAAGTACTTCTAAGGTATCTAAGGATACGTTTTACCGCAATAAAATGCATCTCCCTAGGATCACTTTGAAATCTAGCACATAAACATACCGCATGTAAAATATCGGGTCTACTAGCCGTTAAGTAAAGTAGACTACCTATAATGCCACGATACAAGGTTACCTCGACATGTTTTCCCTTTTCATCCTTGTCAAGCTTTGCACTTGTGCTCATTGGAGTGTTCACCTCTCTTCCTTCACCAAAATTGTACTTTTTGAGCAAGTCTCTTGTGTATTTGGCTTGGGAAATGTACACACCATCTTTGGTTTGCTTGATTTGTAATCCAAGGAAATAGTTTAGCTCGCCCATCATGCTCATCTCGAACTCACCTTGCATAAGACTAGTAAATTGCTCACAAAGACAATTGTTAGTAGCACCAAAAATAATATCATCAACATATACTTGAACAATTAAATGATTCCTACCTTGTTCTTTTATGAACAAAGTAGTGTCAACTTTACCTCTTGAAAAACCATTATTAAGAAGAAAAGTACTTAACCTCTCGTACCAAGCTCTTGGAGCTTGTTTGAGGCCGTAAAGAGCCTTTTTAAGTTTGAAGACATGATGTGGTGAATCATGACATTCAAACCCGGGAGGTTGTGCAACATACACTTCCTCTTGAATAACACCATTCAAGAATGCGGATTTAACATCCATTTGGTAAAGTGTAAAATCTCTATAACAAGCATATGCTAATAACATTCTAATAGCTTCAAGTCGTGCTACGGGTGCAAATGTCTCATCAAAATCAATACCTTCTTCTTGACGGTATCCTTGAGCAACTAACCTAGCCTTGTTTCTAGTGACATTACCTTGATCATCCATCTTGTTACGAAAAACCCATTTCGTACCAATAATAGGATGATCGTGTGGTTTGGGAACTAACTCCCAAACATCACTTCTTTCAAATTGGTTTAATTCTTCTTGCATAGCCAAGATCCAATTTTCATCAAGAAGTGCGTCTTTAATATTTTTAGGCTCTATAAGAGAGACAAATGCATTCTCTCTATATTGCCTTCGTGTGGTGATACCTCTATTTGGATCACCTATGACTAACTCTTGAGGGTGAGAACTTTTGTGCTTAAATGATCTAGGAAGATTGGATACATCACCTCCAACTTCCTCTTGATCATGTTCCGGAAGAGATGAACCTTCATTATCATCATGAACCTCATGTTCCGGAATTTTTGATGCATTTTCTACATTTTGTGAATCAACATGAGTAGAGGAGACACTTCTACGTGGCTCACTAAGTTCATTTACACAAGGTGGAGGAGTGCCTTCGAGAGGTTCAACTCTCAAGTCAACGAAGATGTTTCCATTTGGAGGATCATCAACGATTTCTCGTTGAGGAACAACCATAGGAACATCCTCAAAAATTTCTTCTTGAGGAGTCACATCTTCATCCTCTACACAATCCTCATTAAGTTTAGGTTCATCACTAAGTGACTCATTAAACTTAACATGGATTGATTCTTCCACCTTTTGACTCCTTTTGTTGAAAACACGAAATGCTTTACTATTTGAGGCATAACCTAAAAAGATACCTTCATCCGCTTTGAGGTCAAGTTTGTCCAAAGTATCTTTGGTATTAAGTATAAAACACTTGCAACCAAAGACTTTGAAATACCCAATGTTGGGAACTTTTCCATTCCAAAGCTCATAAGGTGTCACATTTAGGTATGGTCTCAAATAGACACGATTGATCACATGGCAAGCGGCATTAACCGCTTCGGCCCAAAAATACTTGGGCAATCCGAACTCGTTTAACATTGCTCTACACATTTCTTGTAGAGTTCTATTTTTCCGTTCGGCCACACCATTTTGTTGAGGAGTTCTAGGTGCCGAAAGGTCATGAGAGTATCCTTTGGACACACAAAACCTTTCGAAATCACCATCGAACTCACCACCACGATCACTACGGATGGTTTTGATGGTGTCACCCACATGATTTTCCAATCGTTTACTTAGACTTATAAACTCACTACATGCATCACTTTTCTTAGCAAGAAACATCACCCACGTATAACGAGTATAGTCATCTACAACCACGAAGGTGTAATGTTTGCCACCCAAGCTTCTTGTTCCAACATCCCCATACAAATCCATATGAAGCAATTGTAGGGGCTTGGAGGTGGAAATATTTGTCTTGGGTTTGAAACTTGTTTTCACAAGTTTCGCCTTTTGACAAGTGTCACATAAGTCATTGTTTTCAAAACTCATTTTAGGAAGGCCTCGGACTTTTTCATTTTCGCAAATAAATTTAAATGTTTTGAAACATACATGTCCGAGACGTCTATGCCATAGTTGCGTCAAGTCATTCTTAGCAACTAGACACGATACATTTTGAGAAACCAAATCATTGATGCTAACTTTGTAAATATTTTTGAAACGCAAAGCCTCAAATAAAATCTTTTCTTCCTTTTTCACAACACACTTTGTTTTCAAAAACGTTACCTCATAATTAGCATCACAAAGTTGACTGACACTTATCAAGTTAAACTTAAGACCTACAACATATAAGACATCACTAAGAGAGAAGGAATCGTTACCCACAATACCATGTCCTTTGATTTGGCCTTTGCTACCGCCAAAGCGGACAACTCCTCCGTCTTGCATAGTGAGTCTATGGAAGAGACGTTTGTCTCCCGTCATATGGTTGGAACACCCACTGTCCACGACCCATTTGACCTTCTTGTCTTCGCTTTCTCCATTGAGTGCTAGGGCCTACAAAAGAACCATATGAAGTTGGTACCCTTTTTGTTTTGGGTCCTTGAAGGTTAGTTACCTTCACTTCGCCTTTCGGCACCCACACAAGACTCTTATTATTTTTGACTTTACACACTCTCTCTACATGGCCCTTTCTATTGCAATAAAAACATGTGGGAATGTGTTTGTGTGTAAATAGTGTTGATTGTTTTTAGCTCTACACACTCTTTCAATATGACCCTTTTTATTACAATAAAAACATGTAGGTATATGTTTGTGTGAATAAGAGTGTTTATCGTTTTTAGTTTTGCACATTCTTTCTACATGACCTTTTTTATTGCAAACAAAACATGTAGGAATGTGTTTGTGTGGATAATGATGATAATCATGCTTGTGTGTTAACACGTTCCGTGATTCCCGTTTAGGGGCAACATTCTTTGGTATCAAAGAAGAATTATTTTTCACGGAACCAACAGAAGACTTAGGCACCTTGGTTTGCTTTGCCTTGCTTTTAGGCATGTGCCTTTGCATCTTCAAGGGAGCTTGAGACTCCTTGAAGTGTGATGCTTGTTCATTTGTTTTTTCCCTTTTTAGATGCATACAAAACGCTAGATTTAACCTTAGGTTTCATACTCGATGAGGATGCATCTTTGACTATCATAGTTTTATTTGCACTTTTCTTTTGAGAATTCTTATTCTCAACGGTTTCATGAGAGATGCTTGATTTTATCAAATCATGCTTCTCCTCTAGTGCAATCACATGCATAGTTAGCAAAATTTCATGCTCTAGTTGTAATGCAATATGATTTTCTACCGTGTCATTGTATTCGTATATACATGCTTTAAATTCCTTTTTGACACGAGTGTATTTTAGTTCTAAGAGGTCAATTTCTTGCACTAAGTCATCTCTTTCATCTATTAATCTATAATGTGAGGATGTAGTGCATACCTCCATGTCGTCTTTGATAGCCATGAGAGAATAAAACTCCTTGTTGAGATCATCGTCACTGACCTCCGTGAGAGTTAGATTCTCATTGTCATCGAAATCGCTTTCGGATCCAGACAATAAGCATTCCCAATGAGCTATTTCTTCTTGTGGAACCTTCTTCTTTTGATAGAAGGCTCTCTTGTCTTTTGGGAAGCTCACATGGTCAAACGTGGGTACTTTGACCTGTACACTTGAGATAGAAGGGAGTAGTGACTCTTGTCTTCTTCTTCTAGAAGCATCACTACTTGGAAAACTTGCATCAACAAATCTGAAGGGATCCATACTATGAAGATCAAATCTTGTATTTGGACTCAAATAAGCAAGATGTGGCTCTGATACCAATTGTTAGGTCCCTTAGAACACACTAGAAGGGGGGGTTGAATAGTGTGTTCACCAAGTATGGATATTTTGTGGCTATTTTTCGTTTTAGAGTGCAACCAATACTTGGATGTGTTCTTTAGAAAGATAAAACTTGAAAGACAAGAAAGAACACGAGTATGTATAGAGGTTCAAGTCAAGAGACTCTACTCCTCTACCTTCTTGATGTTTCACAAGAAGGATTTTGAAATGGGGATTGTTATTTCTTTTGGGGGAAACAACAACCAAAACAAAATCAAAAGAATACAAACTAGGCACCTTGCCTAGACCACAACCAAGAGTTCTAACACTTTGAAGTTTTGCCTCCAAAGATCTTCTTTGCCCTCAAAGAAATCTTGTAGGGAGAATAGTGCACCACACACTATCAACAAACCCTTCAAAGTTTAGAAAACTTAAACAAAGAGCACCCTTGCTCCTTGACCAACAATCTACCAAATCTCTCACAGAGAATCTCACCAAGAAGAAGACTCTTCTTCTTACAATAATCACTCTCAACAATAAAGTAAAAGTATACAAAGATTTACAACTATTTTGAGAGCTTGAGCTTGAGAGCACTTGAGAGCTTGTGAAGTAGAAAGTTGGAGAAGAATGTGGAAGAAACCCTATTTTATCAACTTCAAAGTTTCTTCCCGTTTGAAAACCCTCTGCACTGACATTAATGGGTTTTGGCATCATGTGTTGGTGAGTCCTCATCATTGGAGATCTCCCTTTGGCATGTAGCAACATTCTTGGAGAGATTTCAAAATGAATGCCAAGAAAGGAAACCTGAGAAACTTCAACAGAGAGGAGTCTGCAAAAAAGACACTAAAAAGAGAGGGTACAAAGAGTCAACTGATGTTAAAAAGTGAAGTTCAAGACCTTTGTAACGTTGGTCACATGAAGCGCCTAATGTGCAAAAGCACAGGCGTTCGATGTGACATTGAGCGCTTGATGTGAAAATGAACAGTCGTTCGAAGTCACATCAAGCGCCTAATGTGGGCTTCTTAAGGCGTTCGAAGTCACATGAAGCGCTTAATGTGGCACTTCACGCTTGTTCGAACTAACTCTGACTTTTAATCAGAGAAAGTACATAGGAGTACGTGCCCAGCCAGGGGAAAAGTACTTTTGGCATAGTGGACTGCATAAAGCGCCTAAAGAGGCGTTCAAAGTGTTCGCACTTTTCAACAGGTCACATAAAGCGCCTAATTAGGCGTTCAAAGTGTCCAGTTTTTCAAACACTCACATGAAGCGCCTAATCTAGGCGTTCGAAGTGTTCGCAGATCCAGACACTTCACATAAAGCGCCTAATCTAGGCGTTCGAAGTGTACTGGACTCCACCAAGGTACATTAAACGCCTAATGTAGGCGTTCGAAGTATACTGACTTCAAACAACAAACATGAAGCGCCTAATGGGTTGTTCAATGTGCCAAATTGTGCAAATCATCAAAACTCAACATATTCTAACATCTAGTTCGTTTAGGTCTTGTTATATTTTCTATTAATTAGATATTCGTTCTGCGTGAATCATAGTTGATCATCTCCCTTCATTTCGTCCTGATGTAAAATAAAACTCGGATGTCTAAAATGTTTTTCTATACACATCTAGCTCTATTTAGTTTGAACGAAAACCTAACATGAACTTTAGTGCACGCATCAAACCAACCCCACCATACTGCAAACCTCCCCTTCTCTTTTCCTCTACTCTCCATAATAATGATATACAAACTAATAAAGAGAATTCAACCCATTTACTCTTGTACTATGTAATGTAAGACTCCGTAAAGCATATCGCGAAGTGACTCGGTCTTTCTCCACACTTTACGCAAAGACATGAGTCTAGTAAACTATATTCATTTAATAACCAATAAATGGGCATACAGAAAAGCTGCTTATCAGCTTATCATGTTCCTGAAAACCTTACACTGCATCAAACAGCAAAAATACTCTTCAATAGTACCAGAGAAAAACATCCGACGAATACCGCTCCAGTATGGTTTACCAACTGCAAGACGTTTAACAAACAACAAAGTACTAATCTTCCAATGTTTCTCAACACATGGAGCTTGGAATTTCAGTGACACACATTTTGCTGGTCAGCTTTATAAGCCGATTGGTTTCCTCATCCAATGGTACATTGTCCTTCTTCGTCCTCTCTGCAACTATAAGTGGCATTTTACCTGCTGTTGCATAAGTCTGAAGAAGTGAATTATATATGCTCGTAGTCACATGTCCAGCACGCCGAAGGGCAACTAACAAACTTTCTGCTCCATCGACATCCCCTTGCTCTTCAAGAATCCCAAATATTTGCCGCAACAATTTTTCATCAGGGTCCCATTTCTTCACACTTGAAATAGCTTCCTTGAACGAATCAAGAGCCTTTTCACATTGCTTTTCTTTCACGTAACCCTGTGTCAGAAATAACCAAGTCATATAACTAGGAGATAAACCTTTCTCCACCATTTCATTGTATATTCGTTCCGCCATATCCGTCTGGTTTTTATTGATGTAAGCTGCAATAAGTAGATTTGGCACCCTTGTATTTCCTGTTGGAGAGACTGACATCCATTCCCTGTACAACTTTTCTGCTTCATTAAATTCGGTGAGTTTCAATAAGGACGCAATCATGCATAGATATTCAGGATCACTCAACTTGCGGTACATTGACTTCATCTTCTTCCAAATCCAGAAAACCTCATCCTTGTTTTCCAGGCTGGTATGCAAGCTAATCAGAGAGGAATATGCAACTCGATTCTTGGTGAAATGCAGAAGCTGCTTTTTTCTTCATAGAGTTCTTTACGTAGAGGTTGGTCAATGTGCTATACGTAAGTGTAACGTAACCCAATCGGGAACAATTTTTTTCTTCTTCATCTCAAATAAGACTTCTTCAGCAGCTTGAACATCATTCTGTGATGCACAAAATGATAACCATAGGTTGTAAGTGACAATATCTGG
Organism: Eustoma russellianum; assembly: GCA_036186865.1. NCBI lineage: Eukaryota > Viridiplantae > Streptophyta > Magnoliopsida > Gentianales > Gentianaceae > Eustoma > Eustoma russellianum. The sequence goes on from AP025042.1 coordinate 41,912,896, forward strand.
CGTAGTATTTTTCTTCAAGTCCTGAATCAATCCTGGAACCTTTTCTAACTGCCCTAAGGAAATATATAAGGTCATCATGTGGTTGAAAGGGAGAGGATGCTTCAGTAAATCACACTCTGACATTTTATCCATCAACGCTTCTGCTTTATCAAACACTTTATGCTGAGTGTAATTATGTAGAAGTGCACTGCAAGTGTTATATTCCACCATGTTTCTCTGGCAAATCTTCAAAAAACTTTTCTGCACTGTTCAGGCCCCGGATCTTCGCTATCAAGTCCAATTGGACAGCATAATCTCCTGATACTAATTTGATGTCCTTCTGCAACCTCATCCACTCGCAGACCTACAACATAAGGCAATTATGTTGGCCTTTTTTAGAGTGGATCAATGTCAAAGCTGATAAACCCTCACTTTTACTATCATTCAGACCAAGCTGCTACATAGTTCGAGACACTACCTCATTTGCTGACCCAACTTGGGTAAAAGATGGTTATATGCAATGGTAACTGAGTATTGTGGTTGCCTCGTCCTGTAAAGAGTGAGAATTTGCCAATCTTCCCCTAATTCAAAATTTAAGTGGTTGGTATTTATTCGGGATGAAAGGGAAGCCAAGGGGAAGTAGAAAATACAGATTAAGCTCTTCTGTTGTGCTCGTTGCTACTATATCTGTTATCACAGTCTAGCATCCACAAATTTACTTCTTCTCGTTGCAGCAAGGGAACACAACAGCATGAAGATTTGGAAGAAAACCTCAAGGATTTCAAATTCTATTCAGTAAAAGATTTTAAGTTTCCTGTTATAAGAATGCCGTAAACACATACATGTATGTGCATTATGAAAAACTGCCTGTCAGCTTGTGACTAACTACAGTTAACAAACTCTTAAGTTAACGAGGTAAATTGAAGCTGTCATTCTGACTCCTATTGCTTATGTTCGCTACATTGGAATTTCACTTGCAATCATTGCAAACACTTCATATGATGAGGTCCTTGTCTAGTGCTTTGATTGTGGAACGTTAACACTTCAGCTTGTCACACATTGTTGAAAAGTGCATATGGAACGATAACAGTACAAGTGATGGCTTCTGATAAGATATATTAGTGTTGAAAATACCTGTAAATTATACTTGTAAGTATGCGTATAAGTATATTAGTAGATACAGTTACTCAGAAGAAAAAACTTTTTCTTGCGGTACCCGACTGCAATGCATCGAACAAGGTTTTCTGCAAAAGTTCAACAATAAGAAATATTCAGAAGATTTTCCATTTGAAAATAAAAACTCCTCCCCTACTCCAGCGTCTAATTAAACTTCAAGCTCAGGCGAAATTTTTCATATTCGTTAAGGGTCCAAATGTTTTCAACCTCCCAGATGCTAATTAAAGAACAATAAACAGCTAAAAGTAACCTTGTGACCATTTAAAATCAACTTACTCTACAAGTTGACTGAAAATATGCTGCAAAACTAATACTGCTCATTCTGCTAGCTCACCTTGTTATTTCTTTGTAGGGCGATATTCTCTTAGTACATCAATGCAACAAATATGGGCATCTCTGTTAAGCCCCAAATTCAACGTGGATCCCTTCTCAGTTTCAACCAGATTGTTGGTGGAATCTATCTCACTGGAAGCAGTTAGTTGGACATCTGGTTCCTTCACTAATCCAGCATTTCGTGTCTGGGGTCTGTCAACAAGATCTGCACTACATTCTTCAGAGGAACCTCATGCAAACAACCCATGATTTGATTGACCAATTTTCCTCGCTAATTTTTCCACCTATGACTCTTCTCCGTTTGAGCAAATGCCTAATTTAGAATATATTCCACAAGATCACAATGAAGACTACCTCAATTCCTCCTTTCTAAATATCTCACGACTAATTCGCGGTCTTCAGCTATACCTAACTCAAGGTACTTTTCTTTTAAATCATCAAATATTGGTATTCCTTAAAATTCAGATCCATGTAAGTTTGCATGGTCATGATGCGTTTCACAATTCTATATTGGTGAAGAAAGAGCAATATAGGAATTAAAAGCATATACTTTGCTTTGATCAAATTTCATAAATTGACTAAGTTTCGAGTTCTGCTTTCTCCAAAAGTTCGGTGGTTTCCACTATTTGCATCATGGGGCTGTCGATCATGACATTCTGGAACAAAGAATTGACCATGTTGTTCCTTATCTGAGCATGTTACATTCTCAACAACGGCCTGTTGCTGCCCATAAGTTCCATCAGCGCCCATTTCAAAACCTTTTAATGATCGGAAGTCAGTCCCTCTAGGCCAAGGTGAACTAGAAGATCTAGACCTAGCATTTAGGTGGGGTATAACCTTTGTCCGAACCACCTCAACAGATGCATCGACATCTTTAATATTCTCAAGAGCAACGGTTCTTAAAACTTGAGGGTCAATCTGTCTAAAAAGGAATATCTTTTTCTAAGCAAAACCAAGAGATAAAACAGTAGGATGAGAAAATGCAAAGACATTATTACAGTCATCAATACATATACATAAATATATATGTGTGTATCTATATCTTTGAGTCCGTCTGTGTATATAGATACATAAAAATTTAATCTAAAATTAAACCACCATCAAATAATAAAATAAAAATATTTTAAGAGACGATATAAGCTTGGACTTAGCTATAGAAAATATAATTTTCATAGGTAGATTCTAACTATTCAAATACATACAAAAAAGTACATATATGTGATTCAAATCCAATTTAAACTTCAAAATGTATTAAAGCCAGTTTGTTACATGCAATGTATTCTTAACGTGAAAGGAAATATAGAGAAAATAAGCAAAGAACCTTCAGCCACACGACCAAATTTTTTTGTGTGTGCGGAGGGGTGGGGGGAGTTACGGTGACACATCAAACATAAACTATCTGCTAGAAACAAAACAAAAATAACTACAGAGATGTGTTTAAAATCAGGAACTTCTACGAATTGCTGATGTGAGGATAAAGACACTGCAAGAATACGCTGATTGAAAATTCAGGAACATTTTCATATAAATCAATAATTTCCTCTGGAAAAATCTCCTGCAAAGCATAGTAAATTTTTTTGAATCCCACATCTGCCAAATCAACTCTACATAAGAAATAAACGCAAAGAACGTATTAGCAAAATACCTGAAAAAGAAAAAAATACACCTTAACAAAACCCGCACACAAGTTCATCAAAAACACCCGCACACATCACCCACACATAAAACCCTACAGTCCGCTTATTTTTTGCTTGAATTTCTTGTATTGAACCTTGTTTACTTCTGTTGTAATCTGCATAATTCTTGGTTGAATTTGTTGTTCTTAAAACTCAAACACCAAACGACATTCATCAAATAGTCCGCACCACACCTAAACGCATATACCAAACATAAACCCTAAAACATCCGTCTTATTGCATCTTCTTGAGTTGTTCTTGGATTGCTTCATTACTTCTTAGATTATACAGCATTCTTCTTGTGACAAAGCTTAATCCTTTTTTCTAACATATGGGTATGGTTGCGTACATCCGATCCCCCTACCCCCTTATAGGCGGAAGCCTCTAAGGCAATAGGGTAATGTTGTTGTTGTCAATACAGTACAAAGAATAACAAAAATCAGGCCACAAAAACACAACAGGCAAACGAAAAAACATAATACTCAAAAACCATAACTATGGACAAACCCTTTCTTGATTGTAACTTCTTGATTATCTTGAACTGGTTCCTTGTTTCTTTGACGTGTATACGGCATATATTTGGTATCGAATCTGTTGTACTTGAAACCTAGGATTCTTGCATCTAGAGATACAAACTTGCCAAACATATAAACTTTGTTGTTTTTCTTAATTGCTACAGAGACGCAAACACTTACGCACATCAACCTTGAAAAAGAAACAACTTTTAAAGCAAAATTCATTTAAATTAAAAGTACATACATCAACTGAAATGGAATTTGAAACCAACAGAGATTCGGAATTTAATAAAACGCAAAGAAAACAAATAATTTTCCACTGCAGATAATAATAAAACGCCTAAACCTTTTTTTTAATTTCAAGCAATAATTATCTTAAAAACTCAAACAAACCAAGATCAAGACTTCGGCGACGAAAATTTTCAATATCATGACAAATTATCGGTGAAAATACCATCCAGTAAAAAAGTAACCGATCAACTGGTAACCAGAAAGAAAAAAATTGAAGCAAGAACAATAAAACTCTAAATTGATCGCACGCTTTATTGAATATAGCTGCAAAGTGGAGCCGTGAACGTGGAGTACAAAATCAAAATCTTATCCAACTACGCTATCACAGGAGAATAAAACCTCTATAAATGCAATGACAATTTTAAAACGTTGGAAATAGTGCTAAGGAATAAGAAGTACAGGAGGAAAGTATCGAGCGTTGGAGAAGAGTAATACCGTCAGGGTTTCTGATGGATTTTTATCGTGATTGGAGTTTCATCGTGAAGGTGCTTTATATAAGAAATAACGAAGTGATTGCTAATATTGATGTTTACCTATTTTAACTTTATCCTTTTAATATTTTAAAAATCACTCCTAAATGTTAATGACTTTTTTATGTTTAAACTAAACTATTTTTATGATTGTCTTTATGTTTGGACTTAATTGTTAATAATATTTTTATATTTGAAAACTCACTCCTAAACTGTTTTTTATCTAAACTAAAGAAAGTATTAAAAAGAATATATTACCTTTTGAATTTTAATAATTAAAAAAACTCATTTCAAATCAAAATCCACACCCTTTCATTTTTAATAATAAAAAAAGAAACCCACTCCAAATCAAAATCGCCTCATGCCATTCACGCCCTACAACCTCATCTTTGGCCTCTCCCTTTCTCTCTCTCCTGCCTCCCATCAACCTCTCCTGACTGCCATTCTCTTCCTCCCTTCCACTCTGTCCCTCCTTCAACCATCGCTCTGTTCTTTTTTTTCCTGAAATGTGTCAGGTAGGCAGGGGTGAAAGAGTGGCAGTGAAATTAATAGTAACGGTCATAGCATTAGTGAAAATGATAGAAATGGTCATAGTGGAGATAATGGTGTCTAAGGAGGAACTAACTGCCCACGACATAACGGTTACTAACTGCCCACGACATAACGTGCCCTCTCTGGCGAATCTCTCGTCGGGATCACTCCGATCACCATGGAAGCCACGGATGATCAACCCCCACCTCCCTTACATGGCACATTTCAGGAAAGAAAGAGCAGACTGATGGTTGAAGGAGGGGGAGAGTGGAAAAAAGGAAGAGAATGGGAGCTGGGGAGAGTGGAAAAAATGAAGAGAATGGGAGCTGAGAGAGGTTTATGGAAGGCATGAGAGAAGGAAAGGCGGAGGCCAGAGTTGAGGTTGTAGGGTGTGTATGGCATGGGGCGGGTTTTGATTTGGAGTGAGTTTCTTTTTTTAATATTAAAAAATAAAAGGGTGAGGATTTTGATTTGAAATGAGTGTTTTTTTTAAATCTCAAAATTTAAAAGGTAATATAGTCTTTTTAATACATTCTTTAGTTTAGATAAAAAAAAAGTTTAGGAGTGAGTTTTCAAATATAAAAACATCATTAACAATTAAGTCCAAACATAAAGACAGTCATAAAAATAATTTAATTTAGACATAAGGTCATTAACATTTATGAGTGATTTTTAAAATATTAAAAGGCTAAAGTTAAAACACGTAACCATAAACATCAATATTAGCAATCACTTCTCTCTATTTCTTATATAAAGCACCAACCTATCAGTTCACGGTGAAACTCCAATCACGATAAAGCTCCATCAGAGACATTGACAGTATTACTCATCTCAACACACCATACTTTCCTCCTGTACTTCTTACTTGTTAGCAATTTCCAACGTACTAAAATTGTCATTGTATTTCTAGGCATGTTATTCTCCTGTGATGTAGTAGTTCGATAGAAACTTAGATTTTGTAATCCACGTTCACAGCTCCAGTTTGCAGCTCTAGTCAATAAAGCGCTCGATCTATTTAGGGTTTTATTATTCTTGGTCCAAATTTCATTTTTTCCTTTTTGGTTACTAGACAATCGGTTACTTTTTTACTAGATGGTATTTTCATCGATAATTTGTCATGATATTGAAATTTTTTATCGCCAAAGTCTTGATCTTGGCATGTTTGAGTTTTTTTATGATGATTATTGATTGAAATTAAAAAAAAGGTTTATGCGTTATTATTATTATTTTCTGCAGTGAAAAATTATTTGTTTCTTTGTGTTTTATTAAATTCGGACTCTCGGTCGATTTCAGTTTCTGTTTCAGTTGATGCATGTACAGTTAATTTAAATGTATTTAGCTTTAAAAGTTGTTTCCTTTTCAAGGTTGATGTGCGTAAGTGTTTGCGCTTTGTAGCAATTTAAAAAAGCAGCAAAGTTTATATGTTAGACAGATTTGTATCTCTAGATGCAAGAATCCTAGGTTTTCAAGTACATCAGATTCGACACCAAATATATACAGTATACACCTCAAAGAAACAAGGAACCAATTCAAGATAATCAAGAAGTTACAATAAAAAAGGATTTGTTCGTAGTTATGGTTTTTGAGTATTATGTTTTTTCATTTGTCTGTTGTGTTTTTGTGGCTTGATTCTTGTTATTCTTTGTACAGTATTGACACAAAAGGATCAAGCTTTATCATAGGAAGGATGTTGTACAATCCAAGAAATAATGAAGCAATCCAAGAAAAACTCAAGAAGATGCAATAAGTCGGATGCTTTAGAGTTTATGTCTGGTGTATGCGTTTAGGTGTGGTGCGAAATGTTTGATGAATGCTGTTTGGTGTTTTTGAGTTTCAAGAACAACAAATTCAACCAAGAATTTTGCAGATTACAACATAAGCAAATAAGGATCGATACAATAAATTCAAGAAGATGAAAACCAAGCAAAAAATAGACGGACTTGTAGGGTTTTATGTGTGGGTGTGTGTGCGGGTGTTTTTGATGAACTTGTGTACTGGTTTGTGTTAGGTGTAGTTGTTTCTTTCTCATGCAATTTTGCTAATACGTCATTTGCCTTTATTTCTTCTGTAGAGTTGATTGTGACGGATGTGGGATTCAAAAGAAATTACTATGCTTTGCAGGAGATTTTTCCAGAGGTAAATTATTGATTTATTTGAAAATGTTCCTGAATTTTCAATCAGCGTATTCTTGCAGTGTCTTCATCCTCACATCAGCAATTTTACACCCATCTCTGTAATTATTTTTGTTTTATTTATGGCAGATAGTTTATGTTTGATGCGTTACTGTAACTCCCCCAACCCCTCCGCACACAAAAAAAAATTGATCGTGTGGCTGAAGGTTCTTTGCATCTTTTCTCTATATTACTTTTCACATTAAGAATACATTGCGTGTAACAAACTGGCTTTAATACATGTTGAAGTTTAAATTGGATTTGAATCACATATATATACTTTTTTGCATGTATTAGAATAGTTAGAATCTACATATGAAAATTATATTTTCCATAGCCAATCCCAAGCTTATATCGTCTATTAAATGTCTTGAAAAATTAATTTTTTTTCTGGGGGAAGGGGGAGGGGGCGAGATCTCCCGATATTGAAGGCCAGTCAGAGACCATTCACAAACCAAAAAAATTGATGTTTTATTTCATTATTTGATGGTGGTTTAATGTATTTTAGATTAAATTTTTATGTATCTCCTAAATGCCAAGTCTAGATCTTCTAGTTCACCTTGCCCTAGAGGGACTTCTAGCAAGATTTGGCCCGATATTAGGTTGTGTGGTAAGATCTAGCTTTTTATGTAACTTCAAAAGTACTTGAAACGCAAAACAAATTAAATCAAGGAGAGCCATGATCAACTTGACTTATGCCGTTTTAAGCAAAATGTATAGTATCTTACCAAGTTAAAGACGAATGTCGGTATAATACAAGAATTGATGTAAGAAGTTACAACTATGACTATTCGCAATTTACAGAAGCATTGACCTATCTCCTAACTTCTGAATCTTAGCTGTATAGCAGTCGATTGCATCTGCACTTCTCCACCACAGGCCCCAAACCTGTCTGTGCATGATTTCTGAATATGAGATATGGAGCTCAATGTCTTAGATAAGATGTATGCGACAACATATAGAAGGTTAGAAGGAATACAAAGCTATCCAGACCCTCGGTATATTATAAGGATACCTTTGTTTGTCTTGTTTTAGGGTTTCTTTCACATTTGGTTTGGTAGTAAGTGTGCCGAATTTGATAACTCTTCTTCTTTTCTACCAACCTTGCTAGCTTATTCGCATTGTACAGAACCTACATGACTAAATATATATTGGAGAAGAAGATTAAATACAAAATCTTTATACTTTTAATCAAATTCTCATGCAAATCTCAAGATGGGATATAAGGGTCTAAATGACCCCGTAAAGCAGCATGAGGTGCGTCAGTTCCTTATGCGAAATCCTATAGATATAATGGGGATAGTAAAGGCAAAAGTAAGGCTGAGTAAGGTCGAGAAGGTAGCAAAAAATACCTTTCCACGATGGAAAGTTGTCCATAACACAGCAGTAGGAGTGATACCGAGGATATGGTGTTGATGGAATGTTGGGAAATTTGAAGGAACAATGGTGGCTGATGATAGGCAATGTCTCACACTGAAGATGACAATCAAAAACACACAGAAACAGTAGGCAATGTCTGACACTGAAGATGACAATCAAAAACACACAGAAACAGTTTATATTGTCAGTGGTATATGGAGAAAACAAGGAGGAGGACAGAATCCCACTATAGGATCATATAAAATATAAAAGCCGGGAGTATATGGGAAAAACCTGTGGGTACTAATGGGAGATTTCAATGCACTCTTGAACAGTAATGAAAGAATGGGGGGCAGACCTGTAGACCAACAAGCCATGAGAGACTTCCAGGAATGTTTAGAAGATGCAGGCATCCTGGATGTCCCAACACGTGGAATGGAATACACATGGAATAATAGACGAAAGGAGGAGAGAATAGTATCAAGGATTGACAGGGTCCTAGTGTCTGAGGCATGGAAGGTTGAATTCAAGTACTTCCAAGTCAATTTTTAAGCAATCTGACATCTGATCATGCCCCAACGGTGCTGTTTGTAGCAGGCAGCAGAGGACTTAAACCTTTTAGATTCAGTCGGACATTGATGAAATGCAGAGGGTTTAAACAAAAGTTAAAAGATTGGGCCATTGTAGCAACAAAGACAGTAGAAGCCTCAGATTGAATGGATGCTTTTCAAGTTGTTGTTGTCTAAGCATTTTAAATATAGCATCTAGTTGTTGTATAGGAGGATTAGTCCCCTACCCAGACTGATCATCAGGCTGAACATGCAGCTCAGTATTTATTTGATTCACCATGTGAGCCATTGACCCCTGACACTTGTTGCTCCTCTAGTTATCATTATTTGATGGTCTCTAATTTGAGAAACTGTTATTCCTACAATTATTATTATTTTTCTAGTTACTATCAAAAAACATGGAGGATGGTCGTTGGACCTTTGCATCAGACCTATTGTAGCAATTATCAAACGAATGTCCAAAACGATTACAGAATTTTTAGTGAAGTCTTCCACCCTCAGTAGGACCCCTGTAAACAGCCAGAGTAGCAGCATTTGTGTTTTCATTAATTGAAACTTGAACAGTAAGAGCAGAACCATTAGTAGCCAGAGTTGAACCTCCCATCATAACGTTGATACGAGATTCCTCCAGTCTAACCTCAGAAAATACAGAGTTTAAGGTGGGAAAAGGATTCGTGCCCAGTAATCAGCTACCTACAGAGTCAAGAAGACCTTGTAGAAATCTAAAGACCCTTTTAGTTTCAATAAACTTCTTAAACGCAGAAGAATCAGCTGGTAACTCCCAGTTATAAGTCTCATAGGTATCAATCTGCTGCCATAGTAGAGTAAGTTGAGAGTAATAGGCACTCACAGGTTGATCACCTTGCTTAATCTCAATAATTTGGGTTTTTAGCTCATATATCTCAGCAATGTTATCCGTCTGAGAATACATTTTTTTGGTTGCCTTCCAAATATCAGCAGCAGTAGCGTAGACGATAAAGTTGGTACCAATCTCAAGAGTCATGGAGCTGATTAACCAAGACATTATCATAGCATTATTTGTCTTCCATTGGTGAAACTGAGGATTTGTTGTTGAGGATATCTGCATGTTACTATATAGGTAATCATCTTTGCTACGACCCATAACAAACATCTCTATAGCCTTGCTCCAAGACAGATAGCTATGACTTGCGAGTTTGAGGTTGGTCACCATCACAGAATTACAATAAAAAATATTTGAAGACGGAGCAGGAACAAATGGTACTCCTGCGGTGACTCCAGACGATCCCTCAGTCCTTTGAGCAGCCGAAGTGGGTATAGATGTGGAAGACATGACGAGTAATCTCGATGTTTCAGAATAAGTTCAGAGATGGTTTTAGGAGAAGAGTAAAAGAAGAAAACGAGAATGACAAAGAAAAATATGTACTCCTGAACTTTTGAGCGAAGCTTCTCCAAGAAGAGTTGTTAGTGGGATACACATGTTTTACATGCAGCGAAACGCGTCACATTTTGTTAAAAAGATGATGTACATCTGGACGTAAGGGAAAAAATGGGAAAAGTGACGGTTATGTGTCTTGGTAATGTACCTTCTAGAAACCCCTTTTCTCCCATTTTTTAAAAAATAGTTTTTTCCCCTCAACTGAGATTAACTTCTTCAACTGGGAATATAGCTTCCCTTTTCAGATTCTTCTTATTCAGCTGAGGATCAACAAAGGACCAAGATTAACCAATGGCTTCCTTTTTTTGTTCTTCTTCTTCTTCAACTGAGATGAATCTCTTAAACTGAGATTAATTTCTTCAACTGAGATTAACGATGCAGTTTCTTCTCCTTCTGCTAATATACAACTTCTTTTTCAGCCGAGACACTGCAACTAATTTCGACAAGATTCTCTCTCTTTTGTTTCAATGCTCTGATACCATATAGGAGAATAATATGATAAAGATTGAGAAGTTCAAAATATAGTAAACACTAAGAAGTTCTTATTATGGTAACTTGATGAAATTGGAAGATACAACATATGCCTCATATATAAAGGAACTAATGGCTAAATTGGAAAGAGAAAGAAACAGGAGAGTAGATTAGACAGCTCTCTACTAAACCAACGGACTTTAACGGCTATTATTTCAACATTTATATTTCCACATGATCTATACTCTCATGTTTTTTAAAGAAACAGTTTCATAAGCAACCAGGCTCAAACTGCCCTTTGGAGATTATCTATTTTGGTGGACAGATGAGCTACTCGCGTACATCGGCCAGTTTGCTACCTTGAATTTTACTCTTCTGATTATTGAAAAGCAAAAGAAAGAAATTGAATAGAAGAACCTTCTGTTAAAACTGGTTTCGTGCCAGTAAGTGATATGCCACCTGTCTGAGACAATTGAACAGACAATGACATTCCCATCCATGGCAAATATCCGGCAAGATTTGGCCCAAAATTGGGTTGTGGTAAGATCTAGCTTTTCGTGTAACTTCAAAAGTACTTCAAACGCACAACAAATTAAATCAATGAGCGCCATGATAAACTTGACTTATGCCGTTTTAAGTAAAATGTATAATATCTCACCAAGTTAAAGACGAATGTCAGTATAATACAAGAATTGATGTAGAAGTTACAACTCTGACTATTCGTAATTTACAGAAGCATTGACCTACCTCTTAACTTCTGAATCTCGGCTGTTTAGTAGTCGATTGCATCCGCACTTCTCCAGCTCAATTTCTTAGATAAGATGCATACGACAGCATATAGAAGGTTAGGAGGAATACAAAGCTATCCAAGCCCTCGATATATTATAAGGATACCTTTGTTTTTGGGTTTGTTTTAGGTTTCTGTCATATTTGGTTTGGTAGTAAGTGTGCCGAATTTGATAACTCTTCTTCTTTGCTACCAAACTTGCTAGCTTATTCACATTGTACACAACCTACATGACTAAATATAGATAGGAGAAGAAGGGTACATACGAAACCTTTATACTTTTAATCAAATTCTCATGCAAAGTAGAGAAATAGTTTTCTAACTGCCATTTATGTATAATAAAATTTTAGCAGACAAAATATCCTTTTTAGGTTTAATAGGTAAAGAAAAAGGAAACCCATTTCTTCTGGGCTAGTATGTAGTAAGTAAATTAGTAAGGAGAACCTGGTGTGAGATATACTGATCAAGATGATTGTCACAAAAGAAATGTTAACATGCTCACTAAGTGATTCGACAGTGTCTGAAGGAATATATCTCACAAGAACCTGCAGAAATACGATAGAGTCAAATCTTTATGGAAGAAAAAGGCAGTAAATATTACAAGGGAAGTGGGGAGACTTCGAAAAAAAAGTCCATATCTAATATTTGTGGAGGGGCCTAGTGTAGCTTAATCTCCATCCTTGTGGTTTGTAGTGACATTTGAAAAGATGATGAAGAAAATGGATGATACACAATGGACTATAGCTACCGAATAATACCAATTTCATTATCTTCGCATATATATTCAGTTGCAATTACCACAAGATTTGATTGCAGTTCTAGGAAACTCACAGTAAATTGATCTGGACGCTAATTTTCAACCAAAATAAAGTGAAACCTTAAGGCGGAGACAATCTTGTAATCCTTGTAGAGAATATAGCAAGCCCAAAACGAAAACACGTACGCCATCATCATATGTGCAAAGAATCTGGAGAGGAAAAGAGAGTAAGGTTGCAATAAACAATGAATTGAATAGGTTTAGGTTCCAAAACACACAAATACCAACCAAAGAATGATATATGCAATTTAACAAATATGTCCACAATTTCAATGCAAAGAGAGAAGGTTAGTCATCAAGAATGCGTCTCAATAGTCACAGTCCAAAAATGCAAATCAAGACTACCCAGAGAACGTTCAGTATCAGTTCTCATTCTATCAAGACCATACTAAGGAAACCTTTTAGTACTTTAAAGAATATGGAAACACAAGAAATTCTAAAGATCAGTTTCTTTAAGATGATTGCACACTTGCACTTTTGAAATTCAAACATAAGATATCCGAAGTGCTATTAAAGCAACCTCCCCTTCCTCTTCACCCGTTCCCTGTGCCAGAATAGTTTGGAGTAAGTTTCATCTGTCTAGATATGCAATTATTCTCTCGATTGCATTTTGGCATAGGCTTCTTACTCTACAAAAGCTCGCACAATGGGGAATAGTGGACAACAACCTTTGTTGGTTCTATTATAGCCATCCTGAAACTTAGCGCCATATGTTTTTCAATTGCCAATTCTCTACTTTTGTCTGGAAAACAGTCCTACAAAAGATAAACTGTAAAACCATCGCGCTTGATTAGGGCGACCTACAAGAATGGCTAGGAAATCTAAATTCAAGAAGGTGAGCTTTTCCACGGTAATCTACTACGTTTGGTGGGAACGTTACCCGAGATTCTACATTATACATTTCTTGAAAAAGTCAACTAGCTGAACAGTACCTTTTCCAAAATATACATTTCTTAAAAAGGGAAGGGGGTGAGGAGACACAACAACATATAAGCCAAAGAAAATCATCTACTTACTTCCCAATAACCTGCTTCAATATAGGAAGAACACCCTCAATTTCCTCAATGATTGCAAGAGATTGAACAAATGCTATTGGAATAATAAAAAAGGAAAGTAAGAAAAAGATAAAGAGGCAACAACCATCAGCAATCTCCGGATTTTGAGCCCAACATATAGAATTGCCAGGTTATCCCAATCAACATCACGTGGCTCAGGCGCCAATTCTGTCAGCCAAATGGTGGGATTATTTGACTGTTGGGTTTGTGCACGCACGGCGGCTCCCCATCTTGATTTATACGAAACAAATGCAGCAGGAAGAATTACCTTAGGATCACTCATGACCTTTCTTTCTGCAGCTTCCTAAAGCAAAAAAGATTAAATTAGTTATCCGATCATATAAAAGTCAGCTACATTTTTATGACCTTTCCTCATGGTGCTATTCATAACTATCTTCCATTTGTAACTGTGCATAATCACATAACTTGAAATCTTATAGACAATTTTTTTTTTTGTGTACATATTTCCAGATGATTTATACTCTCATGTTTTTCCATTTTTTATTTAAAGAAACAGTTTCAGAAGCAATCAAGCTCAAACTGCCCTTTGGAGATTTTCTATTTTGGTGGAGAGATGAGCTACTCCCGTATATCTACCAGTTTGCTACCTTGAATTTCACTCTCCTGATTATTGAAAAGCAAAAGAAAGAAATAGAATAGGAGAACCTTCTGTTAAAACTGGTTTCGTGCCCGTAAGTATTATGCCACCTGTCTGAGATAGTTGAACAGACAATGACATTCCCATCCATGGCAAATATACGGCAAGATTTGGCCCGATATTGGGTTGTGTGGTAAGATCTAGCTTTTCATTTAACTTCAAAAGTACTTCAAACGCAGAACAAATTAAATCAAGGAGCGCCATGATCAACATGACTTATGCCGTTTTAAGTAAAATGTATAGTGTCTTACCAAGTTAAAAGAAAATGTCAGTATAATACAAGAATTGATGTAGAAAATACAAATAAGACTATTTGCAATTTACAGAAGCATTGACCTTACCTCTTAACTTCTGAATCTAAGCTGTATAGTAGTTGATTGCATCCGCACTTCTCCACCACAGCCCCCAAAAGCCTGTATGTGCATGATTTCTGAATATGAGATATGGAGCTTCGTGTCTTAGATAAGATGTATATGACAACATATAGAAGGTTAGAAGGAATACAAAGCTATCCAGACCCTCGATATATTATAAAGATACCTTTGTTTTTTTTATCATGTTTTAAGGTTTCTTTCATATTTAGTTTGGTAGTAATTGTGCCGAATTTGATAACTCTTCTTCTTTGCTACCAAACTTGCTACCTTATTCGCATTGTACACAACCCACATGACTAAATACAGATTGGAGAAGAAGATTACATGTGAAACCTTTATACTTTTAATCAAATTCTCATGCAAAGTAGAGAAACAGTTTTCTAACTGCCATTTCTGTATAATAAAATTTTAGTAGACAAAATATCCTTTTTAGGTTTAATAGGTAAGGAAAAAGGAAAACCATTTCTTTTGGGCCTTTCTTCAATTCCGGGTTTGGTACCCATTTCTTCGTCCTCACAAAGGGACATGAACTAAAGTCACGATAAAAAAAAAAGATCGTGGCTCTAATCCAGCGATCTGTAATGAGTTCCCTCAAATCAAGGCGAGGGAGTAAACTAGCATATCCTGGCTCTACAATTTACACCGACAAATTCCTCACAACTAATACGTCATCCAGATTTGTCGGATCTCTATGTTCTATAATGGGTTCAGGTGAAACCATAACCACCAAGGGGCAACACCAGCCGGAGTTCGAACTCACGGAATTTCGGATGCTTCCAAATTAGACACTAAATGACTTAGTTATTTAATCTTTCCATTCTGTACAATCTTCGGCCTCAGCCAGACCAGGTCACCTGGACAGAACAAAACCCATTGTATCTATCTCCGCGAGTCAGTTTGGGTAGGTCTAGTAAGTGCAGTTACAAAATACTGGCGCGTTTGCGGTAAAATGCGTTGAATCAAATGTGAGTACCTGCATCAACATATCTTCAGGCAGTACATAGGCACAAAACTGCTAACAGATTTAAGGAACACATCTGTCCACATCCCAAGGGAGTGAAAAGGTCCACAAGCGTGAAAGTAGGTAGCATGCGGCATAAGTTGTCTTTGAAAATGTTCACAAGACCTTTAATGAATGTTCAGTATAATTATCTTTTCAGTTGTGTCATTTGTCTTTATCTTTTTACAGCTCAAGTCATGGAATTGGAGGAGTAATTAAACGGAGAAGAGCGCCGTTCAGGATAAACTGTAAAAGGTGAGAGATGGCCAAGTTACCATGGCATGACGCATAATTTGTCAAAGTTTTCCAAGACAAAGAGAATACAAGCATTCCTCAATGATACAGCATTGAATGCTTCTGACAAATCAAACATCACAGAAACATTGTCCACTGCTATATCCTGTAAAACAGAAGGAGACAAAATCAGATATTTCCTGCAGTTACACTGATCACCCAAGTATATAGTAAGTAAATTAGTAAGGAGAACCTGGTGTGAGATATACTGATCAGGATGATTGACACAAAAGAAATGTTCAACATGTTCACTAATTGATTCGACAGTGTCTGAAGGAATATATCTCACAAGAACCTGTACGAATACGATAGAGTCAGATCTTCACGGAAGAAAAAGACAGTAAACATTACATGGGAAGGGGGAGAGGAGACTTCGGAAAAAAAGTCCATGTCTAATATTTGTGGAGGGGCCTAATGTAGCTTAATCTCCATCCTTGTGCTTTGTAGTGACGTTTGAAAAAATGATGACGCAAATAGATCGTATACAATGGACTATAGATACTGAATAAGACCAATTTCATTAACTTCGCATACTATATTCAGTTGCAATTACCAAAAGGTTTGATTGCACTTCTAGGAAACTAACAGTAAATTTATCTAGACGCTAATTTTCAACCAAAAGAAAGTGAAACCTCCAGGCGGAGACAATCTTGATATCCTTGTAGAGAATATAGCAAGTCCAAATCGAAAACACATATGCCATCATCATATGTGCAAAGAATATGGAGAGGAAAAAACAGTAAGGTTGCAATTACCAAAGAATTGAATAGGTTTAGGTTCCAAAACACACAAATACCAACCAAAGAATGTTATATTCCAAAGATTTCCATTTGAAAACAATAACTCCTGCCATACTCCAGCGTCTAATTAAACTTCAAGCCCAGACGATTCATATTCGTTGAGGGTCCAAATGTTTTCAACCTCCCAGATGCTAATTAAGGAACAATAACCAGCTAAAAAGTAAAAGCAATCATGTGACCAATTAAAATCAACTTACTCTACAAGTTGACTAAAAATATGCTGCAAAACAAATACCGTTCATCCTGCTAGCTCACGTTGTTGTTTCTTTATAGGGCAATATTATCTTAGTACATCAATGTGACAAATATGGGTAGATCTGCTAACCCCCAAATTCAATGTGGATCCCTTCTTAGTTATGGCTAATGCAGTTACAAAAGTTTCTTGTGGAACATGGCCATGTCGTTGATGTGTTGCAAGTAAGTCTGCAAAGTTTCTTGGATTAATAAGTTTGTGGATAGTGTCTCCACTTTTGCCAGCACGATTTCTAATCGGTCTGCCATCCATTTTCCTTGAGGGTATCATGATATCATTGAGGGTATCATGATATCATTAAGAACCACATGAGTTGTTTGCATGTGGTTCCTCTGAAGGATTTAGTGTAGATCCTGTTGACAGAATCCAGATACGAAATGCTGGATTGATGAAGGAACCAGATGTCCAACAAACTGCTTCGAGTGAGATAGATTTCACACACAAGGATCAGATGTCTAACACAAGTCACGATACCCGAATAACAAGAATCATTTCGTACGTACCTTTGCATTCTCTTCTGCCTGCTGTTTCAGAATTTTTGCCTCTTTCACTACCCCCTCCATTAATAATCCTCGGTCAGCAAGTGCCTTCCGCGCACTCTCTTCCGTATCACGCTTCTCCTTCTCAACAGCTTCTATCTCTTTCTTAGCTGCAGCTTGACGCCTGTTCAAAAAGTTCAAAAAAAAGATTTTTATAAAAAATGTTACAAAACAAAACTTCCAATTACAGTATCCAAATAATGAATAAACTCAACATTCAATAATGACTGAACTATATATCGAGGGGTTTCATGAAAAAACCAGTAGAACATGCTATAATAGAGCGTATGTACCTGAAACTAATACAAAATCCTACACAGAGCAAAATACTCCAAGCAACAAAAAGGATCAACAAAGAAAGAAAATGTTCTGTACTCATGACAAAGTCATGTGCTTTGGATTACACAAAACATACCCGTAGTCATCTGAGTAGCTGGAGTGCTGAGAGTTTCTGATATTACAGAAATGACCTGGAAAAGTTAGTCATTCGCTTGTTCATATTGAATATGAGTGGAAGCGAGTAGTTTTCTCCCAAGGAGACAAATACACAACCCAGCAAGATTAATCACTAATTAATACAGCAACTGAATCAGCAACACCGCATTAGGCCAGGTGGCAAGGAGTTCCGAGACCTTGAAGCAAGCTCAGTTCAAGCCATGCAAATGGAAAGGACAGCTTCGAGGACGCCATGCCCCTTTGAGGGAACTGAACCCAAATTGACACAAGCTTAGTCATGGCTACTGGACAATGGGGGCTTTCAGTTCGCACTTGCACTCAAACACAAACATAAAGAAAAGCAACGGGTACATGAGAGAACAAAGATCATGTGTAGATGCATAACAAACTCAACAGTTCACACAAAAGGAGCCAATACAAGATCCCAAATAATATACTTGCAATGGGCCAAGAAAAAATAAAGGAGGAAAGTATATGTTCAGAACCTCATTAAGAATCCCAAGACTTCTATCCTTTTCATCTGACAAGCTGATGAGGCGAGACTGAAGCTCCTTCTTTGGTGGAAACGGTGACCTTCTCACCATGTACCTCTCAGCATGCTTTATCATAAAATTTATGAAAAAATATTATCCAGCGAACCAAAGTTAACAAGGACAGTACAAGATACCACCAAAATAAGACAAGTACACAACCATATCATTAGCTTTCTTCGCATGCTGCAGTATCTCTCTGAGGTCCTCCATCTTTGCAATATGCCCAGTCCACCTTCGCCGCTTCCTCCTTAGCCAGTGCCGTCATGCTTTCCTCAACTCCTGCTTCCCGCATCAAACTGACGCCCGACTGCAATGCGATGATCAAGTTTTTCTGCAAAAGTTCAACAATAAGAAATATTCCGAAGATTTTCCATTTGAAAATAATAACTCCTCCTTTACCCCAGTGTCTAATTAAACTTCAAGCTCAGACGAAAGAAGAAGAAAGACCAAGAAGAAGAAGGACCAAGAAAGACCAAGAAGAAGAAGAAGGACCAAGAAAGACCAAGAAGAAGAAGAAAGATCAATCTGGCAAGTTGAAATCTTTAGGCTGCGAGCGCCACTTAGCAATCCTCTGACTTGTAGAGCGGATAATTCTCATCCCACACCCAACCTTGGAAGATATCACAAAATTGGTCATCTTCCTCAAGAAAACCAACTTTCTCATTCCACCCCTTTGGCATTGAAGATAAAGAAACATTAAATTCAAACCAAGTAATCAGCAAACCATGCCCACGGAAATGGAACTCTTTAGTGACAGTTTTGTAATCCAACAAAAAAAGGCAAAAGATTAAGCAAAGAATGAAAAAGAAGCAGCCAAGAACTCTGAAAATATGGTTTAAAACGACTGAATTTCTTGAATAATTCCATGTGGGTTTTCTTCAAGATGGCTTTTCAGATCATATCTGAGTTTCAAGGCAGTCTTTTTAGGAGGAGAAGAAGTATTACTACTTCTCTAAACAGCAAATTTAAGCAGCTAAAAAGGCTTGTGAAACCATGAAAGCAGAGGGAAAAGGCTGAATCAAGAAATAGAAAACTGAAAAGGAAATGAAGTGAGGAACAGAGAGACAATAGAAAGACAGATTGAAATTTGGGTACCGATTTCATGGGATATGTTAATATTTATAAAAGCAGAGACCGTAGGTTAGAGAGAGAGCTGATGGGCCCTGTTCAAACAAAACCCATGGGGCCCAAGAATGTCGATTTGGCTGCAGAAAGAAAAGTCTTCTGGGAGAATTTTAAAATGTAACCAGTGTAGCTGCATTAAATTATACACCTAACTTCATCAAGTCTTCTGGGAGAATTTTAAAATGTAACCAGTGTCGCTGCATTAAATTATTCACCTAACTTCATCAAATATATGATGTGACTGGTTTTAATGACATTATAGAATTTTTCTAATTTCACATAAATCTATAGGAATGGCGTGATGAGAAAAAGTTGGAGTCTCTGATTTCAAATACTGTACATTTAATTTTTAAAAAGTTTTGTAAAATATGTAGATCATATGATTAATAGTTTTTTAAATAAAAGATATATGGTAAAGAAATAGTTTTCTAACTGCCATTTATGTATAATAAAATTTTAGCAGACAAAATATCCTTTTTAGGTTTAATAGGTAAAGAAAAAGGAAAACCATTTCTTCTGGGCTAGTATGTAGTAAGTAAATTAGTAAGGAGAACCTGGTGTGAAATATACTGATCAAGATGATTGTCACAAAAGAAATGTTAACATGCTCACTAAGTGATTCGACAGTGTTTGAAGGAATATATCTCACAAGAACCTGCAGAAATATCTCATGAAGGCATTCGTGCTGGCTTATTCTACCAAAGGTCAAAAACTGTTCTTTATTTCTTTTGAATTTATGGCTGTTTTATTTTAGTAGACTATTCATCTTCAAAACGATTATCTGAGAATCCGGACTTCCTCATCTTAAACAACGAAATAATTGCTACATAATATGTCAAATTCGTATGATGGGTTATTGTATAAGTAGTTCTTTTATTGTTAGTAAAGCCTCGTGGTATAAATAAATGAGAGATGTTATTGGAGAATACTATGAGTAGCGGGTTGTTACAGCTTATAAGCTGGTCAAACCTATTTATAAGCATTTTTAATGACTTGGATCCGTTTGGTAAGCAAAAATGCAGTAGTTGTTTTTATGCATATCTGATGCTTATAAGTTAAAAAGTAACGAAGTGTTACCTTCTTGTTCGGGCATTCTAGTGACGTGCTTGTAAATCTTTTGTGACATATACTTTCAATAATCTTTTATTGAGTATTCATACGACACCAATATAATTCATTTAACAACAGAAAACCTTTTTTTTTTTGTGGCATAAATCGAACATCATCAATAAATCTTCACAAAAAACATATACTTCACGGAAAGGTAACATGCTATATATAATCCAATTTAATATTAAAACAAACATGTAAAAATAATAATTTCATAAACCTACTTTTACACATATACAAAAGAAAATTAGACCATTTATCTCGAATCATCTACTTTATTGACTTTTTTTTCTTTCCTATGATTGAACAAGCAACTACAAAGCAAAGGTTATTACTTTAAAATATCACTAAAACAATTACCCGTATCTAGTTCCTTTAGGCCTTGTTATATTTTCTATTAATTAAATATTGGTTCTGCGTGAATAATAGTGGATCATCTCCCTTCATTAGAACACGATAGTTCTAGTTGATAATCCTAAGTCTCTACTTCGTCCTGATGTAAAATAAAACTCAGATGTTTAAAATGTTTTTCTATACACATCTATTTAGTTTGAAAGAAAACAATATGTTGCTTAAGTTTCTATATTTTATTTTCAATTCCACTTACAGTAATTGTAATAATATATTGTCAATTGTTTATCGTAACCTAACATGAACTTTAGTGCACGCATCAAACCATACTGCAAACCTCCTCTTCTCTTTTCCTCTACTCTCCATAATAAAGTTCAACCCATTTACTCTTGTAGACTCCGTAAAGCATATCGCGAAGTGACTCGATCTTTCTCCACACAATTGTACGCAAAGACACGAGTCTAGTAAACTATATTCATTTAATAACCAATAAATGGGCGTACAGAAAAGCTGCTTATCAGCTTATCATGTTCCTGAAAACCTTACACTGCATCAAACAGCAAAAATACTCTTCCATAGTACCAGAGAAAAGCATCCGACGACTATCGCTCCAGTATAGTTTAACAAACTACAAAGTACTAATCTTCTAATGTTTCTCAACACATGGAGCTTGGAATTTCAGTGACACACATTTTGCTGGTCAGCTTTATAAGCCGATTGGTTTCCTCATCCAATGGTACATTGTCCTTCTTCATCCTCTCTGCAACTATAAGTGGCATTTTACCTGCTGTTGCATAAGTCTGAAGAAGTGAATTATATACGCTCGTAGTCACATGTCCAGCACGCCGAAGGGCAACTAACAAGCTTTCTGCTCCATCGACATCCCCTTGCTCTTCAAGAATCCCAAATATTTGCCGTAACAATTTTTCATCAGGGTCCCATTTCTTCACACTTGAAATAGCTTTCTTGAACGAATCAAGAGCCTTTTCACATTGCTTTTCTTTCACGTAACCCTGTGTCAGAAATAACCAAGTCATATAACTAGGAGATAAACCTTTCTCCACCATTTCATTGTATATTCGTTCCGCCATATCCGTCTGGTTTTTATTGATGTAAGCTGCAATAAGTAGATTTGGCACCCTTGTATTTCCTGTTGGAGAGACTGACATCCATTCCCTGTACAACTTTTCTGCTTCATTAAATTCGGTGAGTTTCAATAAGGACGCAATCATGCATAGATATTCAGAATCACTCAGCTTGCGGTACATTGACTTCATCTTCTTCCAAACCCAGAAAACCTCATCCTTGTTTTCCAGGCGGGTATGCAAGCTAATCAGAGAGGAATATGCAACTCGATTCTTTATGGAAATTATTTTCTCCATTTCACCCAATGCAGAAGCTGCTTTTTTCTTCATAGAGTTCTTTACGTAGAGGTTGGTCAATGTGCTATACGTAACCCAATCGGGAACAATTTTTTTCTTCTTCATCTCAAATAACACTTCTTCAGCAGCTTGAACATCATTCTGTGATGCACAAAATGATAACCATAGATTGTAAGTGACAATATCTGGCGTAGTATTTTTCTTCAAGTCCTGAATCAATCCTGGAACCTTTTCTAACTGCCCTAAGGAAATATATAAGGTCATCATGTGGTTGAAAGGGAGAGGATGCTTCAGTAAATCACATTCTGACATTTTAGCCATCAGCGCTTCTGCTTTATCAAACACTTTATGCTGAGTGTAATTATGTAGAAGTGCACTGCAAGTGTTATATTCCACCATGTTCTCTGGCAAATCTTCAAAAAACTTTTCTGCACTGTTCAGGCCCCGGATCTTCGCTATCAAGTCCAATTGGACAGCATAATCTCCTGATACTAATTTGATGTCCTTCTGCAACCTCATCCACTCGCAGACCTACAATGTAAGACAATCATGTTGGCCTTTTTTTAGAGTGGATCAATGTCAAAGCTGATAAACCCTCACTTTTACTATCATTCAGACCAAGCTGCTATATAGTTCGAGATACTACCTCATTTGCTGACCCAACTTGGGTAAAAGATGATTATATGCAATGGTAACGAGTATTGTGGTTGCCTCGCCCTGGAAAGAGTGAGAATTTGCCAACCGTTCCCCTAATTCAGAATTTAAGTGGTTGGTATATTTTATTCGGGATGAAAGGGAGGTCAAAGGGAAGTAGAAAATACAGATTAAGATCTTCTGTTGTGCTCGTTGCTACTACATCTATCATCACATTCAAGCATCCACAAATTTACTTCTTCTCGTTTCAGCAAGGATGCACAACAGCTTAAAGATTTGGAAGAAAACATCAAGGATTAGAAATTCAATTCAGTAAAAGATTTTAAGATTTCTGTTACAAGAATGCCGTAAACACATACATGTACGTGTATTATGAAAAACTGCCTGTCAGCTTTGTGACTAACTGCATTTAACAAACTATTAAGTTAACGAGGTAAATTGCAGCTGTCATTCTGACCACTATCGCTTATGTTCGCTACATTGGAATTTCACTTGCAATCATTGCAAACACTTCATATGAGGTCCTTGTCTAGTGCTTTGATTGTGGAACATGAACACTTCAGCTTGTCACAGATTGTTGGAAAGTGCATATGGAACGATAACAGTACAAGTGATGGCTTCTGATAAGATATATTAGTAGATACAGTTACTCAAGAAAAAAACTTCTTTTTCTTGCGAAACCCCCCCCCCCCCCCCCTCTTCTCCTTTTTCAAAGAAACAGAAACCAAATGTACGAAATAGAGACAATTTTTATAATAACAATCCACAGCAGACAAAATTTAGAATTCCAGACATGGAATATGGAAACAAATGAAACGAAGAGTGTCTTCTTGAACAATAGTAATTGATGACAAATAAATAAATAAATAAATAAAGAAAACAAAGCATTCAAAATACAAGTGAAGAATATTTAACCAACCTCTAGGGCATGCTTGTAACGCTTCAACTTGCGGAGCTCTCGAACAATACGGTTAAGCTGATACTTTTGGACCTTATGCCCTTCCTCTTTCCATTTGTTTATGGCGATTACTGCGCTCCGCTTTGAGTATATCAGACTCAGTAGTCGGCGACCCAGCGTATCCCGCCCGTTGCTGGGGGCATTTTGTGTGGTAGCAGGTTTGGCGGCCATCTCGGCGGCTTCAGCCGAGAAATGACGCGAAGCTGCCAAGGACGCTCGAGCAAATCGGGCGAACATGATGTGTTTTCGGACGGGAGCTCTGAGGGCCAGTTCCTCAGTATTCAGTAGGCATGAGCAGGGCGCTGAGACCGGGCCCAAGTCCCAGTCCAACCCAATCAGTTGAAACCTGATTTTTTTTTCTATTTTGAGTAAATCTCAAATGGGAGAATAAACCATTATTTCCGTGTTAGTATTCCCTCAACCGTCACTGCGCGAGGGATGAGTGGTGAAACTAGATACGAGTTACTCTCATCTAGCCTCATCACTCATCCTTACTGTCACGATGACGTATAGGGTGAAGGAAAAAGTGTGTGAGTTGATCTCATTATTTTCTATGTTATATCGAAAGGTCGAGGGGGTGGCAAAACCCAGGGATTTTTTTTTTTGTTTTTTTGTTTTTAGCACACATTTATACGAGGGAGAGAATTTTATATTTTATAGACACGCACATAGAAATAAGATAAATTCGGGTTTCAACGGACACTTACACTCCCATTTGGTCTAGTCTTATTGAGCATTCTTCCGCCAAGATTATCAAAAGAGAATCACCGATATAATTGATTGTCGGTACTTGCTAGTCCTGTTTGATCTGGTTCCATTTTTCAATCTCAATTTCGCAAAATTCAGATATATGTAGTAAGTATTTCACTTGCAGAATTTGATTTACGTTCGAATCTTTCCACTGTAGAGTCCCTAATCAGTTCAATGCCTACCCAATGGTCTCTGTTCGGCGCACTGATATATCCGTGGTTTTGTCGGCGATCGCGCTCTTCCTCCCACTAATGTATCCGCAAACGAAAATTTTCCTCGTGAATTCCACCTGTTCTCCCTCCCACTCGTCTTCCCGCGGACTTCTGCCCTGATAACGTTCCTATAACAATCATTGACACTTCATCAAGCTGTTGCTTATACAGATGCATCGACATATCACTCCATATATTTGAGGAACATTGCATCGTCTTTTCTTTTTCATGGTTTGATTGTGCTATGCTTCGACTTTTCGATTTGACATTATAGTTTTACTGTTGGATACAGTTTGGGGTATGGAGGCAAGCTTGCAGAAGATTGAAGCGTGCGGATGCTGTAATTTTTATGCATACGATCATGTGATTGGATCTTGAAGGCAGGCGTATTTGGGTCTGGTTACTCTGAACAGTTATTGGGTTTTCCTAAATCTAAAAAAAAATGGCAGGCGTGTTTGGGTCTGGTGAAGGATTGGGCCATTTAAGAGTACCATATGGAGTCTTGCCTCATTTTTCCAAGAGACTGTTTGGACAACTCAAATCTGTGGCCACTTTAATTTTTTTCACCAAGTTCTCCCTTTTTTGGTTTTTCCTTGTGTTGTATAATTTAAACTTGTGGATCATAGATTGGTTCTTAATGCTTGAGAAGTAATTTGTTATCTTTTAGTTGTTAGTCTCTTGACTATTTTTTCTTGAACAAGTGATTCTCATTTCCTGACTTGTTTATTCTTGTTGCACTCTTACAAGTTGTAGTAGAACTTTTGATATGGTGTCAATTTTAGTTAACTTTAAGGTCATGATAGCTGTAAATTCTGGATACGTGAAGTATTAATAGATCTTCCTTTTTACATATTACCACTTCTCTACCTGCTTACTTTTCCCTATACTCAGGAACATGATTGTATTATTTTTGTATTCATTCAATGAAACAGGTAGTCAGCATTTGAAGTGTTTGCCAACATCTACCTGAACAACTGCAAGAAATTTGAATTATAGCTCTTAAATGAAGCACCCCGGAAGAAAATAAATCTATAAATCATTATACATTGTGATCTTCGCTATCTAGCACACTTCCCTCGTTCTTTTTAGCGACCTCATTGTGAAGACTGACAGCAATCAGAATTTTGGTGACTGACAGCAATCAGAATTCGGTTTAATTGTTAGGCCTCTCATCATTGTAACAATGAAGCAACAATAATTGCCATGTGTGTTTTGCAGGGACGTTTCGTTTAACCTCATTGACTTTTTTTACGCTTGAGTATTTGAAGTTTTACATTCATCCAATGTGCCTGCTTTACATTTCCTGTAGATTTTAGTACCTCTGTTGTACTGTATTTGTTTACTTCAGTCCATGGGAGGAAGCTCCTTACAAAGATGCTGTTGAGAGAAGTCCACCTGATGCACTGTCTCTTCGTTCATTTCTATGTGAGGTGCTAACTAGTGAATTTCCTTCAGCTTATACACAAACATAGGATGCATGAAATATAGATGTGCGCATGGATAGAATTCCAGGTGGTCGTAAGTTTGGGACTTCATTTGAGATTTATATAGGTGTTTCGGTATGTCTACTTGCACACACTTGAGCTGGTATATGTATGTGTATGTGATGCACTTGTTTGTAAATGCTGTAATCATGTAGTTGAAATTAAATGCTCATCCATAGTAGAAGTTGTTAATACTTTTAACAGGTGGACGTGTTTGGAACTTTCTAACCTTTGCGCTCAATGTGATTTTGATGGTCGCTCCAAGCATATGGCTATTTTATTGTTTTCCATACCTTGGCTAGCTGTTTATGAAATTATTATAGCCAGTGATCTTGTAACTAGGGTGGACGTTTGGTCGCTTACAATATTTAGAGTTTTATGCATCCAATATTGTCAACCGGCCTTGGGTTAGTAGGTTCAGTGTTTTACAGTCCCATTGCTTGCTTAAAACACTTCTTCCTCAAAGCTCTGGGTTCAGAGTATGACCAGTTCTGGAATTCTTTAGCCAAAAGACTAAGGTCATATTTGCAGTTATTTGGGATGCCATCAGATAAAGTTGCAGACTGCCAATTTATAGTTCTTCGGTGCTCAGTCCCCTTCTCATGTCTGTGATGCATCTCTTTTTCTTTGCTCCAGGGAGATAAAAAAAACTCTTGTTCTACGGGAATTCCTGAAGATGCAGTTAAAAAGCTACGAACTGACAAGAATTCATTGACTACTTGTGATGTGGCAGTTTTTGTTTATGACAGGTGGGCATGAAATATGATCTCATACGTTAATTTTTCTAATTAGGATTACATGGATTCATTCCGTACAGGTTTCGGGGAAGATATATTGATCTTTGCAGTCATATACCCTTACTTTCTTTTTATGTCCACCCTAATTCATATTATTATTTCTGTTTTGCTTCATTTTCTTGTATCTTTTTGTATAAAATTTTCCTTTTGCCTTCGTTTTGGCATCTTCTCAATATTATTGTTCGTTTCTTTTCTCCTTTTCATTGGCTCAGTTGAATATTCATTACAGCATCAGATTTGCTTTTGGATGTCGCTAGAAGAGGCCTGTTCTGGGGTTCCTTGTCTTCTCATTGCCGTGGAAGACTACCTGGACTCATATCCAATGGCAATTAGTGATTCAACTAATGTGCATTCCTCCCTAATGAGTTGTATTTGCTTGCATTTCATGTTACTGCAGATATTTTCAGGCAGGCGTTATAGAATGCTGCTTATATTGTGAAGAAGCGGTTATTGGCATCCTTCTCACTGTGGGAGACAGGCATAAAATTTTACTCTGGCTTCTGTGTTTTAGGTTTGTCAGGAACTCGGAATAAACACATCAGTTCATGTGAGTGGGAAGGAAAGAGATCTTAATAACGTATTCATTAAAATTGTGAATGCAGCTGCGCATCTCATATTAATATTCCTGAAACTGAGCTGGGGCAGAAGCAAAGTCGACATCTGGTTAATCAAAATTTCATGTATATTTCAGGTGTTTTGCTGTTTTCTAAGTTTCTCGCGGTTTACTTTCTAAAGATCCTGCGTCATGTGTAGTAAGAATTTTTCCCCTGCAATTTCCAATGCCTTGATAATGAGCAACTTCAGTTGTTTCAAATTAAACTTGATATAAATTCAGGACAATCATCCATTGAAAGCTAACAGAAACAAAAGAAGGTAGGTTTCGGCATAAAAGATTTCATCATGTGTTGCTGTTTAAACTGTTCAAACCATGCTTGAAGTTGGCGCTGCTCTTACTTTTGTGGGACCAGTAGCGTTTCGTGCATACAGTGCGAATAAGAACCACGCTGGTTAAATGTCCTTATTGCTCTTGAGGTCCAGCCATTGTTACCTACGAAGTGGACTAACGGAGTCCCGAGATGGTCTTTTTTCCCGTACACCTTTAGTATATTATACTTGCTTAAAGCATCATAGGTTCATGATGTGATGGTGAATACATCCAAGAAGGTAAGTAGCTATGATAAAGACACATAATTTGCCTTATAGTTGTAGCAAGTGGTCTTTGTACAGCTGGACGGGTTTCGTCCGAGAAAGTTGAAATCCGGAGATTTTCCCATTACCGAAGCTATTATAAAGTTTCTTAAGTTGTTGCATTTGGTAGCTTTTCTGTATTCATAAGGGACTTCCGTTAGATGCTGTTTAATGCTGAATTTCAATGTGGTGAATGGTTTGTACTTGTTCTTGTTTTTCTATAGGCAAAGAATTTCAGAGGCCCGGATTATTTCTAGAAGAACGTTTTGGTCTTTTATATATTTTTTAAATATTTTAGCCCATCAACTGTATAAAGTGCAACATTTGGGCCCTTCTGGTGAGATTCTCCGGTCAAGTCCCTAGATTTGAAATGTAAAACCGTCTTTTTTTATATTTTAAATTAAAGAAAAAACTAAAAAAAAAAAAAAAAAACTCTTTTTCCTTTTTTACTTTTCCGCCTCCCCTCCCATCTTCTCTACCACTACACTCTTCTCCATAATTTCGACAGCATTTGGAGCAGTCTGATGATCAGATGATACTAATCTGAATTAGAAAAAGATGGCAGGCTAGAAGATCTTCCAGTTCGTCTGACCTCCACATATTGTTTCTCCACTATATTTTTCACCATTGATTCTTGAAATGTCTCTGGTATTTTCGACCACTTCACCACTGGGAAGCTCTCTGATAACCCCTTCCTCCGACTCGCTGAAAATCTTTTCCACCCCTTGATTATGTATGCGGCTCATTATTCTTGACAAATTTGTACTAAGCCTCAGACTCGATGAATTTTAATTCATTGAATTTGATAATCCAGATGAAACCTTCCACTGGTCTTGGTAATCGGAGATGCAAGAATTTGATACTGGGAGATGCACAATCACCACCAGGACAATATTAAGGGGATGGGTGGATCAACAATAAGATAAATTAAGAGATCATGGTAAGCGTGCTTGGCGAAGTTGAATCTTCACCTGAATTAGATATGACCTGAATAGGGGTAACACCGTTAACGCTTTATAGGAGCGCAATTTGTTTTCAGAAATAACGTTGTTAGAAACAAACGACGTTAGAGGTTCTGGAGCTATTGCTTAGAAAAAAATCGTTCAATATTCAAGTCAGTTACATGTTTTACCATATTTGTATGTTGAAAACATATAGAGAAACATGTCTAAGTCTTGCGGTTATGTCTATGTTTTTTGTTCCCTGTATCAAACTTTTTCTTTGTGGGACGTTTTTATGTCCTTTTATATGCCATGTGTAGCCAATGCATATCGAAGAGCTATGAGACAGTGTCACGTGTTCTATTCTGTTGGTAAACGATGTCTATATATTCGTCAAGTGGCATCATATTTCACGATCATCAGCTGATACGTCAGCTGCAGAGAAAAAGAGACTGCTTCGCTTGGTCCAAGGAAAAGGATGGTTTATGGATAAAGTTGTTGCTAATCTGAGTTTTAATTATCAGAAGGACGTTCTTAAAAGGGCTCCAATAATTTTTTGAGATTGTGTTGAACAAGTTTCTTGAGAATGTCTACATGTTATACAGCATAAAAACAAAAAAGTAACTGCAAAATGAAAAAACTAATACTTAAACCAAAAACTAAATAAAATAACGTACTACAACAACATAAACACAACACTGATGTGAATATAAAATCCCATAGTGCTAAAAGTTATATGATATATATGTGATTCTTAAATCTCTTACTACCAGTGGCGGAGCCAGGAGTCCCTTCTTGGAGGGGCACTGACAGGCTTCGCAATAGGAATACCACCGGTCATTGTTTCGGACCGAGAAAACCGACAAAATCTTCTAGACATATTTTTTTATTATAACATAAAATACGTGAAAGAAAAAATATCTACCAACCAATATACAAAAAAAAAAATAAACAATACACAACAAACAATATGCGGATCATAATTATTAAATGAATATAGTAATATACATCAATACATATCTTTTATTTGCCTATGGCAGAACGAGAAGGATTTGCCAAGGGATGCAAAAAGATTCTTCGAGATGACATTGATTGAAATCGTTGCATAATATCTTCATCTTCAATGGTGCTAAAAATTTCATTCTCAAAGTAACACAATAAACAATCCGATAGTACGTCACCCCCCCAACCGGTTGCGTAGATCAGTCTTGACGATATTCATTGCAGAAAAATTAGAAACAAACAACTGCCACAAAAGCTAGTGTTTAACAATGGGTATTTGGAAAAGCATATTACCTTTTACAGTTAACTGTCTGAATGCTGAATCAATGAACCAATCATATACGTGTACATAGTTGCCTAGAAATTGCAAAATAGTTTTCATACCAGCAACAGCCAACGTTAATGATTTAAATGCAACCTAAAGGTATGTGTAGCTCTCAACTTTGAAACGAATTTAGAGCAACCAAATAAAAGCACAAAAGCTGTGTAATTGTAGCATCTTCCCCCAACAGAGTGGCACAACTGTATGCCTTTTTAAATTAATATATATCAACTATCGAGCATCAGCCCTTACAGGATTCATAAGATTAGCAACCAATTAAAAAAAAACTTTCATTTTTATAAGCAAACTAATGCAAAAAAAGTCTACTAGTTTTCAACGATTACCTTACATGCAAAAAGGACTACTAGTTTTCCAAATCTTGAATTTTTTTAATATATTTAAGAGACCGAACTTCCGGTAAGTTTTAGACACATTTTAGTTACTTAGCAGATAATTGCCGAACGCTAAACACTATGTGACCACGTAACAG
>AP025042.1:41944195-41970395 GCA_036186865.1 Eustoma russellianum
TACCTATCTATAGGATTTTTCCACCGACGTTGGGGGCACGTGCCCCCCAGGCCCCCCCTTCCCTCCGCCCCTGCTTACTACTAAAAGTTATATATATGTATGTGATTCTTAAATCTCATACTATCAACTTGCTCTGGACTATGATGCAAATATGTGATTGATATACGTGAAGTGAGCATGAGAGAGAAGGGGCAAATGGGCAATCGACACGGAGGCTGGGGGTGGGAAGTCCAGTTGGAACTGTAATAATTGTCGTCGACACTGAAAAGGAATCTAAGATCTTGTTTGGTTGGGGGGGGGGATTAGGAGAGGGGGTGGGGGATAGTGTGGCAGTTGATTTGAAAGGATAAGGATGGTTGGAGGAGATCAACATGGGTGACCGGAAATCACAAGCAAATCTTCATCACAGCCACAGTTCATCAACGATTCAAACGCGAAGAAGAAAGTCGGGCTTACAGTCTTCTGAATCTGACACACCACAAATTGTTGTTCTCGTTTTTCATTTGCTGCACTCTTAAGTCTCTTTGCTAAGGTTCTTGAGCAATGAATGCTTTTTCTTTCTTTAAAATCTTTTATGAAGTTATTAAATTATAACATATTAATTCGAAATTTACAAAGTTCAATTGCCTTTAAAACAAAATATCTCTATAAAAAATCTGAGTCGAATAAGAGAATTTAGCAAAAGTATCCAGGAACTCGCCCGCTACACATTCTGTCTCCTTTTTTCGTTCACTTGTATGATTGGTTTTTTAACGGTTACATAGAGTCGGACCGAAAGCAATATCTATCCTTTGAGATGGAGGTATTATTTGTCTGTCTCTCATCCTTTCCAAACTCTAACGATAACTTTTGTTGTCGTTGGATAATAAGTATATTTCCCTATTCTGTACCAACATTGACAAAGGTATTTACTATATAAATCCGCCTAATCTCTTGTAAGATTTCCAGAGTTTCATGAATCATGGGAAACAAAAACCAAGGGTTTCCGGCCTTTTGAAATGACACTTTATTGGGTATAGTTGATCTAAGCAAGTTCATGATTGATGTCTGCCGCAGCATTAACTACAAGCTCACCGAAGTCTTATGTTCTGAGACTATTGTAATTTAACGTGATATTATGATATGTAAATGATAACATTATTGATCTGAACTACTAAGAGAAACAAATAACCTAAGAAGTTTGTCGTTGTCGTTGTTTCTAACTCAAGTCTTTTGCAACTCGCGGAAATTAGCTAATTGAAAACGTTATCAACATTTATCTTGCATGTAACAAGACGACCAACAGACAAAGAAGTACCAGCTATAACTAAGTATTTCATGAAATGATCTAAAAGCATCACGGGTTTCGAAACTTCTTAGAATATTATACATCAAAAGGTATCAATTTAAAGATTACAATCTTACCAAATAACTTGTCCTAGTGTTCAATTACAAGAGCATCACTCTGTAGAGAAGTGATATGGTGCTCTAGTGACAATTAAGATAGACGATCTATAGTACGAGGATCAAACCCTTTCAATGACTTAGGATTCTTTTTAGGTTAGCTAAGATAATACAAACTTACAATGAGACATATTCCTACCATTGAGGTAGTGGGCCCCTTACTACATTAGGATCAAACTTTTTTTATATTCTAGTCCAAAGAAAAGGTCAGATCTTAAGTCAGCCACTCAAACACAAACAGGATGACTCTTTAGATGCAGTTTATGTAGGCTTAGTAAGGACATATAGTAAACCTGTTTCATGGGTTCATTCTCTGCATTCTTGGTGGCATGAGGGGATGCACGAAATCATGGCATTCTATGCATGGAAGTAGCTGCAATTTTTTTAATCTTGAGGAGGATGTGAAATTAATACCAAATTAGGGGCTAGCATCCTCTAAGGATGGTTAGTTATAATAATGAGAGGGTGAATAAATGATGGCTAAAAGCTGGTAAAAGCCAAGGACAAAGGGCCTAAGAAAGTGGGACCTTAAGTGTATCCAGGTGAATCCTTGAAAGGGTTAAAGTCATATATTGTCGGCCTAAATTAGAGAAGAAATGACCGTAATCAAGATGCCAACAGAAAAGGAGAGATTGACGAAAAAAGAGAGAGTAGGAGTGTTAGTGACCGTTGAGCCATCTAGTATGACCTCTGCCTGCATGCTTCTACCCAGCCAAATTTTTTTTTTTTTTTGGGAAAGTGGAATTCTTTTATTCATAAACAAATACACATAGCATGTAGACCATGCTCCGTCCAGCTAACATGTATACTAACTGCCAATAACACTAGCTATGTACATTTACAAGGCCGCAAGAAATCAGTTCGGATCACCTGACCCCCCAGTGGGGGCGGTAAGAGATGACCGCCCGCCACGTGGCACACAGGGGGGGTGGTGAGGCTGGATGGGGGTCACCCCTGTCCAGCCTCACCACCCCCCCTGTGTGCCACGTGGCGGGCGGTCCCGAAGGGGGTCACCAAGGGGGCGGTCAGGGGATCCCGTTCTGCAAGAAATAGCTAGTTTCTTTGTATCTCTAATTATCTCGTGGCATAATTTCCATACAGGCGGATGGTGATCATCATTGTTGTGGGAGACCCAGTTGCGCCAGTACCAAACCATGTGGAGTGTCATACGAAACATATATCTCCATTCAATACCCGTTTGGTCGAATGATCGTGAGTCAGATGCATTGATCAAAATCCATTCCTTGCATGTCGATATACTGAAAAAAGATGTTTGGAAGGATGTGTGCATTAGGTGCCGCCAAACACTGTTTGTCCATTGACAATCTCTAAGTGCATGCAGGGCATCCTCGGTGTAATTATTACATATAAAGCAACATGGATCCTGGGTTATATATCGACTATAAAGCAAAGATGCGGTGAGGATGAACTCATTAGACGCCTGTCACATGAATAGATTTAATCTGAGAGGCCCCTGTATAGCCCAAATCGTATCCCACTCCCGCATAGCTGTTGGCAAAGTTTGTGATATCTGAATATTATATGCACTTGCCACCGTGAATTTACCCGAGGACGTACCTTTCCATGTCAGTTGCTCCTGCCCCTCCCTATTGAAGACGTTGGAGGATTCTAGTCCTGCTCGTAGCAAGGGCACAATGGATCGGATGTGCCGCCATAGGGCCGATGAGTTCTGCTTCGTCTGACGCGACATTAAGTCACCATACTTGCTGCGCAAAACTTGGACCCATAGGATGTCAGGTCGAGTTAAAAATTTCCATCCCAATTTCGCCAACATTGCCAAGTTCATGTCTCGTAACCGCTTCATGCCCAAGCCGCCTCTATCCTTGGGTCGACAAATAAGGTCCCAAGGATACCAATGAACCGTCCTCGTATGCTTAGCCTCACCCCCAGAAAAAGCTTCGCATCATTTTTTCAATATCATCAAGTACACTCGTTGATAGACGTACCGTTTGCATGACATATGAAGACATAAGAGAAAGAACACTTTGCACTAGTAAGTAACGAGCCGCTAGTGATAAATGTTTTATCTTCCATGATCCCGGTCGACTCCTCACCTGTCCAATATGTATGCGTACTCTTGCTTGCCGCCGCGTCCGAATAGTAGAGGCAAGCCTAGATAGGATCCCAAATCAGTGGTGCAGTGCAGTCCCATTCGTACAAGTGCCTCCGGAGCAAAGTGCGCAACCACATTTCGGGATATCAGTATTTGTGACTTACGGGGGCCTGAGTCCGCACAAAACTCACGTAGAAGATGGTCCATCACAATAGCTTGTTCATTTGTAGACACCCCAAATAGTAATAGGTCGTCGGCAAAGAATAGGTAGGATAAGCACGGGCCGGACCGCGATAGGCGAATGGGGGACCATATATTCGCTGCAACTGCCGCATCAATCCTCCTACTCAGTACTTTCATGCACAACAAAAAAAAGATACGGGGCAAGCGGATCCCCCTGGCGAAGACCACGTTTAGGACGAAAAGGTGGTAATGCCTCCCCGTTCCATAACACCGAGAGAGAGGCAGATGTAATACTGAACATAATTATATCAACCATTTCGGGACTAAAACCAACATGTTCAAGTATCTGTTTGAGAAAAGACCATCGTACCTTATCGTAGGCTTTTTCCAAATCTATCTTCACGGTCATGTATCCCATCCGCCCTTGTTTGGATCGCATCGTGTGCATCACCTCGTGTGCTATAATGATATTATCCGCAGCTTGACGTCCCGGGATGAACGCGCTTTGAGTTGGGGAGATTATCTTATCAATCACAGTTTTGAGCCGATTAGCGATAATCTTTGTAATGACTTTCACGGCAACATTTGCCAATGCAATTGGACAGAATTGGGAGGCATCTTCGGGATTCGATGTCTTGGGAATGAGTGTAATATATGTTATGTTCAATTCTTCTTGGAATGTACGTGATTTGAACGCATTATGTATAAAACTTTTCACAGTCGGCCCCACTGTAGTCCAGTTTTGCTGATAAAAAATTGGTAGAAACCCATCCGGTCCGGGAGCTTTATATGCGCCCATATGAAATATTGCGGATTCAATCTCTTCATCCGTTATTTGTCGATTTATCCACCTCCGATCAGATTGATTAAACTTGGCAATGTCGAGCTGCACGCTGGAATAGGAAGAAGGCGGCTCATCATATAATTTTTTGAAATGCTCCCTGATGTGGTTTTTCAAAGTCTGGGAGTCATCTAGCCATGCGCCATAGTTGTGCTTTAAGCGATCAATCCGCCTACTCCGATTGCGCATTTTGACAGACAAGTGAAAGTAACGTGAATTGCGCTCACCCGTTGTCAACCATTCCAAACTACATTTTTGTCTGCAGTAGACATCCTCTTGCTCTAGGATCGTGTTATATTCCTCTTGCAAACCGTCTTCTTTCCGTGCAACTTGGGATGTCTTGGTTCGCTCCCCCCACCGCCCCCCGCTTATTAAAATCATTTGGGGTAAACAAACTAAAAATATTACATAAATAACTATATATCATTCTAGTATATTAGTGGTTGCTCCATCATCAATGAGAAAATAACATAGGGACGGATCTTTTTTTTTCACACAATCGCTTAGATGATATAAGATTTCTTCGTTACATAAAAATTATCTACTGGTTGTCGAATATCTAATAGGAATTATTCCTGAAGTATCAAAAAAATTAACGTTTTGGGTTATTTTTCTTCATGTTTCTCTCCTCTCTAGTCTCTCCACTTTTTTGAACTCCATAATTTTGAATTGAAATCATCAAAAAGTTAATGTTTTGGGGTTATTTTTCTTTTTGTTTCTCTTCTCTAAAGTCTCTCCACATTTTTGAACTCCATAATTTTGAATTGAGACGATTCACTTAAAAATAGAGACTTCTACCATTAAGGATTTTTTTAACTTCAACGATGGGTGGCTTAAGCATACTTTCGTGGGGGGGGGGGGGGGGGGTTATTATCATAATCCGAAAGAGAAACATAACTTATTTTGATTAAACGTTTATTTATTATATTTTAACTTGATCATTGTTTTATATTCGTTCGTCTCTAGATTTCAAAAGATATTCTCATAATGGATATTCATCCATGGTTATAGTTTATATCAAACACACTTTTAGTTAGTCTTTTTTTTAAAGATATAGTTAGCCATATTAATAAAAAAAAAGTTATGTAACCTGCCCAAGACATAACTCAATTGGTAATGAGTTGGAAAAATTACAACTAGAAAGTCGCAGGTTCGAACCGGTACACACTCAGTGTGGATGCAATACTGGTACCTGGACTAGTAATGGTTTATATAATTGTATCCGACCCAATTGAGTTAAAGAGTTACTCTCCAATTTGTAGTTTACGCCTTATGTGAATTCGTGACAACGCTCTTATTAACCTAGGAACCCGCTGAGTTCCTCGTTAACATCTTTCAACGGTTTCATATGACTAAAACACTAAGGTGGCATTTGGTTGGGGAAAATGGGAATAAAGGAATGTGTTTGTAGGAATCCAAACTCATTCAGGCTGTTTGTTTGGGGAAATGGGAGAATGAATTTCATTTTGATATCCAGCTATTTGGTAATGGATATCGTTTTTTTGATATACTAGCCCCCTTATCTATCAAAATGTGGGAATGGGAATGGGGAGCCGCCGGCCGCCGCCGCCGGTCACCGGTCCGCCCCAGTTCGCCGCTGTCGACCACTATTCCGACCGGTCACTATTTTCATTCCCACTTTAATTCCAAACAACTATCACTTTTAACCCCAAATCCATATCCTCCAAACTCATTCCCTATCATACACATTTCAATTCTAATTCTGATACCCAAGTGCCAACCAAACGCGACCTGAGAGCCCATGGAGCTAAGGGGTCTGGCCTTTTCTAAGTAGAAAAAGTTATGTAACCTGGTTAAGGCCTTTCTCAGGCGTTATTTGAGCTACTTGTCGATCTACGGTTGGTTCTTAGAAAGGAGTGGGGGAAGGTGGGACTGAAGGGCTTTTAGAACCTAAGGGCTAAGGGTAGAATTATTGTTCATGCTGTACACTTTGGGCGTTATGTCTCACATTCCTTTTGTATTTAACTTATTAGTATATCCTAGACAATAAAATGTACAAAATGCTTTACGATAGAAATAAATGACTCCTAAGACGATGAAAGATGAGGGTTAAAAACCCTTGACAAGTGCTTTAGGGTAGACGTCACTAGGATGAAGATAAAACGGGTTAAAGAAAGAAATAGGCGATGGTAGAAATTGTGACTCCTATGTATAACCTCTTTATTGATAAGAGCTATTTATGTATATCACGTCTAGTGCATTTCTTACATGGATATAGCTAGATATCAAAAGATACATGAATAAGTGACGTTTATTTATATATTTTGATCATGTACCAATGTTAATTAAACAATACTCTAAGACTAAAAGCAACGCATTTATAAGATACGGATAATGATCAATTCCAGTAATAAACTTGGTCACATAACTAACATTTGTGATTTCAGTTCATTGAACTTTCTTCAGGGTTTGGATCCCTTCATCCAAATTTCTTCACTCCAGTCCTCACCGCACGACACGTGAAAGCAGGGGTAATAAGATTAGATGAGGGTCTCCGCACCTAGCTTCATCACCTCCTCCTTGCTGCCACGTGTCATACGGTAGGGATGGGGTGAAGGAATTTGGGGGAGGATCTCGTCTCTTTTCTTCAAAGTACGAAAAGTGCACGGAGATGAAAAAGAAAACGAGTGTTTCTGCTGAGGTTGCAAACACAAAGTCTAAACCAAGGATCTTGTCCCCAAGATAAGCATCAACAAGCTCGTGGTATAGGTTACGATCACCATTCTTCCCTTCTCTCATGGGCCCTTCACTAAAACTTATGGCCCTCGTCTTCCTTGATTGATTTTCCATATAAAAATTGAACAACTTTGTCCTTTTTTTTTTTTAATGTCAACATAACCCATTAAAAAGAAAAGTGGATCACATTTATCCTCGTAAAGGCATATGTTTCCCTACAAAAGTTAGTATTCAATACCATATGTGCTTGAAATGCAACGATTAAGACAAAACCGGATGAGGTTGTTGACAACGATATTGGCATTGATGCCATGGAACATATGCAATGGTAAAGGAAAGGTTTGTGTTGAGAAATATTAAGGGTCCCCTCTATCTACTGCTTGTGGCGAAAAACGAACGCCTAACACGTTTGGATAAAGTTGGCAACATCATTGGGAAACCACAAGAATTTGAAAAGCTTATTTACTTCTAAAATTCAAATTTTATAACGACAAGTGAGTAAATCTTAGTAGTTACTAAAGCAATAATAAAGAACATAATAATTGAGATTTCTCTACTTTGTACATTTATCACAGTCATATAATTAGGCATGCGTTATAATTTATCATTTCTTTTTTAATAGATTAGAGGCAAACGAACTAGGGGTCCGCAGAGAGCCAGAAATCATATTGAAGAATTAAATCGTACGGTGAGATACGTCGCGATTGTCCCTTTTAGCTTTGATGCCATTTTGTAGACGTTCATGTTGGATAGACATAATCTGGTGGGGCTATATGTGCCTTTCTACATTGTATTGGACTTGTGATTGATTTAACAACGGAAAATTACAAGTTAGTTATTTAATAATCAATTCATCATCTTATCTCTTATTAATTAGTGAAGGAACGATAATAAATATACTGGGTAAGACATATGAGCTAATAGAATTTCAAATTCCTTCTTTACTACAACCTCCTTTAGTTGCAAGTACAAAGCAAAGGGATCATAGTGTATTTTTTCTTCTTCTTTAGCTTAAATATGCCAAGAGCAGGAATAATAATATTTATACAACATACAAGCTCATAACTAGAGGATTAGAAAATTAGAATATACACAAAACACAGACAATTCAGGATATGAGAAAAATGTAGATCACTGTTCGTTTTTATTATTTACCGATATGAGTCATCACTATGTACATTCTTGAGTTGTAAGTTTTAAACAATGAAAGATGGTTTTTCCAACTAATACTACTCATTTAATATACATAACTGTCAATGTCGACGTGTTATAATCATACTAGTGCTACAGTCGTATTCTAAGAGATAAAACTTTCTAATTCGATACCTTTTTACTCAAAAGAAACTTTGAGCTACAGAAATCGAACTTTCTCTACTGAAATGAAAAATGATCATTTCTTCATATACGGCATGTGTAACCACCATTGTTCTCCAACAACATATTGTGACTTAAGCTTATACAATGGTTCGTGGCCTCAGAATGCACTTGAGAAACATGCCATCAGGTGGTGACACGTGGAATTTGATCAGTAAAATTTGGTTGAGCAAGGACTATGCGTTTTCTCCCTTTCTTTTTTCCTTTTTTCCTTAAACAAGAATGTGGTAAATTTGGCAAAGTGATTTCATGGACGGGGGCAAGTTCTGAGAAGCACATGGTTCCACAACTCAAAGTGACACTATGATGTAGTGGAATGTTAGACCTAAATTCCCATTATAATATTGTGTCAAGATTGAAGAATTTAAGAATTTATTCAAGTTAAAAAAAACATTTACATGTTGTTTTCCTTTTATAGAATTGTTTTTCTATCTAACGGTATTATTTTCCTATTTGCACAGTGTTTATTATTTATCTACAGTGTTTCTTAATATTCTCAATGGTACCAGTTGAGCTAGCCCATATGTACAATATAGTTCCTAAGATATCTACATGACTAAGTATTACAGTTCTGCTTCTGATCTGCTGCTCGACTCTCGTCATCTCAGCTCAGCATCATTATTCCAGTTCTGCTTTCTTTACCTCAGATATTCCTTCTCTGCCTTGATTATCTCAGCCCGACATTAGTCCTTTGTTACATCAGCTCAGTTCAGCCTCTTGATTGCTCAGCTCTATCACTCCTATCTTCACCTCAGCTCGGCAAGATGATTTTAGTCGTTCTTTTTTCCCAGTTCAACAACTATTTTATACTGATCGGTGTATCTTGGTTGAATTTGGTTCACCTCGACTGAGTTCATTTCACCCATTTAAAAGCAAAGCTGAGCAATTTGGTCATGGTCCATACACTTTGTTTTCCATATGTTAGAATCCTCCCAAGCTAGCCCCCTCATTGCCCAAATTGTATAGGGACCATCCATCATCTCATCTTTTTGGCCTTCCAATCACTTGATTAGCAATATGTTTCCTTGAATTGGTCACGTACAAGAACACCACTTCTTTCACTGACTTATCATATACACATTCGAAGCTTAGAATGTTAACATCGTTCTTGTCATATTTGCAAGAAATGGTGCCTCATATATAATTTCAAGAATGCTTAGCTTATTAAATTACATTGTGGGATTAAGTAAACGTAGCAAACTTGATTTGTAAACAGTTAACTGGAGTTTTTACAACTTTTGTGAAAATATGTAGAATTTCTTATTTGTTTTTTTTCTTTTTCTGGTATTAAATACTTCTAATAGACAAGTTCAATCTTGCTATTATAGAACAAACGAAAGGAATAAACCGTTATATTTTAGAAAACATTTTTCGTATAATCTACCTTGCTTATTGATGGAGGCAAAATTTCTTTTAAAGGCGGTATAACATTGGTTACATTTCGACTATTTTTTTCTATTTTGTTTTAATTTCTCTCTATTTGGTTACTACATTTTGCCTAAATTTTCAACATAGCACACTCAAATGTGTGTATTTTATAGAAGAGTTAATTGCACATGGTATCCACTCTTTTTCACAAAGTTTTAAGTAGCATCCGTACTTTCATCGAATGCTCTGGACAGCCTTACTTATTGGTGAAATGATCAGCTGGCAACCGGATACCGAAAATTAACTGCTTATAGCCGGTTTTTAATTTTGAAAATAAATAAATAATTAATTAAAATTAGTTTAAAATTCTAGAAAAATATAAATAAATTTCAAAAAAAGATAATTAAATTCTAGAAAACATAAAATGCTAAAAATTTAATTACTTTCACCTATTTTCTGAAGTTTTATTAATTTAATTAATTAAAATAATTAGTAAATAAATATGAAATAAATAGGAATAAATAAGAAAAAATAGTATAAAGTCATAGAAAAATTAATAGAAGCTAGGAAAAATATATGGCTAACAATATTTTCATGACATTTCCAATAATAGATGTGAGCAGAAAAAATAAATGAAAATTTAATTAATTAATTTAATATTAATATTATTTAAGAGATTTAGAAACCCATTAAATAAATTAAAATAAAAAGAAAAAAAAAGGAAGGAAAAATAAATTTATTATCCAATATACACTGTAAAAATAACAGCTAGATCAACCATTTCAATTTAAAAGATCCCAATAATCATGCACGGATTAAACTAGATTAACCACTCCTAATTCCCAGTTCGGATCACCTGACCCCCCAGTGGGGGCGGTAAGAGATGACCGCCCGCCACGTGGCACCTAATTCCATCGGTTAATGTTAAGAAATTACCACCCAAAACGTCTCCCAATTTAGCAACCCCAGTTTTCCTGGGCCCACCTTCCTTGCAGGAATTCATTGGCCTTTTACAATCAAATTATGATAAAAAAAATTACAATCAAATTTTCCTTCCTTAATTCCTTCCAAATCCTCTTCAGAATCACTATAACTTTCAACATCAAGTCCCACTTCATTATCACAATCATCATCTACTTCTTCATGCATGCAATATTCTTGTTTAATATCTTCAACATTTCCCAGCAGAGAATAAAGCCTGAGTCTTCCATCAACTCGTTCCGCTTGGAAGCGTGAATTAGAAGAACAAACAGCTTTTAAAACCAAGCGCCCACATTCTCTATGAGGTCTAACTTTAAGGCTTTCAGAGCCACTGATGGAAGTCAGTGGAGGAGGGAA
The DNA here is from genome assembly GCA_036186865.1 of Eustoma russellianum. NCBI lineage: Eukaryota > Viridiplantae > Streptophyta > Magnoliopsida > Gentianales > Gentianaceae > Eustoma > Eustoma russellianum. Next base: position 41,955,514 of record AP025042.1, read on the forward strand.
CATGTGAAAGTTTCGATCTTTATTCTTTATCATTAATTCTTTGGATCGTTGAGAACCCAGTTTTTCCACTGGTGGATTAGGATTAGGAGGCAACAAATCATCGATAAAATCGTCAATGTTACATCCCGTTTCGTTGCCTAAGCTCTCAGTGCAAATTTCCAAGCTTTTTGTGTTGAGTGTTAATGAAGAATGCTTCACTAGTGGATGAACATACACTTGCTCTGTTTCCACCTCTGTCACTTGTGGGCTCTGCTTGGAGGTGTTGGTTGCTAGTTCTAATATGGACTGAGAAATATTGGATTTTGGGAGAATAAATTTGTTAACTGACAGCTGTGGTGGTTCGAAGAGCCGTGGCTCGAAGCATGAGGGCAATTCTAGGCACAAAGTTGAAGACATTTTTGGAGGTAAAGATGAATTGGAGAAAGAAAGAACTGTGGAGTTGATTTTTGGCTTCAAAGATGAAATAGAAATGGAGTTTACATGTAAGAGAGCTGAGGGTGAAGGACCTTATTTATAGCTACGAGGGAAGTGTTCATGCAAGATAAAAGTTCTCATAGTGGATTCAAAAAACACTTTATTGTCACTAGTCATGAAAAGCACTGTCCAAAAAAAAATATAGTTACAAATTCCCTCTCTCATTCCCCTGTCACCAGCCTGAAGCCTCTTATACAAAGTATATAGTAAGGCCGTATACATCAGATCGTGTAGGCGATCCGGTCTCTCTTCAGACCCTACGTAAACGTGGGAGCCTAGTGCACATCGAACTTTTTTTTGTCACGAGGTCGAGAGCCTCTTGCACAAAATGAATGGTAAGACTGCCTACATCAGATCGTGAAGCGATCCGACCTATCTCCAGACCCTACGCAAACGTGGGAGCCTAATACACTGGAAACGTCCTTTTTTATGCATATAAGTTTTTGTTTAGTAACTGAATATGTATATCTAAGTATATATACATGCTTACATTTAAAAATTTATATGTGTGTGTATTTCTATATTTTCATATTCGTGTATTGCGAGCTTTACATTATTTATTTTCATTATTATCTGATATGGATTGGGCTTCTGTTTGGATTTCAAAATTCCATTAGGAAATTATACTAATCATTCGGCTAACGAAAATTTTCTCCTTTTGTATTTATGATCATTTAGTAATCTATTTATGCAATTTATCCATCGTCTATCTTATAACTTGTTTCAATCTTGTTAGCTTCTACCATTTACACAACTCATATAAGAGAAGTGCGCAAATAACGTCATTTTATGAAATAAGTTAAAGACTATGTTGGTTGATTCTTAACCACAATGACATTTTATGTGATGAGCTGGAAAAATGCATAGGATAATGCACTATTTATATGTAAAGATAAAAAAAGGCACAAATTTTGAAATATACAGAGATAACACCTTAATTAAATGATTGCTCTAAATGAAGTGTCAACCGATTATTTAATTTGTGTTTTGGCCTTTTCTTCTATGCACACAAAACTACAAAAGTACATTTATGTGCTTAAAACATGACTCCAATAATAGGAAACTTTTAGTTTAATTTTGGTTTTGCACAAATACCCCACTCCCCACCCACCACCTCCCACCCCCTACTGGTCAATCTTTTCGACTCCCAAATTAGGTAAACTAGCTGTAGAAAGAAATACTTAACAGTGAAAAGCACATTTTCTGGAGTGCATAATTCTGATTTGTTTTATGCTTAAAATATACTAAAGTACGATAATTAAAGAGACGCGAAATCATTAATACCCAGATTATTCTGTTTGATCTGGACGCCTGCCCAATAGCCGCCTGAAAACATGGTTTGTTGTCTCATTCTCTGAGGTTGTCTTTTCATTTAATATTGGACTGTTTATTTTGTAAGGTAAGGTTGGAAGTCAAGGCATCTAATTGTGCTTTAAAATGGTGTTGAACATTTGTTGCTGTAGTCTCCACTTTAGGCAATTTAATGGCTCTGATTCATTTAACCCATTATTCGCTTTGACAAGTGTAATTATAGTTTATTTAATTGTGGTCTCGCATTAAGCTTACTCAATTATAATTGGCACTTAAATATTCTCAGGTACTTTGCATGTAGTTAGTCGTTTGAACCTACTCTCTAATAACGGAGACAAGAGAAAACCTATCCCCCATATGGAATATTTTGATGCATTAAACGTTAACAAAATAGATACAAGTACAAGGAGTAGAATATATAAGTTTGATGGCTCGAGGCATGCATAAACACTATCAATAAAGAATATTTGCCCCCACTAATTCCTGCAGGGTTATAGACAAATTTCTTTTTAAGATACAACATCCAACAAGTTATAATAGGGATAGGATCCCCTCACCGCTCCCCCCTCACCGCGTACGTGACCGCGCGACACGTGGCAAAAAGGGGGAGTGGTGACCCTCACCCAGCCTCACCACCCTATACTGCTGCCACATGTCGCGTCCTGGGCCGTGCGGTGACTCACCGCGCGGTGAGGAGATCTCATCCCGTTATAATACGTGTGTATTATAAAGTTCCTGCCTTTTTGAACGATTATATTGCATGCATGGTGAAACTTGATAATCGGTTTCAACGGTTGCTGTATCCTGTTTCCATGATTAATGAGTATACCCAATTTCGGATTCTTGATCACTGACGAAGGGGTTTACCTTCAAAAGCATTTCTTATGTGTGTTGGGGCTTTGCCTGATTCTTCAGATTTGTTTAATGAAGCTGATTTCTACTTCTTCGATCTCGAAAATAATATCATAGTTTGACTTAGATAAATAATTATGTACTAAGATAATATTTTTGAGATGGAAAGAGTATTATTTAACCATTGTTAAATGAATATTCTCTCTAATAGCTTAAATTTTCAAATGAGACGGCATTTAACATGATAGCACACCATGTGATCCTGGATTTGAATCCTATTACTTCTAACTGTTGTCTTCTTTTGTGTAGATGTGGTAGCGAGCGTGTTGAAGTGTATAAATTACTCAGTCTCCCTAATAGGTTTAATCTTAAAGAGATGGTAATTAACAGCTCTAGTTGTTGGCATTATAGTGCATTTTATGAGGATTACAAGGGAGCTCAATAGGTTTTTCAGTTTTAAGTTTCCTAACTTAAAGGACTTTTTGTTGATCTCGTCTTTTGCCGACCAACCCGAGATTCGAGATTTAGCTTGTCTTGTGTGGGCGGATGATGTTTTATCATGCTGCACAAACGTTGGTAAAACACTTTTTGTCTAGAATGAATGCCAATGATGGCTCCTCCAGAGGTAAAGGGCCCGTCTGTTTCAATCTGTGCCATTTAGTTTTCGACTTTTGTTAATCCAGTTGAATCAGCTGAGGCTTCAAAGCCTTTAACTGGAGCTCTGGTCACAGACTCCAAGTCAAATTTGATGTACAAATTATTCATTTGATAAGGGGAAAAATCCTCTGAATTATGCTTGTCTTTGTAAACAATGTTCCTCGCCCTTTCATCAACTGCCTAATGTGGAATGTGCTGCTTCCCAACTATCCGTTTACTGGTCAGTAGATGTGTATTAAAGCTAATCATCAACATTAAAGCACTAACTTCCTAAGCAACTTTCTGAAAATATTCAAATTATTCAACAGTAGGAGAGATTACCTTTTTGACTGCTGGTACTGATCAAGGACTGCACAAAGCTGACCATATGCTGTCGTACTTGACATAATACACAAAGGTGTTGAAATTTTCTTCTGAGACTGCTTGAACATTTGATAAGAAAACCTGCATACAGCACTTAAGGGTGTAGCAGTAGACTTTAAAAAAAAAGGAAAAGGAAAAAAACACAGGTAGCAGTAAATAGCTGCCAGGAGTCATATAACTTCCTTGCCTTCAGTTTCTCAAAGCACCATCTACACAAGAAAATCATTTGAAAACTCCAGATATTTTCTTGCAAATTAACTTATAGAAGTTCAATTTCCAAGAACCAATTGTGAATGTCATTGAGTTTACCAAAATGCTTACCTCACTCTGTTAATCAATTTGTTGTTCAAATGTGCCTGTTCATACAAATTTGTATACTTTTTGCCCTGCCATTGACTATCGAATACGTAATATCGAAAATTAGAAGAGGAATAGTATGATCAGGAGGCGCTCTGCACGACTAAGAAGTTTAATATCATCTTCTTTAAACCAAGGCGTGACAGGGGAGACAATTGATGTTGATGAAATTGGAAATGAAGAGGAGCTTGATGTTGAGAACAACTCAGAGCCCTTTTTTCCTCAAAGCAATTTGGAGGAGTCAAACATAGGGAGGTTGAACTCAGGGTCAGTCTCTATTCAGCAGAACTTCCAGGAGCCAATTGTCGAAGAGCTGAACCTGGAGCAAACAACAGGAGAGGCTAATAATGTTAAATAATGCCCTTCTTTAGTGAAAGCAATTTGGAAGAGCCAAATGTTGATAGGTCGAACTCAGAATCTATCTTTACTAAACAGAAGAGTTGAACTCGGAGCCGATTTCAATGCAACATAATCTAGAGGTGCCAAAAGTTTCAGCTTGAAGTCGGACCCAATCGCTATCCATCAGCATTTGGAAAAGAAAATTGATGTCCTCTTGCACGATGTTAAAGATTTGAGGGCTAAGGTATATACTGTCAAATTTCAATCATCTTGACATGATGACTAAATCATTACTGATTCGCTAACGCGAATTGATCAGTAAGACGAAGAAGAGGAATAGCGAGAAAGAAAAAGAACAGAGAGGGCAAAATGCACAATTTGATGTGAGGGAAAAACTGTTTCTCATTACTTCAAATTCAACTGCCAAAACGCCTTATATACAACCAAACATAACCGTCTTATTCAAAAGACTAATAAGGACCTAACTAACTGCTAACTAACATATTACATGTAAGGGCATTCTTGACATTTTATTCGCTCTTAACTGTTCCCGCCTAAACTACCTCCTGCTACTTCCGCTCTTCCCTCAAACGCAACTGCAGCAACCAGCAGCTTCTCTGAGCATCTCATGTGTCAACTTCTCCTCACCCTTCTTGCTTTCTGTTCGTGTGCACCATCTGAACTCACGCATCACCTTCACAGTTCAGCTTGCTGCTCCAACCATCACGCAATTCCGCAGCTCACTTTCAAGCTTCAGCACTTTGAGCTTCAACACCCCCTCTTGAGCTGCACTCTGAGTACGCGTTACACACGCCAAATGCCTTCATAAACTCCTTCAGCCTTCTGCTATCCAAGGCTTTGGTAAACACATCAGCAAGTTGCAATTCAGTACGCACAGGCATAAGTTTAACGACCCCCTCCTGCACCTTGTCTCTTGTAATGTGGCAATCTATCTCGATATGTTTTGTTCTCTCATGGAACACGGGATTTTCAGCAATATGCATTGCACTCCTACTGTCACAAAACATCTCTACTGGTGTCTGATCATTCAAACCCAGATCACCAACTAAATACAGCAGCCACTGCACCTCACAAACTAAACTGGCCATGGCCCTGTACTCCGCCTCCGCTGAAGACTTGGAAACCGTCGTTTGCTTCTTCGCCTTCCACGAAATCAACGAATTCCCTAAGAACACACAAAACCCAGTAACAGATCTCCTGGTCTCTGAGCACCCCGCCCAATCCGAGTCCACAAAAGCCTTTAATTTCAAACTTCCTCCACTGGGATACAGCAGACCATGTCCCACGCTACCCTTCAAGTACCTAAGTAGCCTATGGGCTGCCTTCATGTGATTAACCGTAGGACAATCTAGGAATTGGCTAAGTTGCTGTACTGGAAACGAAATGTCTGGCCTAGTAATGGTCAAATAAATCAACTTTCCAATCAAGCTTCTATAGGATGAGACCTCTGGGAGCAAATCAGAGTCATTGTGCAGCAATTTCAAATTAACTTCCATAGGACTCTTGGCAGGCTTTGCTCCTAGGTATCCTGTTTGTTCAAGAAGTTCCAAGGTATACTTCCTTTGGTTCAAAAACAGACCTTTTCTTGATCTGGCCACTTCAATGCCCAAGAAAAATCTAAGCTTGCCAAGATCTTTAATCTTAAATGTACTGTGAAGCTGTGCCTTAATACTCCGAATGGGATCTAATGATGAACAAGCCAGAATTATATCGTCCACATACACCAACAAGATCAACAAATAACCAGATCCCGACTTTAAAAACAATGTATAATCCGTTCTTGACTGCACAAAGCCTATTGAAAGTAAATACTTGGTTAACTTCGAATTCCATTCCCTACTGGCCTGTTTAAGACCATAAAGCGACTTCTTCAACTTGCAAACCATATGCTGCCCACATACTTTCAATCCCGGTGGTGGCACCATATAGATTTCTTCATGTAAATCCCCATGAAGAAATGCATTATTAACGTCCAACTGCTCCAAGTACCAACCCCTACTTGCTGCAAGTGCAAGTACACATCTTACGGTAGTCATTTTGGCCACGGGCGAAAACGTATCCTGATAATCCAAGCCATATTGTTGCGTATACCCCTTTGCCACCAACCTAGCCTTATACCTTTCTATTGTTCCATCATCTTTGTGCTTGATCTTGTACACCCACCTACAACCAATTGGACTCTTACCTGCAGGCAAAGGCATTATAGTCCATGTATCATTGGCCTCTAGAGCTTCAAGCTCTGCACGCATGGCTTTTTGCCACTCAGTGGAGCCAGCTGCTTCCAGATAAGAGGAAGGCTCAACATGCATACAAGTATTTAATATATAAGTCATATACTTAGGTGTCACAGAATTAAGGGAAAGGACATTATGCAGATGGTGTGGACTTTTGAAGTACGGTTTATCAGAACTAAGAGTGGACGTGGCAAGGTAGTTGCAATAGTAATCTTGCAGATAGGATGGTGGACGTCTAGCACGAGTGGACCTAGGCTGAGGAACACCTGGGGTTGAACTATCAATCTCAGAATCACTCTGTGTGTATGACATCTGCATGTCATTGGGATCAGTATGGCTAAGTTGAGCAGATGGGCTTTGCTGCCGCTGGTGGACTGGAGAACCTTGTATTGGAATTGAAGATTCCAAAAAAGGTAACTGTGATGGACTATATGAGGAACTTGGAGTTGTCAAGTTGAGATGCATGTTAGGTGACTCAAGAGTGGTTGTGTCTAGATTGCGGAATGTTGGCTCACACTGGGTAGGACAGGACTCCATAGTCTGAGGACTTCTCATTGACTGCGTTTTTGACAAAGGAAATATGGTTTCCTCAAAGCAAACATCTCTGGAAACAATAATTTCTTTAGTAACAAGGTCTTGTAAAATATATCCTTTCGTAGTAGTTGATATCCCAAGGAATGCACATTTCTTCGCCTTGGCTGCAAATTTTTCTTTGTGTGGCTGGGTATCCGTGGCAAAGGCAATACAACCAAATATTCTAAGATGCTCATAGTTCGGGGTATTGTGATACAATAGCTCATAGGGGGTTTTGTTTAGAATGACAGGTGATGGGGTAATGTTTATTAGATACGCTGCATACTGGATACAAAAGCCCCAATAATCTATGGGTAAATCAGCATGGAACCTTAGTGCCCTAGCCACATTCAGCAAGTGTTGCTGCTTTCTCTCCACCAAACCATTTTGTTGTGGGGTGTATACACAACTGGTTTGGTGAATAATGCCTTTCTTAGAATAAAAATCATCCATTTTGAATTCCAAGCCATTGTCACTTCTAACAATCTTCACATTCGTATCAAACTGTACAGACACGTAAGTACAGAAACTTTGGATTATGTTTCTGACCTCAGATTTATTCCTTAGCAGATACACCCAACAGAACCTACTGAAATCATCTACAATGGTCAAAAAGAAACGCTGATGAAACAGTGTAGGGTGTCCATAAGGACCCCATATATCAGTATGGATTAAGGAAAAAGGGGAACGGGATACAGAAGTGGAAGTAGGAAATGGTTTTCTTTTTTGTCTAGCTAGAGGACATATCATACAAGGTAAATGGCCATCTGAATAGGAAACTGATGAATTCCTTTTGTGTATTTCTTTCAATCTACGCTGTGACAAATGCCCCAGCCTTGCGTGCCACAGAGCGCATTGTGAATCAACCGTGACAGCTGAATTAGAAGATGGCTTAGCAAACTCATCAGACAGTTGGTGATTATCAGAACGTATGATCCGGTATAATCCTTTATGAACCTTAGCTGAACCAATCTTCTTCATTGTTGTCTGATCAAACATAACACAGGAATCAGAAAGAAATAGAATGGAGACCTTGTTCTTGAGGGTGAGTTTACTGATGGACAACAGATTGAACGAAAACGAAGGGACATAGAATACATTTAACAGTGTGAGGGACGGGGTAATGATAACAGTACCAACATGAGTGACTCTTATCAATGCACCATCTGGCAACCTAACCTGAAGATTTTTGGCTGGCTTATAGGAATCAAAGAGAGAAAGGTCACAACATATATGATCAGTGGCACCTGAGTCTATCACCCATACATTACTATACTTGTATGAAGCTTTACCTGACTCATTACCTGTAACACCTTGCTGCACTGCTGACATTACTGCATGATTTCCATCCTCTGCACCATTGAAGGAACATCCAGCATTCTCCTTAGATGCACCGCCATGATGTTCCTGCAGTAAACTCATTAGTCTGGAATACTGCTCCTGAGTGATAACAGGCTGTTTTGAAGCTGTCTCCTCTCCCTCAACATTCTCCCCACTATTGCCTACACAGTTTACTTGAGACCTTGGTTTAAAACCCGGGGGATAGCCATGCTTTTTATAACATTTGTCAGCTGTATGACCAACCAAGCCACAGTACGAACATATAGGACGTTTGCTATTGTTTGTCCCGTATCTTTGAGGATTCACTCCACCTTTCTTGTAACCTCCCTTAGGTTTAGAATTATTTCCCGTCTCAGACTTCACATTCCCAAAGGTGAATCCTGATTCATTCGGATGTGAATTATTCACGTTCATGACAGTAGGAACATTACCATTGTGATTAGAATATGCTACCTTCCTCTCAAATTTTACTGACATAGCGAAGGTGCTGTTGATATCCGGCAAGGGAGTCATCAACAACACTTGAGATTTTACCGGCTCAAACTCCTCGGACAATCCTTTTAAGAATTTTATCACAAAATCATTTTCAACGAATTTAGCGATTTGAGTAGCAATATTACATGTACACTTACCACAGTTACACGTTGGAATTGACTTCAACACGGTTAACTCCTCCCACACAACCTTCAACTTAGTGTAATATTCCGTCACAGATAGATTCTCTTGTTTAATTCCAAAGAATTCCTCCTGTAAATCCGAAAGTCTAAAAGCATCTATGTTACCATACCTAAGCTTTAGATCTTTCCAAATATCTACTGCATCATCAATCCACATCACACTTTGAGCAATTGGTGGTACAACCGAGTTAATAAGCCAAGAAACTACCATATTATTTGCTTTAGTCCAAGCGGAATACTTACGATCACCTTCAGGTGGTCTCTTCACAGTTCCATCGATGAGTCCTAGCTTGTTCTTCGATTCCAGAGAACGTCTAACGTTTCTGCACCATCCATGATAGTTATGAGAATCAAGTAGAGGTTGCGTCAACACTAGCGAGGGACTATCACTGGGGTGTACATATAGAGGATCCTCTGTAGGATCGTTCTGAGTGTTGGCAGCTGAAGTCTGAGTGTTGGCAACTGAAGTTGACATTGCCTTATAGCTTATTAATTGAGAAATCAGAAAAACAGAGTAATTCCGCAGCGAATTTCAACACCACGCACAGATCTCGCTCTGATACCATGTCAAATTTCAATCATCTTGACATGATGACTAAATCATTACTGATTCGCTAACGCGAATTGATCAGTAAGACGAAGAAGAGGAATAACGAGAAAGAAAAAGAACAGAGAGGGCAAAATGCACAATTTGATGTGAGGGAAAAACTGTTTCTCATTACTTCAAATTCAACTGCCAAAACGCCTTATATACAACCAAACATAACCGTCTTATTCAAAAGACTAATAAGGACCTAACTAACTGCTAACTAACATATTACATGTAAGGGCATTCTTGCCATTTTATTCGCTCTTAACTGTTCCCGCCTAAACTACCTCCTGCTACTTCCGCTCTTCCCTCAAACGCAACTGCAGCAACCAGCAGCTTCTCTGAGCATCTCATGTGTCAACTTCTCCTCACCCTTCTTGCTTTCTGTTCGTGTGCACCATCTGAACTCACGCATCACCTTCACAGTTCAGCTTGCTGCTCCAACCATCACGCAATTCCGCAGCTCACTTTCAAGCTTCAGCACTTTGAGCTTCAACATATACCTCCAGTCTAACTCCATACTATTGCTCTATTACCTACTCGTTGATGATACTGTTGTCTGGTGGAAATATTTATTCAGGCACCTAAAGGGCGTTCTGCAAGTCAGACCCATTTTGCTGGGCTCAATTACAAAAGCTTATACACTGATTCACAAAAGCAGGTCATCTTTCTTTGTTTTCTATTGCTTTGACATTTGTTTCACATATTTGGTTTTTCTCACTCCAGGATTCTTTTCCCATTGTAGGTTGAGGATTTATACAAAGAAAATCGTGAACTAGATCAAAAGTTGGAATGCCCCAAATGCAAAACTTGAAGTGATAATGCTTCTTTTACCTCCCAAATTATTTATTTAACTTTTTAACTTGTCAAAAAAGTAGCCTAAACCCAATCAAGTGCTTGCAGCCTGGTTACTGACATTTGGAAGGTACTGACTGAATATTTTTATTGCCACCTAGAGGCTTGTGTTGTAGCACTGTTGTTTGCAGAGGTCGATTCTTTTTATGTTTCAAATGTTCCAAGTATGAAATTGGGTTTGATTTATTTCTTTGCTTTTAACAAGGAAAGAGAGATTGGGGCAAAAACCAGATCATCTCTTCTTCTGGGCGTAATCCTTTTGAGAATCCAACGCAAAGCTGTCAATTTTCTTCCTCTAAAAGGGTGCAACGGTCTTGCATAAAGCATAAGTTTGATGTTGATGATTTCAGGTCTCTTGCCAGTGCTGCAGCTTTGGTTGCCATTGAAATTGCAATCTTGAAAGTAGCAAAAATTGGTCAGAACGAAATATTATTCTATCTTTTCAAAAAGATCCAAACTTTACTTACATTTTTTTGCTTTTTTTGACCTTTGCAAGTCTTTGGACCTTGAAGCATCCTCCTTAACATCATTGTCAGAAGATTCTTTAGGATCCAGTTTTCTCTTCAGCCCCCTCTTTCCATCTACATTTTCTTCATCAACTGCTTCAGCTTCGTCTAGGTTTCGTGGCTGTTGTTCATTATTTTTGGCTTTCTCCAGATTGCATTGTAACATTTCAGTCAAGGTGGGTGGGCTAGAAAGATCTCTTGCTCTCTGCCAATTGTAGACCCATTTACATAGTTCCAATATCAGATGTGAGAGCTTTTTACTAATACGCCTTATGGGATCAGACAATACAGACGATTATAGCCCTTTTGCAAGTTTACATATTCCCATAAACGTATACAAAACTAAGTTAAGATTAATAATCTGTAAATTGAGGTTAGTTTGAAAATATATGAAATTCAATAGCAATGAAGCAACCTACCTGCATGGCATTCTCTAAATTGCAGACAATTGAGAGAGAGTTTGAGCTACAGAGTCGAATCCTTAGAGCAGAAGTTCAGAATCTTTCTTCAGCAACTTTACCCCTTCCGTTGACTCCACATCCTTCAAAGGTTTTGTTCATAACCAGTCAAAATATCACTAGGAAAGAGATAGAGACAATACCCCCCCCCCCCCAACTTTAATTGCAAGAGGAAAGAAAACCACTTTTTCGAAAATTTAATATCCAATAGACGGTTCAAAGAATTCCACAATCAAAAGTCCCTAAGATATTTTGGAGAAAAAAGAAGAAGAAGAAGAAGAAACGTGATTTTGCATATGCACCTGATCTATGGAGGTATTCTTATTCTGAAGAATTGTATCAACCCTGCTGCGGAGAGTGCTCCAGAAACGCTTATCAGAAGATGCACTGGTCATTTGGGGGAAACCCACGAAGGAATCTGATTCGTGTAGCTACAGATCAATCGAAATTTAGCTGTATAATCGTCGATTATGATGCAAGAAATTTATACAAATAGAAAGAGAACTTTTAAAGAGTTGAAAGGAAGCAAACCTGTGGAAGGAAGTAACAGGAGAGGACGATTCAACTGAAGTAGTTGCCATTAGAATCTAGAGATCTTTTTGGATTTGGAAAGAGAAAAGCAACTAAAAAAGTAGTTCAGAGAGAAAGTGAAGTGGGTAACGGCTACTTCTACTTGAGTTCGGTATTACGTTTAACCCAAATTCTGAATAGTTCTCGTCATGTCGCCAACGATAACCAACGTTCGAATTTCTCAGATGGGCTTTTGTTAGCACCTGTAAATTTCTAGCCCACATATCTGTTAAACGTTGTGATAGTACCCGGTAGGATATAGTACGCCCCAACATTTTAACTATTTGGGGATGGCTGGCGAAGGAGATCAGCCCACATTCGCCCCTCTTTCCATGGTTCAACGTTCATTGGATCAAGCATGTTTTCCGCCGGACGTTTATATTTCTTGACACTGCGTTGGATCTGGTCTATTTCTTCAGTACTCTTCTCCATATAGTGATCGGACATGAGTCACGATATGTGGCCGGAGTTAGCACCGGAGAAAAAACCGTCGCGATGACGGTTACAGAAGGAAGAAGACAATTACGTGGATTGCGATAGTTATATTAAAACCAGTTATATTAAAGTTTGGAGGTGTTTAACGTTAAGCAGTTTTGCGTTTGAGTTGAATGGAATTAATATTGAACTTTAAAAAAAAAACAGTAATTTTTTCCTTCTCTATTTCGAAGGTAAGAAATAGTAGATTGTAATGGCGTAAACTTAGATTTAACCCCGTAAATGACTCCCACAAATTCACTAAACTATACCATACATTTCTGAGTTATGAGCATGCTTACAAATATTTAAAAGAAATAATGTGCTTGATTAATGTTCTTTCACGCTTATTCTTCCAATAAATTCCTTCACACGTGGCCTCAGAAATTGAGAACCTACCAGCGCATTCTATGCCATTTTCATCTCCACCTGTTTAGAACCCTATATTGATTAAATAAATTATATTAGTTAGTCAATCAATCACTCAATTATACCCAGTATATCCCAACGACAACAAAAGTTATCGCAAGAGTTTAAGTATGATAAAAAACATAATAATTAGGAATACGTTTATTGCTTTACATATTCATCAATGTTACATGTCAATTATTTTCATTTTATTGATTCATAAATTATTAATACTTAGTTATTGATTATCATAAAACTTTGTCTCTTCATAATATTCACTCTTTAAGAATGTGGGCTAACACGCAAGATCTATGTTAATACTCCTCTGCTTTATTGAAATACTGTGTTTTTTTACAAATAATAAACTAAATAAATACTTATTATTAGTATACAAATGTTTGTAATTATGAATTCATGGAACACTTGATTCCATGAGTTCTTTTTTTTTCCAAAAAGGATCGGTTTTCATTAAGGCAAAATTCAGAAATTTACAAGGCACTATCACCTACCAAAAAGACTGCAAAACAGCAGAAATGACTACTACGGAACTAGACTATAAGCTGTGTGCAAAAACTTCAGTCGACTAAGAACTAGATTAACCTGAGTTCTTTCCGTGAACGCAATTATTAACAAGAACTAGATTAACCTGGATCTCTGTTTATTCAGAACATTGTCCTACAACCTGCATGCAAAACTATGATGTGTATTATATTATTACTCGTATCTTAAGGAATCAGGGTACATGTAATAAGTTAGCTCGGAGCAAAAGGTCATTCACTGGTTCTAGGAGTCCCCATCGTTTCAATACTAAGAAACATGGTGAACGATGTAAATCAAGAACACAACGACATCTTAGATTAGGTGAGAATAAGTTAGCTGTCGTTATGCGTGTGCTATTAATCTACCCTACGTAATTAGATGAATATTTTAACTAACTGTGAAATAAATGTTGTTTACTTGTCTACTACTTTGATGCTCCCCAAAGTTCGCCAGCTGCTAAGGAAAGTCACAGTTTCGTTCTTTCTTCCCCTTAGTTTTTCTTTTTTTTGGAGATCATCCTTAGTTTCATTTTGTCTGTATTCAAAACATTGTATTAAGGTATTAAAAGACAGGGCTAAAAAACCATCTCTTTTATTAATGTTTGAGCACTGATTGATTGTTTTCCTTTTCTCGACTATAATCTTCCTCCGAAATTAAGTTCGTTAAAAAAATGTATTATTTTATATATTAATTTAAGCCGCTATGAGGATTTATTATATAATTTTTACTTTATTTTCAAATCTACTGTTATCTACCCGAGAAATAAGAATAATAATATATACCATGGATTTTGAACCTTATAACTTCAACATATGACGATAAATTGGATTATCCGAATCCAGAGGAATCTCAGTGACCAATGAAATACAAAGGCGATTGGTGACATTTAACACTTTTTATAAGGTAATCTTCTTGACACACTAACGGACATCCTATCATATTTAGAAAGTTGGGCATGTGTCCTAAATGCACAACATAGAGCCATAATGTTTAGTTACCATTTGTACTAAAACTCGTTCTATAAACCGTTCTATTACAAATAAAAATTATCTTTTTCAGATAAAAAGTTTTAACTGTATAGGCATTTAAGACATCTCATATAAAACATTTTTTGATTATCTGCTCATTTGATCGCATATAACTTTAGAACACAACTCCGACCAGTGCTAACCCACTTTCTCTTGCAAATCTCATCTCTTAAGTCAAAATAGCATCCACATCATTTGGTGATTTCAGTAGTTTGACCACCACTCTTTTAGTTGTAAAAAAAAAAAAAAAAAAAC
>AP025042.1:41970405-42071400 GCA_036186865.1 Eustoma russellianum
TAAAAAAAAAAAAAAAAAACGCCACGTTTGCAGTTCTTGTCGAAAATTGACTGAATAGCAGACCAGTTAAAATTCAGGTAGAACATGGCCTAAAAGCTGCTGCCTCATTTTCAACGATCTCAAGATATATCAGTGTCAGAGACTCTAACAATCAAGATCATCATTTTCTGAGTTTCCATGACTCAAGATCCATCATTTTTCACTCCATTAAGTGTTTCTTTGCGTTCCCAAGCAGCCAACACAACTTAACAACTTATCAGGCTTATGATTCAACTTTCGGATCGTACATTTGATTTTAGTTGTAAAAAAATAATTCGATAGTTTTATTATGTATAAATTAACAACGTGAGAGGTCCACAGTTGTTACTTTCGAAAAAAAATCCGACTTAAATCAGTTATGAATGTGTTTATGATTGACCTTTTCATTTTTTTTTCCGAGTTTAGAGCAAACATGTCTATTTTTTCAAAATGTTATGCTTTTCGAGAAGAGTGTTTATTCTCGTCGCTCCGTTAATTGAAAACATGCCTTATGTTTAGCGGTGAGAATTCCTTTTGTATGTTTTGGTTGACTAGTGTAGGTTGAAAGACTGTAAAGTGCTACTACGTCTTCTGTCTTGCTTTTGCATGACGGTCAAGTGACACCACATGTCGCGTTACATGACGAAGCTACTTACATGGGGTGGGTTGGCTTGATCAAGCCAAGATAACTTGCTTCGCGTTCTGAGTATTCACGGGCTATACAGGCCTAGTGATTTTGGCTGACCTGATCCTTGTGGCTGAGGTGAAAGCTATGACCGAGGTGGTTAATCTTGATGCAAGCTTCTGAGGGTGACTAGTTGAAGTCAAACATAATAGTTGAAGCAACCTGAGGCACGAGTCGACGTTGAAAGAATGACTTGCGTTTTTTAGACCACTCCGACTTGACTGTGTATTTAGGCTCGAGTAATTGACGTGAACTCTTGACGACCTCTGTCCATGCGTAGTCGGACAATATTGGCTAAAAAGTACCAAGATACATACACTTACAGCTTTCAAATTTTATCGAATTTGTCCTCATCAACAACTCTTTTTAATTGGCCGATATTTCGTTGTTTTCCAACTACTATAATTGTAGTAGTACAATTACCGTAAATCTTTTTAATTGGCCGATATTTCATCGTTTTCCAACCACTACAATTGTAGTAGTACAATTACTGTAAATGTATTGCACGGATTATTATAAATTACTCTCGGTTTCAATGCAGGCGTGCGTGTCACTATATATTTCTCTTTTATATGCTTGAGAAGACATGAAACATCAAATTAAATTCAACTCCTATATATCTTTTTTAAGTGATTGTTCATAATTAATTGGAAATGAGATATAATATTGAGCGTTAAACACGGGAGACAAGGAAGTAAATATGGTATAAAAAAAAATAAGGAGGGATGGGACGATGCAGATTGGTGATGTAGCTGTTGATGTGAAGCATAATGAAGACAAGGGAGTCGTGGTGAGGCGTGCTATATATATTATTATAAAAAAACGTTCCTGATGCACTTAGTTCTCGTGTTTGCATATGGTCTAAGGAGAGGTCGGATCGTTTTCCGGTCTGATGTACATAACCTTACACTACACTTTGTGCAATAGTTTGTTTCTGCAGCTTTAATCCATGACCTCAAGGTGACAAAACAGCAACCTTACCAGTTGCTACAAGATCCGTACTCGCTATATATATTATTATGTGTAGGTTAAAAACAAGGGGACATGATTTTATCATAATCTTTGGGGTGAGGTTATATGCAGCTGCACTTGTTCCAAGCATTCACGTGTGGTTATATTCACTCACCGTCAATCGTCATCTCATAGTACCCCATCTGTTATTATCATATTATGGGTAGTTTTATATTTTAATTATCTTTAATTTTATAATGACTGACAAAAGGACTTTCACCGGAGTTAATTTTTTATGGGTCTTTTTAATTCTTAACTTTTTTGCTTTTCATATATTATGCTATTTCATGTGTATTTTATAACTACGTGTTTGTTCAATTCATGCCCATTTTATATGTCTTTATTTTCATGTTTAAAACCCTTGAAGCTGCAAGCAAACAAACAAAAAAGGCAAAACATGCACCAAAAAAGAAAAACAAACAAACAAAAACATATATAACGAAAACAATGAGCAGAGTGGCATGTATCCACGTCTTTTTACCTTTTTAGCCATATGACCTTCAAGAAATAATCAATGTAGAACGATATAAATTTTATTTTTTGCCTTTTCAAAGGAAAAAAAAAAGGGGGGGGGGGGAGAAAAATCATGTGGCCGTGGGGAATAAATCAACATGTAATGCATCCGTGGATGCAGCCACAATTTATTTTTCCTTTAGGTGCCGATGAGGCCAGAACTAAATCTAAGATCTCCAAAAAGACTTACTATTTCTTTGGTAGACAAATGAAGATGGGAGCAGATTAATCAATTCATATGAGGATCAAGAATTTGCAAATTTAATGGACAAGAGACCAAATATTCATCCGAATGAAAGTTGTCCTAGAACGTAGATCAACTGATACTCGAATGATAGATTACATCTAAAAAATCGGATAACAATATAAATATAAGGAAAAAAAAAGAATCCAAGAATACGGTACCTATCATGATAGGGTTTGATGTATTATTTGTGTCAACATCATGGGCAACAACAAGGAGTCTGTAAAAATTTTCAGTCGACTTATCGGCATATGTTTCATGAGCTAAAAGTACTGTTTTTCTCAGACTGGCTCCTTGCACTTATTTGCTGGACTTTTTGAACTTTTAGAATTTATTATTATAGAGATTAGTGGAAGCATTATATCTGCAAGGATTGGTGGATTATTAGTATCAAACAACTTGTGAAATATTTTAGCTGTTATTTTTAGACTATTGAAGTAAAATTAATTCGCATCACTAATTTTGATTTAGTATCATTATATATATATATATATATATATATATATATATATATATATATATATATTTGATTGGTTTCCTTCATCCTTTTGACTTATGAAACATGGTATGTCCAACAATTAATATTACGTTTAAATCTCTTGCTTTTACCCTATTTCATTGAAGACTTCGACCTGGAAATAGACTTGAGGCTAAGTACTAGAATGCAATGTTTTTCGAAACGATTGATTGATTTTCGTGGCACCATCCAATATCTCAAAACACAAAAGGAAAATAAAGGAGCCTTTGTTGAATTAACTTGATGAAAATATAAAATATATGGAACAAAGGACAATCTTTTTTTCAAGTGTACTCAATTGTCTAATCTAATTAAGATGTTATAAATATACCGAGGTTGTTTTTCGACGTCCTATATTACCCGAAAATGAATACTAATGCATATCACCAAGTTCTACTACCTAACTCAATATAGTAAATGTGATATTGCCTCCTTAACAAAATTGTCGTTGTTGACTTTTTTTAAAGCATAATATAATTTTTAATATTTTCAAAAAATCAACTAATAAAATACAATATTTTTTAGACCAAATTTTAAGGCATAGGATGCTGGTTGAATGAGATGGGAATTAATGCAGGCCAAAGCAAAAGGAGGAGCAAGGTGTAACCGTGGCACACAAGTATTTGAGGGTTTGAGCAAACACCTGTTAAAGATGGGCGCAGAAGATAGGATCTCGTCGGCCAACCACCGACCGACAGTGTATGCCCATCATCTCTACTCTTCTTCCGCCGCTCCACTCGGGGGCCGGCGCTGCTATCTATATCCACCGCCCCTCTAAATATATTCAATAATTCAACCTAGATAAATAACGCAGTTTGACGCAATTTTTATTATGGGTTATCGGAAAACAACCTTTTTAATATATGGGTATACTTGCATACATCTACCCCATACCACGCCACAGCTGATATCCTCTAAAGTAATAGGTAATATTGTTGTTGTTGTATAATACCTGTTGAAGAATGAGCCGGCGACTCATAAACAGTAGCTTGGTTAAGGGAAACCTCAACCTACTTATACTTCCAAAAATAATGTGTGCGTGTTTTGTATTCTGTCGCCAATTTTATATGGGTATAACATATTTCATAGATGCAACACAAACATATACCGACAGGCCTCGTGGTTCAACTTTATGGCGAGTTTTCCTCCTCTTTAATAAAATAGATACTGGATGTTGTTACGTATATTATATTGAAGTGGGAGGATGTGACCCAGAGCACTAGAATTAAAAGTAGTGGTGAAAATAGTCAGATTGTTTATCTTTATGTATTTTGTCGAGCTCAGTTCAGGTGTTTCCTTTTATGCAATCACGAGATGAGCATCTGGGTTCACCCCCTTTTCCCACAAGAATCCAACACAGTCGCTACACACAATCAGTCCTCTCCTCCTCTGTCGAATATGAACGATACACAACTAGGAATCCAAAAATTGGATTTACGGACATGTTTTCATACCATTTCAAGAGTTGACATGTGAATCGTGTCTAGATTGTGTGACACTTTTTTACCCTTGTCTATAAGCATATTGACAAACATGTTCTAATGGGTAGAGATCCAAAAGAGAATCAATCTAGGACAATTTTGTCATTCATGTTCCTTTCGAGATATAACATGATTCGAAGCATAAGGAGTAGACGTTCTATGAGGATACTGACTAAAAGAGAGTTAACGAAGATATAAAATGATTCGAATCCTAAGAAATACAAAAAGTCTTTTATGCGAGGAATTGCCGTTGTGGGGCTAATAAAATCTGTAATAAGTATATTACCACAGATTGATCGAGTTCTCATAAAAACCCAATCAACCACTAGGAAAAAAAAGTATACGCATGTTTTATTTACCGATATTTCGATTTATTGATTATTTGCTTTCATTTCCAATAGAGTGAATGGCACATTTTTCATTGATTTTGGAATATAATGAAATAAAACAAAATGACTCACTAAATTGACTATGCTTCTTATATTATGAAATAGCAGTTGATCGACGCGCAATTTTCGTTATGGATCATCGGGAAATAACTTTCATGTGTTTCTAACATATGAATATGGTTGCATACATCTGACCTCCTCATACCCTGTCATAGGCGAGAGCATCTAAGGCAATGGAATAATGTTATTGTTGTTGTGTTGTTCCTATCGATTATTTACCATTTTAACTCAAGCTCAAAGAATTGGACTTAGTCGAGCCATAACAAATTCGAACATCGTACTGAGTAACTGTTTGAGTCAAAGATGAGCAAACAAATTTTCATCCAAACCATACCAAGCATGATTAATTTTTGAAGCTTTTGGAATGGATAAGAAAAATATTCAATTTGGTATAGACGGTTTGCATCTTCTCACTTTTGAAGATGGTTATGGGCGAGTTAACAAAAATCCACACTAGCCATATTGCAAAGTATTTTTTTCCTAATTATTTCACATGGAGCAAAGAATTACAAATATTTAGTTTAATATTTCTAAACATTAGTTCTCAAGCTAAGATTTCAAAGGCAACGTGTGTTTTAAATTGTATATCAACTTGTATATAAAATTCATTTTAAAGCGTTGTATTAAATAAAAAATTTGTCGCGCCGGATCAAATTGTCAGTCATAGGAGTGCAATAGGTGTACTTATGCCAAACAAGTAATTGTAGTTAGTGCGTAGACGCTTGCCAGGAAATTGACCAAAGGTCCCCACTTTAATTTTAGCTTAGTTCTAGTTGCAAAAATCAAGTCCTTAGTGATGGGTCTCCGGTGTACTGTTTTTATAGAGCTACTTAGATAATATACATTAAAAATTTAACGGACTTTCTGGAGGTTTTTAATTTAATAAAATGTTGTCAGAAACACATATAAGATGATTGTTGTAAACTGAGCCAACAATCTTTTTATTTCAATTGAACGAATACAATAGTTTAAGTCATTAATATCCTAGATAGTAGTATTACATCCATGCGATGCATGTCCCGATTCTTTCTAATTATAATTTTTCTAAACTAAATAACAAGTGAATAATTTTAGCTAAGTTGCAATAGTAAGTACAAGCCCCCAAAGGCAATTTCAACAGCCTGGCTGCTAGGGTCAAGCTCACACTTTATAAGTAGCCTTCCCCCATAGATTGGTTGACATTTACATCTCCCAGTAACCCCCCCCCCCCCCCGGCCCAACCCCCGCTTCTCCCGTCCCACGCCACACGTTCGTTTATTTAGACTTCAGAGGATATTAGAAATTAATCTTTATGGGAACATCAACAAATATTATATTTATATGCAAATTTGAGTTTATTTTCACTTTAGCCTCAATGTTGATATATACAAAATTTTTCTAGTCGGCTTGAGGAATTTTTGTTGCTCCAAGACTAGTAATCATATTGCAATAGTAATTTTTGATTTCAAATTATTTCTACCGAATTATTCATTAATGCATGCAAATTAAGACAACTTGGGACCTTCTAAAACAGGACAATGAACCAGGATTGACCTGATACCTAAAAATGACATGTACACATGGGCTCACTTTTTCACAAATGGTAACATAGCATGTGCTGAGATTAGTACACAAAAAAAAACAAACATAATCTTTGAGAATAACCTCGTGAGAGAGAATTACTTTGTTGGTTAAGAGCTAGTACTAGCACTTTTTATTGATTGGATAATCCAGTGTAAGTCTCGATGCTGGACATATTAAGAGCGGTAATCCTGACAAGGCTTCT
Organism: Eustoma russellianum; assembly: GCA_036186865.1. Classification (NCBI taxonomy): domain Eukaryota; kingdom Viridiplantae; phylum Streptophyta; class Magnoliopsida; order Gentianales; family Gentianaceae; genus Eustoma; species Eustoma russellianum. The sequence continues at coordinate 41,977,089 of AP025042.1, forward strand.
GAACTCTTAAGCACAAAGCCTAAAAGCTAATAGTAGTAATTCCTAGACTGGAAATATAAAGCAGCTAACAGAAGCAAAACTAACGCCCGTTAGCGAGAGGGCTAACGGCAGTTTCCTTGCAAGGACTAGGGGGCACACTGCTCCTGCCCGTTGCAACAAGCCGTTGCACCAAACCCGAGATCCTCTGCCCGTTGTTCTCCGTCAGTAAACGTTTCCCGCCAAACGGCAACGACACCACCCCTCTCTCTCCCGTTATCTCTTTTTCTCTCGCTCCGTTTCCGCTACCGTTGACCTGTGAATTTCGCACTTCCGTTAATATACAAATTGTATTTTGCTAATTATACATAATAATAGTCAGTGTTGATCACGATTAACTTTGTCATATCTAAATGTCGCAATTGGCATCAATTAATACCTGAATTCTGATGTAATCATTACGGTTCCAGCAGAAGGCGTTCCCAAGCATCTGATCGATGGTTTCAGAAATGCCGTCAACAACAATGCCGATGATTGCCGACGTTGAGCAAGTGCCTTTTCGGAGCTTAGGAGACAGCGGAGTGGTAGAGGAACCACTACCGAGGGAGAGCACCAGGAGATCATCGAGACTTGTGACGGAGGGAAAATCTCGTTTATTGTGAAGAACGTGAGTGACGGCGGCAGCGGCAGGATTATTCATGACAAGGCCGCCGTCCACAGCCAGGCAGGAAGTCTTCCCGTCGAGAGAAGTGAGGTCAAAAGGCTTGAACACTGACGGTGTCGCTGAAGTTGCGCGGCAAACCTTCCATAGCTCGAAGTCATAACTCGGTGACTCAGAGGCATCGGCTCTGGAGAAAACAAACGGCGCGGAAGTTTTAAGATCAAAACAAGGCACGAGGAGTGGCTTACACGTGTTTTTCAATGTCAGCGGCGTGCCATCGTACCGCTTAAACGCCTCCTTCAATACCTTTTCCATACTCGACGCCGAGAACCTACGTTTCCGGCGAAACAGTCCGACTGTATTCACCTTAAAGATCTCCGACTGCTTCTCCATGATAAACTTCACTGCTTCTCTAGCAGTGAACAAAGGACGGCCGGAGCCGTCGTCAGCAGTAATCATTGCAGCGTAAAAAGCGCCTATTCCAGTTCCAGCAACGATGTCGAAGTAATCAGCAATCCGAGATTGAGAATCGCCAGTTTTGGCTTGGATCTGGTCTTCGAGAAGAATCAAAGAGGAAGCAGCGACAACGCCGGTGGTTCCGCCTCCGTCAATACTGAGAATGCGCGTCTTCTTACCATCAGATTGGTAAAGCCACTTCTGCTCCAGCTTGTTGAAGATCTCAATCGTCATCTGACTCAACTCCATCAAAAAAATTTCCAAATATTCAATACTAAAATTCAAAAAAAAAAAAAAGAGAGGCAAGTGTGGAGTTGGTAAAAAAGAAAAGGCCGGGCGGCGAGGGGCAACAGCGTTAGAAGCTAGAAACCTAGAGTCTGTAAAAGTAGGGATTGATAAGGCCAGGAGTGAGAGAGTAAGGGAGTGTAGGTTGGGGAAGGATGAGACAGAATGCCTAAAGGATGAAAAGCGAATCGTCACGCAGGGCTGCTGAAAAGCATTGAAATCTGTAACGGTGTTCAATGAACACAGAACGCGTGAGAAGGAGGAAGGGGGGTGGGGAGTGAATTAGTGGGGACTGTAGGCAGTGGAGTAATGCAGTTAAAACACCCAGTGCGGATCAAACTGTTCAGCGTCAGTTGTGATATATATACGTACATTCTGACCCTCCCCTCTTCCCCCACCTTCCAGTAGTAATAGTCTAGTCATTTTCACTGTCGTTCTTTTATTTTTCAGAAATATCAATTCTATATGACGGATCATTTTTTAATTACTTTATGAATATGAAAAATCAATTGTATATAACAGATCATGTCTTAAATTCGTTGTATTCTCTCTTTATTTAGTCATATTTCATACTCATCACACATTTTAGCAGCTAGCCTACAACAACAAGACGACAACAACACATATCCAGTATATTTCAACAACAGCAAGATTTTTGTTAGGGTCTGGGAAGGATAATATGCATACAAACAATACATCTATCCTAAAAGATAGAAAGTTCGCTTCCAACAAGACCTCCGGCTCTATATGTATATACAGATTTGGATCCTTAACTCAAACAATTATAATCCTAGCAAACTAATGATTTATAGTCCTAGTAAACCTTTTTTTTTAAATAGAATTTATAGTGTACTTAAGAAGAAAAACTCATAAGTCACAACAGACCATAAAGAAAAGAGATATTATCGTGGGGCAAATGGCCAAACATGTTGTTCTCAAATTTTACAATGAATATAACAAATTACTTATCGACCAATAAAATATATATGATATACATAGATTTTGTATTTTGGTTAATCACCTTTTGTTTTGTATATAAGTAAATTTTTATTTATCATTATCTCATTATATCAATAATTACTCTTTAAACAACATAAAACATATGTCCATCAATTATCTCACTATACCCTTCCATTGTTGTCGGCCAACTATTTTTCCTGCCAAAAAGGCCCGACAAATATTTCGTCCTGTTAAACCAGGTCCATTCTCATCATTACATAAGGCAAATCAAGAAACGCAACTAATACTCCTCTACAAGCTTCATGAGACTGTCACAAGTGAGTTGGGAGAGTAGAGACTCATACGAAAAATTTCGTGTTTTGCTCGAAAAAAGTCAACTAATAATCCTTCCTCTCCACCAGCATCCCCAATCCCCCCATGATCCACCATCTCCTTTTGATTCCACCAATATTAAAGTGGAGCGTCTTTATCACTATGAAAATGAAAAATACATGCATTGACATAGAATTGGACCCAAGTGCATGTCAATTCAAGAGCGACAAATGAACAACTTTTAAATGCAAAAGTATACCAAAAACATGTTTGAACTATAAGTTTCAATTTCTTATTTGAAGGATTAAAGTATGTATATATGTGTGAATACGTGTATGCATTTTTGTGATTAAGTAAAGTTCTGAAGATACAACTTGCAAAATAGCAGAACATAACCATTGATGTGTTAGAACTTAAATGTTTAAAGACCATAAGGTTTTGGGTTTAAAATCTGCGTATGTATAACTTCATTTTATAGTGCATGATTAAAAAATGGAAAAGAATTTGTTACATATGAAGATAGCTGCATGCAGCAAAAGTATTCTTCCATGCGTCTACCCACTTGAAATATTTATATTTGTTTTCTGTACTAAAATAAAGGAAAATTCTGCCATCAGGTTTAAAAATAATTTAAAACAGTGTAGATGGAGTAGCCCTTCCTTAATCACGTGCATTATGGTACTTTTTTTTTTTCTTTTTTGGCAACCCGCAGAATCTGATGTATAATCAAAATACTGCCAAAGCAAGATTTAGGATTCTTTTGTTAAGGGAATCATGTGTACGTAAATAATCTGTCGGTCAACTACAATATTATAGAGGAAAAGCGCATAACATGCAGAAAAAAAAGAAGGAAATCTTGTACATTTTACATAAATTCCAGGTACATGTCACATAATTTCCTCTATAAAGTTAAACACTTGGCTTCATAAATATGTTGGAGATATCTCAATAGAGATATAGGCAACAAACCTATTATAATATGTTCATGTTATACCCTTTAAATTTGCTTAATTAACAAAAAGAAAAATGCAAGATGTTATTCAACCAGCTGTATCTAGAGGTCTTTAGATTATATATAACTTTTTAGTGTGGATCCTTTTTGACATGTACTTGAAGAACAGTTATGGGTATGAGTATGTTCATTAAGCTTTCGTATATTTACACAACATAAGATCTGAACAAGAGTTCAGTTGGACTGGTTATAACACTTAGAGCCTCTTTGTTTTTCTTTATTTTGGAAAACACTGTTTTTTAATTTTGGAATAGGATAGAATAGAGCAAAATAAATCACTAAATTGGTTGTGCTTCTTGTATTGTTAAATAACAGTTTGTCGATACAGCTTGACGCAATTTTCATTATGGATCATCGAGAAAACAACATCTGTATGTTTCTAACAAAATTGGTATTGTTACGTGCATCCGACACTCATACCCCGCCATAAGCGAGAGCTTCTAAGACAATGAAATAATGTTGTTGTTGTATTAATTTCTATTTTTAATGACATATAATTCATCTTGTTAAATACGAGTGCTATTATATATAGATGATTCACACATTGAGAAGCCGAGTGATGACTGAGCATAACTTCTGAATGAGATGCATTTTGCGATAATTGAATTCAATAGTTCTTAATATTGAGATATCAATCTTCATCATTAAAATAAGAACCCATCGACTTTGGTAAGCTGACTTTTCGTGTGTAAGAGTACCTTATTGTAACTATGACAAAAAAATCATTAACATCATGATTTATAACAGTCTCCTATCTATTACACTTTCTAATGTTAAATGTGGAGAAGTTGAGAGTTAAAACGTGCTGCCACTTTGGTCGGATTGCCCCCTGTCCAAGACTCCTAAAAGTAAATTAATCTAAACTGACTTTACGTATTGTTTGGAACCATATTATAACGCAAAACTACACTCCAAACGCACATTCTAATAACGTTTCAACAACAACACTTAGTCTTTGTACATTATGTGGGATCGGCTAGATCTCAATAAAGTTTACACTTAATTTTTTCTCTTTCATATTTTTTGTCTAATGGAAAAAATAATTTTAACATAAAATAGTGACACTATTTGTAAAAATGTATTAGCCTATATTAAAGAAGACATTGAAATGATCAAAAAGAATAACATATTGAATATTTTATACTATTTATAATGATAATTTAATACATCAACTTTATTAAGCCACAAAATTCAATAAACATAAAATAAAAAAATATATAATTTTTAGTATAATTTTATCATTATAACGGCGTTTCAAACGAACTTAGGGTACCACATCCAAACTGTTCAAGAATTTTCTTTTAAGAAATTAATTACTCTAAACTTTCTCTAGACACCTTTCGTGAGGAAGTCTGTGTTAGAAGCTTGAAATGAGGTTATAGACTCGATGATATAAGAATAAAACTAATTTTCCTTGGAAAAGGAAAAAGAAAAAAGAAAAGAAAAGAAAAGCATGGAATTCGAGGGAATAGGAGCAAAGACTTTCTGGTTTCCGACAAAATAGAACGTCCAACGAGACCAGACAGAAGACTTACTTTTTCTTTAATGTTATTCCCTTTTACCTATACACAGAGCACTTGTTTTTGCTCCATGCACTGAGAAAGAATACGTTGGCCACTAAATTAAACATAAATACAAATAAACATAAGAAAAACTTCTATGTCGTATCTCAGTTATATTCCGATCGTAGATTAGGATAATAAGACGTAAATACAAGATAAAAATGATATACATGTGTTAAAAAAATAAAGAAGAAAAGAAACCAAAAGCAACGCAAAGCATTCTACTCAGATGAGAGAAGGATATACTTGCACTAATCATATATTCCTACAAAAACCTAGTGAAACACTTGCTAGTCGAAAGAAATTTGAATGCCCAATCCCAAAGGTTATTACTGCCTCGCCCATTTCTGTGGAAAATGTAAAACGAATATATATATATATATATATATATATATATATATATATATATATATATATATATATATATATATATATAGACACACACACACACACACACACACATATATATATACACACACATATATATGTGAATAAACCGCCTTTTAAAACTTATCTGAAACAACAATTCCATTAGAGATCTAAAAATCCAAGCTACGAACAAGATTATGCGTTGCAGTGCTGGCGGCAAACTAGCACTAGACACGGAACCAAACTTTCCAAAGGGTTTGAGGCAATGCACATCATGAGCACTCCCTCGTCACTATTTGATATAGACTAACTAGTTTTTTTACAAATAATGATATTTTTTTTACACAAATATTATTCATTCTCGTGTGATAACGCAGTATTAGAGTGAAAATACATTATAGAAGTTAATTCTCAGCTGATACTTGGTGATATCATTTATAATCTTGAAAATTTCTCATTAGTTCTACGAAAGAGCACAAATGTGAGACGAAAAATTATTATCATAAGACAGAGGGAATATGCTGTCACAATACCCTTTTCATACGGCTAACCTCACAGCAGATTTGAAATATTGAACAATGCTAACAAGGCTATGTCAATTATGTCACCTTGTATATGTTTATTTCATAGTATTACATACCCGGACGAACCCAATGTTTATATTCACCAAAGGAAAACTTACTCAAAGCTCGGAGCAAAAGGCCATTTACTGGACATGGACATGGGACCCTACCGGCCCAGCCTCAAAAAACATAGTGGATAATGCAAATCAAGAGTCTACCAGCCTCCTAGGTTGGGTGAGGACTTACACAGTAACACACAAGATGTCCCCGCAAACTAGGCCTTCGGCCTAATAGCAGTGAAGCACCCAAACTGTGTGTGTTTTAGAATCGAACTCTTGACCTCTTGGAGCAAATCTCAATCTGAATACCAACTGAACTATACGCAACTTTACTGAAAGCTGCAGTCCATGCAAGACACTGACAAAAATTCGGACACCCACTTGCGCAGTACAAAGTCTCCGTCACGGCATCCATGCGACACTATAAATATGTTCGTGACTTTTTGTCCTGTTTAAATACATCATTTGAAACTTGATACTCAAAACTAATTTAATGATAAATCTACCATACGGCTACTCCAATATTATCCCATCATTGCATCACCACGACTATTCCAACAGTTTCTTTTTCCTTTTTCCCACTTGAACAGAATGAAGATCTTTCTGATTCCCACTAGATATAAATAACATTCACTGGCATACTTGAAATACCTGAAACTGGCGTCAGGTGGTGAAGAATATTTCTCGGCTATTAGCTCATGAAAAACACTGAAAAACTGCTACCCAAGGGGATGAATTTCTAATTTGAAATTGCAAAGTAAGGCCCAAAATCTTCTGCTGTCAAAGAATATCGCAACTCCGCATGGGGTAATTTTATCAGGGTAATGCAGGTCCATGCTGCTTAATGTGCTTTGCATATTTTCTACAAATTTCAGCATCAGAACGCACATCCCACATCTGCAGAAAATAAGGGTCAGTTAATCTTGAAAGATGTTACAAAACCAAAGCAATCTGTATTTTCTCACATACCTCCAATTTTCCCTTTGATCCACCCACAGCAAGCAAAAGGGGACAATCATTTGAATCATTTGAAACATTTGAAAATGACACAGAAAAGACAGCACCCTGAAAAAGCATTCAAATGAACTTTAAGATTATCGAGCAAACTCAGAAGTACAGCATCAAGCAAATTAGACGAGCTAAATAAGAAGATTATATACAGCTCCAGGATTTTTAGATGCAATGCAAGAAGGTTGATTGTCGGACAAATCCCATAGTTTCACCTAAATCCAGATAAAGTTAACAGCATTAGAAGCAGCCCTCCATCTATATTGGTCAACCAAAATTATCAACCAATCTGGCATTAAGGATATCAAAATAAAGACAAGCTGACATACCCATTTGTCCTTGGAACCAGTAGCAAGCAGCTAAATAAATTCACAACAGGAAGTCAGTTATGCAATAGTCATTTTGGGGATACGAGACTCTAGAAATATCAAAAAAAAAAAAAAAAAACAATCAAAATATAAGAGATTTACATTCGGGATCAAAGGATTATATGAAACTGAGCAGACAGCTTGGTCATGTGCATGGAGCATAAAACTTTCTTTAGGCTCTGCAGCGTGGGTGTCAAAACCATAAACCTTGCCATCCTCAGTACTGACCTAAATAGATGATCAAAGATGAAAAAACTGCAAATCAATTAAGCTGGCCTTGTCATGTGAATGCAGAGATGCAGGAATACATCTAAAACATGCCAAAAAAAGGTCTAATCGAGATAAAAGAAACGAAAACTGACATCATATCAAAGATTTTAGAGGCACGAACCACAAAGGAGTGCTCGCTGTGCGGATCCCATGCCAAACTTTCAACATCAGCAGCAAGTTGCCACTTACCAGCAACTTTTTTAGGGTCACGTGGATCCTTCTGTAGGAAAATAAAAAACGGATTCAGAACTTGTAACATAGAGCGACCATAGTTACACTGGGAAAGAATAAACAAAACAGCGAACGCAGAGTAAAATTATGTACCAAGACTACTGAACCATCAAATGACCCACTTAGAAGTTGTTTTGGATCAAAATGATTCCATGCAACTGATTGCACCTGAAGAGAAAATGAAAATATATATATGTTCATGTATGTGTATGTGTGTACATATGTGTGCGCGTGTGTGTATACACACATGTATATGTATATGCATAAGTATATGTACATGCACATATATATGTGTGTGTGTATAAAGCCTCTTGTTTCAAAATCTATTGAGCTAAAGGTGGCATGATAGAAGATAATTTTTTAGCTCAAAGAAAGAAACCTGATTCTTGCCTTATCTGTATGGTTCTCCATATTGACTGTGCACTCTTCTTTGTCCATATCCCAAACCTTGACCAGCTTGTCAGCACTGGCGCTCGCAAGTACATTCCTGAACATATTTTCCCCAAACACGATCAGAGACACTCAAAATCCATCAAACCCATTTGTGCAAACCAATCCAATGAAGAATATCTAATACCTGTACTCCTTGTTCCAAGCAAGTCCAAGTACAGCATCAGTATGACTACCCTTTTTATACTTCACAGATTTCTGAAGAAACAGAAAAGACCAAGCACAAAGAAGGATGTACATGAAACATAGGCAGGTTATAAAAGTAAAGGATTTTGAACATCAATGAGAAAATCTCTGCTGGAGCCTTTCAGCCACTTACTTTGGATAAAAACAAAAGATTTAGCTAACTACCATTCAGGGGAAAGCAAGTCATTAGTTATTAATCTAGGGATGAAAATACAATTACATCTTTTTTCCTTAGGTCCATTGTCAACACTAGTCAGAAAAGGTGCCCTAGGTCAAGTCTAGAAGACCTTCAGGAAAACAAACAGACCAAAGAAAATAATGCCTTTAATACACATGATGAGTGATAGGATCGATAAGCCAACCTTCTTTCCCTTCTTCTTCTTCTCACTAATCCCACCTAATATAGCTGAAGGTTGAACTTCATCCATCTGAAATATAAGAAAAGCCCAATATATAAAAGAAATATGCATCAAAAGGCTATTCTATAAAGATAATGGGCAAGATAAATACCCCAATGTACATACCATGTCAAGGTTCCATATTTCTATGGCAGGATCCATTGAGCCAACAGCTATGAAGTTACCTAACGACAAAATAAATACCTCATGAAGAGAACCGTACAGTCATAAGCTAAAGTTATGAGGCCACAAGATCATCATCAATACACGACATGACTGAGTGATCAAATGAGAGCAAAAAAGTAGTGAACCGTGTACTTCATTTAGGAACGATACATTTAGGAATGAGAGCAGTGTCACAAGAGAAAAAACAGACCTAAACAAGAAATCAAGTATCAAGAATAATCATGATATTAAAGAAAAACTTCCATCCTCCATTCAACTGAACAAACAGAGAGGGAGAGAAACAAACGAACAGGCATGGGGGAGGCAAACAGGGACAGGATTACAGCAAGAAGCGAGCATAAAAAAGCCAAGACTCAACATTAGTGGTCGACCCATGCTGAGAACATACAATAACATTGAACAACCTCAAACTATCTGTTACAGAATCACCTCAATCGCAGACCTAAACCATTTATCCTAGACGATGAAGCCCGCTGGAAAGGCTTTTACCAGATGAACTGTTCTGCGCCACCTCTAGGAACTTTTTTTTTTTGTTAAAACACACACACACACAATATTCTATATCTATGTTCTTCCCCTCAAAGATTTTCAAAAGGCTGAAAACCACCCACAGAATTAAAATCAAGAAAGTGTATACTATGAAAGATATTAGCTTTTCGTGGCCTTTATAAACAAAGGGGGCTTTAATAGCTTCAACTTTTCCCCACAAAATGAATATATTTCCCACAGACAGACTATCCAGAAGAGAACAAGAGGAACGGTGAAAAGAAGCCATAGGATATTTCTTTCTCAAAGAAACAGGAGCAATGGATCAGAATTTCACATAACTATGAAAAATACGCCTCACCTTCTTCTCTACTTTTAGAAAAGTCAAGCCACGCCAAACAGAGAGGAAATGCTGGAATGATAATATCATGATGAACATACATGTTTGCTTCACCTTCTGAGTCTTCTAGTATCCATACCTATTTGGAAAACTGATTTCAAATGCTAGACAAAAGGTGGATTGCAAATGAGAAAAATATCCTTCAACCTAAAACCTTCAAAACAACTATACATGCCTCCAGGTGGCTGAGATCATCCTCATTACGTGCACAAACTATTACGTGATCATCGGGCTTTATGATCATATCTTCAATCTCTTCAGAATCATAATCCTGAGATGATAACACACAGTCGCGTATAAGCGGCAAAACAACTAAATCCTTGTAAAGGGGAAATTTCTGGACTATAAATCAAAATATATGACCTCATCTTTTAGATATGGATCCTCCTTATTGCTTTCATAGAACACATTTCGAAGTCCTGGTCCAAAAAGCTCCACGCCTAACATCCGTGCTCATATTAGAACTCGAACAGAAAAGATCAAGATACAAAAAAAAAAAAAAAAGACTAACTGGCTAAAAATACGTTTGACAAGTAAACAATGAAGCCAATTTACGGAGAAAACTCCATCTAACATGGAGGTAGAATATAAAAGCCACCTCTTGTGGCTCATTGTTACTCCCTTGCATAACTAAAGAACTTTGTTACCAGCAAAGCTGGTCCAGCAAATTAAGGAGATAAAATGGCCAAAGAAGAGAGGAAAAGATGAGACTAATAGTAGATAAAAATAAATAAAGAAACATTTCGCAAGTATTTTCCCTAAGTGAAGAGGTACCGTCATCTTCTTCATCATAATTGTCCATATTTAGGTCATTAAAGGCATCAGCCATGGAAACAGTGTCATCGTCAGCACCCACCGAACTTTTGCCAAGAGCATCTGCAGCGGCAAGTGCTTGTGCAACTTCATCATTTTGATTGGATGTATCAACATCCATAACTTCTTCATCATTTTCTTCATCCACACTATGAAGACGAACAATGAGTAAAAGTTGCACAGCCATGGGTAGTTAAATCACCATAGAATTCAAAACAATACTTTACAAAATGCCAAATGTATCCTTTAGAATGAACATCTAAAAATGCATGAAGTGAATTGACTTAGTTGATTTTTGTGGTAATAAAAGCAAAAGAATGAATCATTGGGCCAAAAACAAAAAACCTATTCTATGACTTCAAACACTACAATCATAATCCGCTGGAAAAAAAAATACTTAATCCCTGTTGACAACTACCGAAAAGACCCAAAGATAATGAAAAACTTACACTTCCCCATCAATGCCCTTCCTCAATATATCTTCAATCTCTTTAATCTCTTCTTTTGAAGGAGGGTCAGCTTTCTCCGGCTTTAATACACCCTTTGGCACCCAATAAATTGCTGATATCATTTTACCCAACTAAAATTCGCTCAGAAGAAGTCCTGCTTGTTCCAAAATCGCCCCGACATAAAAGAGGGAAAGAAGGTAAACAAATAGATAGATTAAAGGGACTGAGACATGCAAAAAAGTTGTGACCTTTACAACCAAAAAAAATAAAGACAAAGATACGGGTGCAAAGTAAAAGTATTGGGAACTTATAATCACTATAGTTCAGATGCTAATTCAAGACTCTGCATACAATCGATCCAAGAACAATTTCAGTAATATTGAGTGATTTACCTTCAGAATTGTAGCTTAATTTGATCGGGAGGGAAAGTTCCGAAGAGGTGGTGAAGGCGGGGTTTTCAGTTGGCAGCGGCGGCGCCAGGGCTTAATGGTTCTGGCGGATTTGGCAATGGATTACAATAAAACCACACATTTCCTTTTCTCATACTTTTTACTTAATGAAAAAATAATAATTTTAACATAAAAAGTTAAAAACAGATTAAGTTATATAATAAAAACCATTAAAAACAGATATCATACTAAATATTTTATAATATTTATCAATAGCTAGAACGACCAATACTTCACTATCATCGTTGTATAAATAAAATAAGTAAAAAATCATTAAAAAAAAGTTCATATGAATAATTGATCCATATAGCCGACAACAGATAGTAGAACAAATACTTCAGTATCGTTGTTGTATATTATATAACAAAGATCTATATAATATCACATAGTTGACCATAATATAAGGTAGTGACATATAAAAATGTGAACATAAGAAGACCCTTTTTTGATTATTGCGTTATCGAAACAATTATAAAGCGTTTATAAACATATATATGTGTGTGCGTATTTCCAGTTCATCATACTTACTAGAATAAGATGACAATAACACATAAAGATGGTTTCTTTGATTTAAAATATACATATTTATACTTCTTCAAATAAAATGATGTCTTATGTAATATATCTTTCTTCCATCATAAAAATTATCATCATAGTTAATGTTTTATATAATTCAAAATAAATTATGTATAAAGGCAACGACAATATTTTAAGTACGAAGGAGTATTTACATATGATGCCACGCATAATCTCTCACATAAGGAGTAAGGACCCATCTCCTGTTGGTACGAATACGATCACTTTATTTTATTCAATTGCTACTAGAACCTGCGGTACTACGAAGATTTTTAATCACTTTAGAGTTTTGTCACTTTATTTTATCCAGAATTTATAATACAGCTACTGATATTTAATCCCAATTAAGATTTTTGATTATGCATTACAGTATCACTACTATGAATACGATGATAAAGATGGATGTAGACGAATGTAGTTGACAGGAAAACTCCAGGCCTCCTTGGAGGCGTCAATTGATTCCCTGATTCCGTCCACCACAATTTCCCACCAGGGCACAGCACCACACCCCCAGCATCTATCGATCAATTATTGCAGGCGTATCCTTCTGATATAGATGCTCCTTTCCTCCACTCCAAATCCATGGCCTCCCCTAAGCACAAACTCAAGCGTCCTTGCTGTTCTTCTTCCTTTGCGGACACTAACCCTAACCTCATGATTTCCGAGTTTTCCATGTCTCTAGGGTCCGACCACATCGACCAACTCTTGGAGGCTTTTCTACGTCTTCCGGAGCCAACTGAATCCCTTATTGGCCAGTCATTGGACCGTTTGCTTGAATCTCGAGCATGTGACCCGGTGAAGGCAGATTTGATCGACCGCGCTCTCAATTTAGGATCCGTCATCCTTGAAGCAGCCAAGCGATCTGCTAGGATGCGTGCTTCCATGCATAACTCCGTCGTTTGGCCTTTTCCCCATGATCTCACAGTCCAAGTAATCTCTTATTACAAAACTTTTGATTCCGCAACGCGGTGGAAATATTTACCTCTTACGTGGCTTTTGCTTTGTTTTGTTTTGTTTTGTTTTTCTCTCTCTAAATGTGCGGCTATGAACATGAGAACTTGTCACTCTTGTAGCCGAGGTGGTTATGATCAAATAGTGAGACACCGTATGTTTGTTTTATCAATACGTGTCTTTATGTCATTAGTTAATCTGTCATCGTTTAATTATGTCCTACTAGATGATGAACACTCAGTGTAAGGACCAGTCTTTGTGCTTCATGAAGAGTGTTTATACTTTATCGTGGAATGATATGAAGAAAATGAGCGTCATACATTTCCGTGGCTTTCAGTGATTTTTGTCTTGACCTGATGTAAGTATTGGTGGCTTTCAACTAGTTTGAAGGACGTGGCTATCTTTTCTGAATATCTAAGTGTAGCTCATTTGGGAAGGTATACATGATAAAGGGCAATGGACTGCACCTACTAGGAATAAGGCTCTAGTGGTGGTGTTGTTACTTGAGGAAGTCTCATCTGTAAAATTGTAAATCCAGTGGATGGATTATCAATTGAGCTTATCTTCAAACAGATACTGATGACTAATCTTTATTTTGGTCTGCTTATGTTTTGAGTGTTCTGCAGGTTTTTGCTTTACTTGATACCCAGAGCCTCTGTTATGCTGCAGCAGCTTGTTCCTTTTTTCACAAGTGTGCTGCAGACCCTGTCTGCTATACCCATGTTGACTTGGCCACTGTCACTCCCAAAGTCAATAATACTGTTGTGTCAACGATGATTCAACGAGCCGGAAAATCACTTCAGTAAGACCACTAGATACATTTGCCATTATAACACCTGTATATTCTTGTTTTACCTTATGATTTTGATTTTGTCAATGTCACCTGTATATAGGATTGCCTCTGTTAATTTTACCTAATTTTCTGTATGCTAAATTCAAGCTTATGCGAAGGTATATATATTTGTTTGTTTCCTTTTGACAGATCTCTTAAGCTTGGTCTCGTATCAAGGTGGACACCGTTATCTGGATTGCCTCAGGCTTTTGTTTTCTCCTTAGGGAATTCATCTGATTCCTCAGGTATATCATGGATTGACAAGCGATCTAGACAGGGAAAGGGGTCCTCTATTCTTACACGATCTTGTTTGGCATGTTTAAGTGCTAATGGTGGTACTTCAGGGTATTTTTTTTTTTTTTTTGGCATTCTCTTATAGCTATCTCTCTCACAATCTTTACCTTCATTCTAGATACTGTAATCAGCTATCTCTCTCTTTCTGGTATTCAAGGGCCCTGCTGAAGAGATTGCACCTTTACTACATTGAGAGAATGGATAACACGGCGCTTTGTGATGCATTATCTTCTTGCCCATCTCTACTTGATCTTGAAATGGCTGGAATGTGAGTGGATTTGCTTTGCTTTTACAGGATTCCGTTGTTCGTTTGATATGCTTTTCTTTTTCCAATCAAATGGTTCATGTTTATGGAAGCCTAGGCTTTGTTGCTTCAGTCTTATTGATAAGGGAATTTGTGCAGTGCTGCATCACTTGTTATTCCATGTGTATTTAGTTGTATTAAACTCATTTTTATGGTTTATCAATATCAACTCTCTTTTACCCCCTTTTGTATTTGGGACACATTGTATGTTTCAATTCACTGCCATTTTGGTATGAGTCTCTACTGTGATCCATACACTATGGGTTAGGAAACATTATTTAGGTTATTTGTTATTAAAAATTCTGATTTTACTTTATGGAACTTACCAAGTGGAGTTGGTTTCTTTTTTTCCCTTGCAATAGTCACGTTGACTTGAGGCAAACTTTGGAGTCAGTCAGCAAGTACTGCCCCCTGATTGAGCGCTTGTCTTTTGAATCTTCTAAGACAGGTCTGTTTCATATCCATTTTGTGAGTAAATATTGAACTGGCATCTGCTTACTTGCTCTGATCTTTTTAGGAAGAGATGACAGTTTCAAGTTGCCAACATGCAGTGAGCTCGTCAGCAGTTGCCCTAATTTGTCGTATCTGGCTCTCAGAGGCTTTAAGCTACATGACTGCAAAGCTCGTGTACTAGTCAAGGTGTGCACTTCTGCAGTTTTGCTTTATCTTGTGAAAATCTTTAACGTGTTTGATGGTTTTTTCCTGTTGAAGGTAAAGCAAATTTGTGCTCCTTCTGTTGTACAAGAATTTTGTCTTTGCTGGAATTACGTATGGCATCGGACTTATTGATAACCCTGGCTAATATGTTGTCCAATATCTGCTTGTGTAGTAGCTTGCTTGCTTGACGCACTTATTGTTTCTTCCTGTCAAAATCATCGGGATCCGCTTATCCTTTACCCACAGATGGTATGCCTGAATTGCTTATATTTGGTGTGAGTATGGCATTTATACAATTAGCCTTAAGTGTAGCCGTTAATTATCTAAGCATTTTCGTGTTGGCACTGACTTAAATGCCCAACTTTTTAGGTAAACTGAGCAGGCATTAAATTCTATATCTGACTTCTCTAGTCTTATGTTTTCTGTCATGAAAATATGCACACTTGGGTATTTGGAGGATGTTTTGGTTCCCCTCCCCTCTCCTCGCTTTCCTTCACTTTTATTAAGATTTTTGCATAAAGAAGTGGTACACCCGTTTACCGTAGACTTCTGAAAGACTGCCAGAGAGAAGACATTATGTTTAGATTTCTTCAGAGGCTGCTTTTTTTGACGAGGTGTGTTCAGACGTTTTCAACTTAAAAAACATTGGCTTGTTCACTGGGAGGTTGGCTTGTCCACCGAAAGTAATTTTAGCTGTTGTTGACATTGAATTCTTCCAGGAGGAATTATTCCAGAAGAGTGGTGTACATGGGCAGTTCAATATTTTGTTTTATTTATTTATTTATCTATCTATTTTATTTTATTTATCAAATCAAGTTTTGATTTGTACACTATCTGGATTTGGAAAGGAGAAAAATATATCTTAATTACCAAAAAAAGGGGGAGGAAAGAATGATTTTCATGTGGCATCCTAAGTTCTCGCATCCTGCAGGCTCAGAAATATGACTTTGTTGACTAATATTATTTGGAGCAGGCATTTTCTGATGTTGGTAAACCACATGCAGGGATTCTGTAAGCTGAAGTATGTTGACTTTTCGACGTCATACTCAATTACTGGCTCCTTTCTTAAGTATGTTTCTTCCAATCTAGGAACATTTCCAAATCTTAGCATAAGCTGTTTTGGATATTACTCATCTTCCTTGTTCCTATGTTTTTAGGAATCTAGGTGGCGATGCTGGTGGTAATCTTATTGAGGTCCTGCTTTTACGAGATTGTGTGCATTTAAAACAAGTGAGGGTGTTTGTTATCTTCTCTTGCGCTTATTTTTCCTAAAACCTTGTTTCCTTTTCCCCTCTGTTATGCTTCCTCTCTAACTTCACATGAATTGCAGACGGAAGTTTCCCGGCTATTTTCGTCAATCATTTCTGGAGATTTCAAGCACCTCAGGCATTTGGTGCGTATAATTTATCTTTCTTCAATACTTTGCAGCTTTCCTTCAAAACTCCCCATGCCACCCCCCCTGCGGCAGCACTCAAGTAATTTTATTTTCTTCAAGCAGGATATATCCAATCGAGAAGGTCTAGCATCCGATGGCGACTGGTATAGAAGATGTTGTAGCATAAGGTTATTATACTACAGATGGTTAAGTCCTAACATATTCATTGTTATACATGTTGTGATTTGTGATACTATGTCACGCAGGTTCATTCCTATAAAGCAGCTGGTGGAAGTAAACCCTCAATTACGCCTCTTGGCTGAGTTTCCAATCGATGGGAGGTTGGTTTTTCTGGTCTGGATAACTGATGCATGGAATAAGCCAACAACCTTTCTTTTCTTATCTTTGTTTGTGATGCAGTTATATAGAAGTTGGCGGTGGTTCAAGTAGTGAGGATAGTAGTGCAGCGTCACTCTCAATTAGTAGCCATGCATCTGATGGAGTGACCTTTATCAGCTTATCTGAAAGCAGTTACAGTAGTGATCAAAGCAGTGGTCCCGAGAACAGTCAAAATCCCGTTTTGGAAACTTATGATGAAAGTTCGGATGAGTCAGATTTTACACTTGGTTAAGATGCCTTGATGTAACATTTCCTCACCCTTTTGGCTGCCAACAACATTGCGGTATTTTACCTCTTTCTCCACTAATTCATTTCTCGTATATGTAGTCACCCCAAGATTTCAGTTTTAATGCTTGCGCTTACATTTTCAAATGTGTGTTATACTGCAAAGTTGCCAATTAATGTAGGAAGTGAGGGTGACATATAGGAGAGAGGGAATCATACTATGAGATATTGGCTGGATACCTTCTAATTTAGTTAAATGAATTGCAAAAAGATAAGAGTATCTACATATGCCATTATAATTGCAATAGCTACATTACTGATATTATGTGCTTAGTGAAGTTTTGTATGCTAGGTACGTCATTATTTCAAATGGTGCAAAAAATACTGTTTTTCTTCGGAAAACTGAGTGATTATGGGAAAGGGTAATGACTAAAGGTACACCTTTTTAATTGTTAGAGGGGACAATTTAATAGTTGATTATTGCTGGCAGAAGATGTGATTTTTCTTGAGCGTTCTCAATCTTGGTTTCTTTTTCCTTGGTTCTCTGGTGGAAAAATATGTGTATATGATGCCAAACCTCAATTATTCATTTTAGGTGGATGTCGTTTCTGTTCTTGAGTTTATGTGGATACCTACTATACCTACTGTGAGACTCGAAGCTTTGGTAAAGAAGTCAGTGATAGTGGTCGAGCAGAATGGAGAGGGTAACTATTGTTGCTAATTTCACTGGTAGGTGTAGTCATTCAACTAACAGATATAGCTCTCCAATCTTGGTGAGGAAAATTTACCTCCACAGGCTCTCATTGGCAGTAGTTATGTTGGTGTTATTTTGTACGCCCTTGTTTATGGATTATGTATAGTAGGCGTTTTTATGAAGTAAATTATCACTGACGTATAAATGTTGTTGCTGCCAACCGTGGGGTAGGATTTTGGAGCACTGAAAAGCAGTTTGTTTCTAAATGTGTTGCCTTTTTATTTAGGCTTTTTCGTATGCGAAGGTAAACCGTGACAGTTGCGTGCAGGTGGCTGGTTTTTTTTTTTTTTTTTTTCTTTTGCCTTCGTATTTACAGTCTTTTCTCTTCTTTGAGCTATAAAAAAAGATTAGGAGAAAGTGATTACTTTAAGACTCAAAATAATTTTCATTTTAACGACAAACTTTGACGCATTGGCACCATTGCCATTGTTAGAATTGATCAGTCAGTAGCCAGTCTTATATTTAGCAACTGGTCTCTATAAGCTTTGTTCTTTTTAGTACGTGAGTAATTGCGTCACATTGAATTAAGTATTATAGGGATGGAGTTGGAACAAAATGGCTTATTTTCGAAAAGGCTGGAAAGTGTGGATGTTTTTGAATG
Source organism: Eustoma russellianum (assembly GCA_036186865.1). Lineage (NCBI taxonomy): Eukaryota > Viridiplantae > Streptophyta > Magnoliopsida > Gentianales > Gentianaceae > Eustoma > Eustoma russellianum. The sequence continues at coordinate 41,995,966 of AP025042.1, forward strand.
AAAATATAGATTCCAGCGGACAGAAATACAGGCTGGATAATATGGAGAAAGGTTGGGTAAATAGTTTGAGCTGTTAAACGATTCAAAATTAATGTAACGAGGAAGAATAAGTTAAGGTGGTCATAAGTGCTGGTAAGTTGCTCCAGTGCGTATCGTGGAAGAATAAGTTTTGGTGGTGAAAAGAAAGGTGTTAAAAGTTTTAACTAATAGATTTAAGTATTAGGGAAATCTGTGGAAATAATTTATTACTACGAAGTCGTACGTTACATATTGTGAGAACAAAAAAGACAATCATTAGAAACTATTAGTTGTTAATAGCATTCAAACATGTGTTATGATCGTTTTTAATTTAGCTCTTTAGCACTCCAACTGCTAAATGTATTGTGTGTTTATACTTCAAATTTCAGTTTTATTAAATTCCCTTAAATAGTAAAAGGCAGTTTTCTAGATAACAAATTATCAGTAGAAAATCCTCAATTTTGAGGGGTTCGTCGTCTTATTTTGCAATAACTAATTTCAAAGGAAAAAATGAAAGCACGGTGGTCTATTTACAGTAGAAATTATTAAAATAATGCTCAATAAATTAATAATCTTTAATAAGATATGCATTTTTTTTGTTGTTCTGGACTCATTATGTAAATCAATAATTTTTATAAAATGGTAAGATAATAATTTTTCTGAAGATGCGTATGTACTCTATTGTTCCATCATCGTATATTAATGATCTATTAACAATTACAAAGCTAGCCAAGCTAATTCAATAATATATGAATTTATGGTTGTTTATTTTTTATTTAAACTTATTAAGTATCATCTTTAATTTGTCTCACGACAGCCAAAAGTTTTTGTGTGGTGTTCCATAACTGCACTCTAAGTATTCAAGTTTCTAGTATTTTAATATTCATGCATTTTATATTATAATTAAATTTAAGTTTGATGGATACAGCCTAGAAGGCAGGAAATTACCAAATCTCATTATTATTGCGCACGTTCGTCTACAACCTCCCTGTAGTGAAGTCCAAAACAAAGAAACTCAGGTTAGAAGTTTTTAAGTAATTACAATAATAATTGCCATACTATATAGTTGAAGGAAACCGCTATATCAATGTTTCAGTAAATTAGTAAAGTTTACAGGCCCTATAATATTAATTTAAAATATTCTTCTATACTTTATTCTGGTAAATATGTTGGATGATATGAGAAGGAACTCACTGTAGCAGGGTGGTTCTCTCAAATCTCAAGCCCAATAAATAAAGTTTACAGTACTGTTATTTGGGTTTAAGGCAAGTATGTACAACAACAACATGTTTAATATATCCAACAACATCAAAAAACTATCGTATAAGGGATGTATCTACAACAACAACATGTTTAATATATCCAACAACAACAAAAAACTATCGTTAGTGTATAAGAGATGTAAAAGTTAGGCAAACAATAATTCTATCTCTTAGACAGATTATTTTTAGTAACACTCTGACTCTATATGCACTTGTATAGACACGTATATTAATTTATAGTAAAGAGGTTTTATAACACACAAAAATTAAGATTATAGCTACTCAGGCAACTATCTACAAGAGTCAAATTTCTTAAGTTCTGTGGCCGGAGCTCGGCGATTGGTGGTGAAGCATGGCGGCCAACTATAGAAGCCAGCAACTGCCTCCGTCTCCTGATCGCCCTTACCGGCTGAGAAAAATTCTCGCCGGCCACTGCAGCGCCATATCGTGCGTCAAATTGTCCAACAACGGCAAGCTCTTCGCCTCCGCTTCGAAACGCTTACCAAAGTCTCGCGCTCTTCGGTCATTCTGAAGGAGTATCTGACTTAGCTTGGTCCTCTGACTCCACTTACATATGATCCGCCTCTGACGATCGGACTCACGCGGACACACACGTATGGTTTTCTGCGTGAATTTCGGTCCGCAACCCAATTTCATCGTTTCAGGATCCTTCGGAGAGACGGTTCAGGTTTGGGATGTGAAAACGGGTAAGTCAGTTCATGTGATTCCTGCTCATTCGATGCCTGTGACGTCTTTGCATTTTGCAGGGACGGTTCTCTTATAGTATCGGGTAGCCATGATGGTTCCTGTAAGATTTGGGATGTTGCCACTGGAGCCTGTCTTAAGACCCTCATTGACGATAACGTCTCCTTTGCTAAGTTTTCGCCCAACGGGGAGTTCATCCTTGCTGCCACGCTTCATGAAACTCTTGTAAGTATTCCTATCCTATTCACCCGAATCCATGTTCTTTATTAACCACTTGGAGACCAGTAACCTGTAGTAGTATTAACAAGTAATAATTGCTCATTTACCACCAGTCGTTGCTCATTTACCAATAAGATATACACAATACGTAAGATATACACGATATACACAAGGTGAATTGGGAATGGCATTTTACTGGAAGTTATTGTCTCTGGAACGGGGCCACAGTCACTTGTATGCTTATGCGTTTGGGGACACACCCGTGTATATCATTTTCTTAATGCAATGAATTTTACCACCCTTATCATGTCAGTTTGGTTCTAGTTATTCTGAATATGAGCCGTTGAACAATTGATCTTGTTTCTTGTTCCCAAATAATGGCCGTGATACAGAGGCTTTGGAACTACTCCACAGGGAAACGTTTGAAGGTGTATACTGGCCATGTAAATGTAGTGTGCTGCATTACTCCAACGTTCTCGGTAACTAGTGAGAAGCATATTGTCTGGGAAGTATATTGTCAGCGGATTGGAGGACAAGTGTGGAATGGATATGGGATCTACAAGGGAAGAATGTTCTTCAAAAGCTTGAAGGACACAGTGATACTGTGATTTCAGTTACTTGTCATCCTACTGACTAATGTGAACATGATTGCTTCGGATGGACTGAACAAGGACAGAACAATACTTATATGGATTCATTACTAATGAATGCTCACAACATTTTGAAAGGTAATCCTTGAAGTTATGTGCAATGCGCGGTGAAGGTGTTGCTGAATTCAAGAGATGTGTTCTTATCTTTCATGTTTGGGTTCATGCTTGTATTTGGTTTTTTGTTTCCTTGGGAGTTACTTGTACGCGTACACAGAGCATGGGTGGTGTTTCGAAGGACATCCCTGCCATATTTTTCTAATTTATCGGGTGAAAACTTTTGTTCATTCATTACATTAGAGAACACTATGCTGTGATTAACTCCCTCAGATGGTCATACTTAGGTTACTGCAAGAATGGAGTTTTCATACTAATGCACCTTTTCTTTTTTTCGTAACCTCTTGTTCATACTTGCAAGGGCATAGGATGAACATCTTTATCATTCGGGTTGCTATTAAGTAGACATAGGTATTGGAAAAGGAAGTAGTTTTCTTGTGCTATCACATGCAGATTAACGTTGGATTGACATTATCAATTGGAATAGAATGTTGAAGAACTTCATGTATGCGTAAGTAGACATGCATGGATATATATGAATTCTCAAAAATAATCCCTTTTTTTTGGGGGGCGGGGGGAAGGGGGTGGTAGCAGCAGTAGTGGTAAGGGGGCTTTGAAGGTTTGGTGGTTTGAAGATTGCAGGTAAAATTATCAATGTGTTTGTCCCCGAACCCTTTAGAGCATAGTTTTATGTGATTGCATAATAGGGATGCATTAGATCATTTTGTATCTTCATCATTATATCCTGACCAGTTTCACGTGTAAGCTGGCATGTATTACTTAAGTTTGATGCTGGAAGGTGAATAAGAACAACTTTCTGTTATTTTCTTGGCATAATTGTACCCCATTAAGAGATAGGCTTTCTTTGACACTGGAGGTAGGTCACGTGATAGAGCATAATGGAAACAAAGAACCTATATAGTCAACTCAATCGATTGAGAATAATGCCAAATCTTCTTGTTGTAACCTTTGAGGCAGCCCGTCATGGGTAAAGTTCACCTTTTACTTTTCACCTCGTCCAATCTACAACTTGCAATTGCTTTGTCGCCCAAATTTTGTTTGATGATTCTTTGTTATGTGTCGCTAAATTTTCTCCTTTTTTGCAGGCTGCCAAGGCTGGCTCGCAAAGGAAGAGTTACTTGTGAGTAGGATGCCAGAAGAAACCTGTTATAAGATGATTTGGATGTTGGATGTGTATGTAGACATGAGCGGAGAGCTGAACGACTTGGGAAGAAAGGAAGAATACGACAATATTACAACGGAAGAAACAAAGCCGGATAGAGTTAACCATAATGTGATCAATGTGTCTGTAGAATATAATCGAAGGGAAAAGTTGTTTTGGGTTAGAAGTATACGTTAATGAGCGATGCGACTTTACTGGATGTGGAAAATGGTCGTTTTGTTCAAATTTGTGCATCTTCCTGCCACTCTTAGTGATAAGTACTGCTGTGAAGCTGTGCTTATTAGTGATAAACTCCGACAGAACATGCTTCTGCTGTCTAGATGGTTCGGTTAAGCATTACGCCTCATTAACTTGCGACATGTTTTAATCTGTGAAGCACTTAGGATGATGCTTAGCACAAATTCGCAGTCTGACTCTATGCTATATTGCTATTATTGTTTCTCTATCCTGATTTTGGTCGGGGAAAAGCACTTAGTTCTTGCAAGAGAGGAAATATAACCGAGAGTCGGTAATACTTCCCAGGAATAGGAAACGTCATCAAGTATTTGAATGGTATTTCAGACTGGAAAGACGTGAATGATTAGATATCTCTTCGAAATTCTCTCAAATTTACATAGCAGAAGAGAGAAGAGAGGGGATACATCTTGAATTAATCACTATCTTTTGGTGGGTTTCTGAATATGACCTTACATGATATTTCAACGTTTTCCATTGATATGGATTACTTTTGTGCCAACGAAAGCGTCTTGGTTGTCCTTCGTTCTTCACAAATTGGATATTGTACACCATTGTCTCTCCCTGGTCACTACAGTTTCCTGGAGCCATATGTGTCTTCTAGGCCACTTGTAACCTTCTTTCTTCTTTCTGCAATCATTTTTGCATATGCCTGAAGGAACATGCAAATATAGACGGACAATCACACAATGAAGATAGTTCTGGAAATGAAACAACACAGCTGATGGATGATTGTTGAATCTTAGATGGTCAATCACACTATCAAGACACAATTGAATTTCAGCAGTCCATAAAATGGTCGGAGCGATAACGATAGCTGATCGTATTGTAGATGTAGACCAACGATATAACGAGACAGGTGGAATTACTGTTAAATCATGAATATGTATGAAGAGCTTCTGGATAAGGAAGGACGTTCTAAGCTAATAGAGAAACGACAACAGTTACCTCCTATATCACAAAGCAAGCACTTGAAAATAGTAAACCTGAGCTAATATTACCAGTTTTTCTTTTCCTGCTTTCCAATTTAAAAACCATTTAATAAAACTAAAAAAAGGAACATATCCAGAAAAAATGGATGAATGGTACCTGAGGATAGGAATAGAGGAAGATGTACCACCATAAGCATATCAGAGTTGATACCACTGATGTAACAATAGGTGAATGCAAAAGAAGCCAGCTACATGCGATAAGCAGCACTCCGGTCAGGGTTATTGTCCAGGGTTGACACCTGAGAAGGATAACATTTCAACAGATCCACACTGGAAGTTGAATAGACAAACATTTGGGTTCTATTATAACCTGATGCATTAAATTGAAGCAGATTTGGGAATAGTAAGAGCATGCATAAATCATATTGACATTTGAAACCAAAGAATAAAGCAGGAGGCAAAATGCAATTTCTATTAACACAGTGTCCAATATATTTCAATTACATGACCTGTATACATAAGAAAATTCTATAAGATTGGACAGGAAGGCAATGAGCCAACAGATCCTATGCTATTTAGTACATGTGTTCCAGAAACAATAAGCCAGGAGCTTTGAACTTCATTGTAGGCAGTGTCTACAGAAGGAACGACCAAGCGATGGCATGCCAATATCTTTAAGACCAAACTTTTAGTTACAAAACCTGACAATCTGGAGTCCAGTATTCAATGCTTACAACCTTATCTTACTCACACCTATTCCCCATTTGTCTCCATTCCGTCAATCAATGACCAGGACCAAGAAGGATGTTGACCATTTGATCACTCACAGACTAAACAAAACTCCTCATCTTCAAGGTAAAACGACACGGCTGCTTATATAGTTACTAAAATGAAGATAATTTCAAAATTTTATATCATCTGGTATAGCCTTTCCAACAAGATTTATGATGCGGACACCGAAAGCAGTTCAAACAATTGATTCCTACAACTCCAAGAGATCATCAAGTCCAAAAGGCAATTAAGCAGAAAAGCACAGGAGTTCAGAAAGAAACACTGGTTAAAAAAATGACATAAATGACAGGTTTCTCCCAACAAAAAGTCACACTAAATAGCTTTGAGACAGACGCGCCATAGAAAAATCAGATGCAAAATTTCAGCTGAATGAAAATATTGCAAAGGTGACGTCTCTATTGAACTAAATCACAAAGCAAACTACGAGAAGAATAACAAATTGAGCAGCAAGAAAAACATGAAGATGCAGAAAAATGAAATAGAGGTGGTAAATTCAGTTACCAGGAAGGCTTAGTGTCCCAAACGGAATCATACTCGAGCGAAAGAAAATTTAGATATCCATCCATGTCCTGCACCACTCCATCTTCATCAAAGAATGTACTTGCTCGTCGGTCGTCTTCGCCGGTTGATTTAACGGCGCTGCTGCTGCGAAGTTTGTGGCTAATCTGCTCTTGGGAAACAAGGAAACGGGAGAGATGAGATTCAGCGAAGGATAGAATAGCCGGCGGCCTCGATGGGAAGAACGCCGCCGCTACATTCCACTGACACGAACATAGGCTCAGAGTTATCATCTTTTCTTTTCCCGTCTCTTTTGCAATTTCGCCCAAAAATAATGGAGATTTTATGAAAATGAACCTAAAGATAGTGAACTTCTGTTTTTTTGTTTTTTCTTTTGTTTTCCCCTTTATATGCAATAATGTAGTGTTGCGCAAATGTTAATACTATGTTTTCTTACGGGATGGGATCACCTCACCGCAAACCCATGCGGTGACGCGTGACAGCGCGACACGTGGTAGCAAGGAGGGGTGATGAGACTAGATGAGAGTCATCCGTATCTAGCCTCACCGCCCCCTCTTGCTGCCACGTGTCGTGCGGTCACGCATGGAAGGGGAAAAAGTGGGGTGAGGTGATCCTATCCATTTTCTTACACAAGGTTTAACTAAAGCTCCTCTTTAGAGTTTAGACAACATTCCAGACTTTGTTTCTTTTCTTTTACAGCACGTTACGGTAACAAATATGTTTGGAACTGGGATTATTTATTTTAAAAAAAGAAACATAAATCATTATCACTAGTTTCAATTCCTATATCGAACTCACTTGTGCATATTTTGTCTAGATAAATATGAAAAACACAATGAAAACCATATTGTTTCATAGATATAATAATTCCCCAATATTGCTACAACCTTTCTCGTTTACTTGCCTCTGAATTAACACTGAATTAGAGATTAGCTCAAAGAAGCTTCTCTAGCGAAATTTACAAATATGTTGTTCCATGGTTGATGGAGGTAAAACTTCCACTAATCATAAAGACAAGTGCATTTGAATCGTTTCGTCACAGTCAATGTCATCTAACCGTACAAAGACGCAGGTTAATACAACTGCTACATGATGCCTCGGGTCGGCCCAGCAGTCAGACAACGAAACCAACATACTCCGGCTTTCCGCTACATCCCTGCTCGAACATCACCGCCTACAACCTTGCTACTCGGTCGCCCCTTCAAAAGCGAACCTCAATTCAAATCGGCCTAGTTGCCAGAGCAGACTCCTGTTAGCAACAAATATGACCAGGTAGCGCGATACGTGGCGCCACTTGGTCAATATACAGACACTGCCTCCCAGCAGGACAGGTCACGTGACAACGACCTATAGTCTCTTAAGCATGTGTTGGCTACCCTGAATATATAAAAGGAGATGAAAATGCCCAACAAAGAATCATCTAAACTCCATTACATAAAATTACCACAATCACATCACCAAAAGAAAAACAAAGATAGAACAGGTTTCCTTACTGTTTCCATATAACAACATGACTTGAACATCGAAAGGTTTTCTCTGAAACAATAACTCCGTAGTCTCTATCATTGTTCAACATATGCAGGTTTCTTGAAACATTACTTATGGCAACAAACTACACTCCCACAAAACGTTAACAGCGTTTGCCATCTGAATCATCTATGATCTCACTGAAGATTCGACTTCGCCATAATTCAAATAGTTATGTCGCTGATAATGTAGTTTATAATGTTTCAGAAAACAGATACTAGTACAAGGTTAAAGAGATGAGATTTAGTCTAGTCTTTGGGCTAATTTCTTTAACGCATAATCTTGAAGCACCGGCCAAAGAATTTCAATTGCCAGGAAAGTGTGATTAATTAGCTCAGATTAAACCGATTATTGACTTGTCGTGATAATAAATCCAGCCACATCAAAAGCAAAGCCGTAAAGAGCAGACCCAAGTCACACTGAACCTCAGGCGGGCCGCTTAATGATGTTCAGGGAAATAAACTGGAAATTACCTCAAGTCGTTTTCTGATAACCCCAATTGACCGTTGTATCAACAAAGCTTCCGGTAACAATTTTGACTTAACTCTTCTGTCCAATTACATTCACTTGCAAGTCATAGTAATTTGCTCCCAAAAAGAAGTAACGACCAACTTATCAGGAAAAAGTGGCAAACGACAAGGCACAGATCAACTTCGGCTAGAAAGGACCATAGTATTTGATGGTCATGGTCCTCTGTCTCATGCTGTCGCGCAAATCTCACATACCGGGTGCCCTTTGAGAGGTTTCTGCAACTCTCCCGTAAAGTACAATATCACAGATTTAACCATACCACCGGCAGGCCATCACCACTGGGTCTCCACACTGTTTGTTGTTGAAGATGAATGTCACATGTGCACGACAATCAAGTACACAGAAGTCTAGAATATGAAAAGCTGTATAATGCACGAGTAGCATATTCATAAAAAAAAAAATCAAATCGAAATTAACTGCAAATTCTAATGCACATGGTCGTCAGAGGTACTATGAATGCAAATGGCTTCTCAAAAATTCAGATTATTAAACCAGAGCTACAAGGATAGACAAACTTGAAAACAAGAGGCATACGCAACAAATTAGCTAGACACGACTTCACCTCCTCTATGCCCCTTTTTCTGGGAAAATTATCATATACATCCAAGAAAACAAGAAACAATGCAGTAGTTCTAATCATCAAAGATGACCCACTAACGATGAAGAATGCTAACACTAATTGCGAGTTAAAGCAACAAATCTTAAGCGACAATACTAAAAGAAATGTTTTAACCCAACCCAACCACCTTCTCTCTCCCTCCTCTCTCTCTCTCTCTCACCCCCCCCCCCCCCCGCCCCAAAAAAAAACAACAACAACAACAACAAAGAAACAACAGCTAACTCCTTCCTCCTATCTTATTTTTAAGAGCATCAGGTGCATATATCACATATGGAAGCCTATTTAAGTAGGTAAAGGAAAATGGCACAATGAGCATATACTAGCAGCAGATCCGCACATATCATGCTTGCTATGGTACAACAAAACTCAAAACGTTCACATTCAAGAGACCAAACCTAGCCAAGGGAAACTTCAACTCTTCATCATAGTATCTCAGCGCCTTTTTATGATGGTCTTGTCATGTATAACATGCAATCTCCAAATCTTCCTTAAATAACCTTCCGGTTGGTCAAACCCCAAAAGAAGAACACTGCTGCAGGAAATGGTTGACATACACCATAAACCGTTTTTATCCAAATACTTCAAAGAAACTACTATGACCAGCCCAGCAGGATAACGACAATAGCACCCAAAAGAAAGGAAGAAAAAGAAAACATCTATGTTATTTCACCTCTTGAGAGTTATGGCTCAACCTTCCGCATATATAAACAGACGCATTATCTCATCACGGTAAGGGAAGGTAAATGATTTACACAAACAAGTGAATATGAACCATCAGTATCAACAGAAGAGTGAGTGTCGCTCGCTAAAGTTGGGTAAAATTGATGCTTTAACAGAAAGCTCTCCCAGTATATACACCCAAACAAGACCATGCCAAAGATCACATAGACTGACAAATCACACTAAAGTCGGTGGAATCATGCGAGGATGCTAGATATATCTCCAAGTTCAGCTTTCGACGTCAAAATGCATCCTGGTAGCACATATACTTGGCTGCACAGCCACAAACTTCCACAGCCTCTTTTTTTGTATTATTGTTACTTCTTTTTTTTTTGTAATTTAAATATATTATTGTTACTTCACTCTAGAAAGAACCAAAGAAACAAAAGAACTAGTGAGAATCACAATGGTCATAAAAAGTAAAAAAGAGGAAGAAGATATTGATTCTTTAAGAATACAACAACAAAGAAATACACAAGTGTGCCAAGTCATGGGCATCTGTTCTCATCAACGTACAAAACAAATGCATATGGGAATACACATTAGTCAACAATGTGTGAATATGATTTTACTTTTCAAATGGGTAGGTAGCAATTTCACCTTTGCTTATTTTGTTCACATAACTTTTCCCAACTTTGCCTATTTTGTTCACATAGTCTTTTACATATAAACATGTGTAGCATTTGTCTATAAATAGGCTAGTGTCTTCAACATTGTAACACACCTCCAAAAACAATTCTAAGACTCTAAAAAATGAGCATTGAGCAAAGCTTTGTGTTCTTGTATTTTTTTCTTCTTTCTAATTCTTAAATATTTATCAATTTAAATTCATTCAAATTGGTATCAGAGCTAGTTTATGGCAAATTGTGAGAAATACATCGTACATGTAATTTCTGTCTAAGGAGGTCAGGTTTTAAATGGGACCGTGTATGACTCTTCGGCTAAACCTGGGATTTTACGTATAATGATAATACTGTCCAGGAGGTCACTGTGATCTTTCCTGGGTATTGCCAAATCAGTTTACTTCGTTTTTTTAGATGGAAGGAGAGAGTTATCCAACCTTGTCCTATTTTTATGTTTGATGGTAAAATGGTAAAAACAACTTTGATAAATGGATTATAGTTATGAGAGTTTTTTTTTTTTTTTTTTGAAGTTTTTGGTTTATGTGATGTCATAGAAAATGGATTTGACACTCCAGACGCGAACAAAAAATTAAGTGATGGGGAGGCGAAAGCTTTAGAGATAAAGAGAAGTCAAGATCGTTTAGGTCGACATTATATTAACAACTGAGTCGAGTTATCAGTCTTAAACAAATTTATGAATACCAAATCTACAAAAGAGGCTTAGAGAATCCTTGTGAACATCAATAAAGAAAACAACAAAGTTAAAAAAACTCGTTTACAAAAATTTCGGAGGCAGTTTGAAATGGCTCAAATGAAAACAAACGAGTCTGTTACGGATTTTATATCCAATCTACGTGATACTGGGTGAAAAATAAACGCTAACTATGAAGTCTATCATCGAAGCCCAACTTGTCTGGAAAACTCTCATATGATGACTTCACCATTGACGTTTATTTTTCCACCAATATTACATACCTTGAATACGAAATCTGCAACAGACTTATTTGTTTTCATTTGAGCCATTTCAATCTGCCTCTGAAATTCTTGTAAACGAACTTTTTTAACTTCGATATTTCCTCTATTGATGTTCACAAGAATTCTCCGAACTTTTTCTGCATATTTGGTATTCATAAATTTGTTTAAGACCGATAACTCGACTTGGTTGTTATGATACAGTCAAACTAAACGATCTTGCCTCCTCTTTATCTTCAAAGCTTTAGCACCTCATCACTTAATATTTTGCTCGCATCAGTAATGTCAAATCCATAATCTATGATATCCTATAAGCCAAGAACTTAAAAAAATAAGCTCTCATAAGTATAATCCATTCATCAAAGTTGTTTTTAACATCAAAGATAAAAACTAACAAGGTTGGATAACTCTCTCTCTTTCAATCTAAAAAATGAAGTGAATCGATTCAGCAATACCCAAGAAAGATCACAGGGACCTCCTAGACAATATTACTATTCCACGTAAAATCTTAGTTTTTGCTGGAGGACCGCACACGATCCCATTTAAAACCCGACTTCCATAGATAGAAATTACGCACACAGTCCCATTTAAAACCCGACTTCAATAGACAGAAATTACGCACAGTGTATTCATCACAATTTGCCGTAAACTAGCTCTGATGCCAATTCGAAAGAATTTAAAATGATAAAAATCTAAGAAATACAAAGAAGAAAAATATATGAATACAAAGCTTTGCTCAATACTCAATGCTTCTGTTTTAGAGTCTTAAAATTGTTTTTGGAGGTGTGTTACAATGTTGAAGAAACTAGCCTATTTATATGCAAATACTACACATGTTTATATGTAAAAGCTACGTGAGCAAAATAGCAAAGTTGGTAAAAGCTACGTGAACAAATTGAACAAAGTTGAAATTGCTACCTACCCATTTGAAAAGTAAAATTATATTCACACATTGTTGACTAATGTGTGTTGCCATATGCATTTGATTTAATTCTACATATGCAAAATCAAATCCAGTCTTCCAGTAAAGTATGAGAGACATACATTGGCAAAGTATGCAGAAAGGCAATGAACCCTATATGGAGATAATCGTAGTCGATTACAAAAAATCCACGTCAAGCAAAAGGTCAGTACAATATTAAACAAACTTGACAACATTATAACTGGTACAAAACACCGAATAAGAAAATTATTGATTGGAGAGGGAAGTAAGAGCCAATAAACATGCTGAATATACTGATAGGTCCCAGAAAAAGCGAATAAAGAAATCAGAGAATACTCTACTAAAATTGAGAAAATAGGATGTGATCTTATTAGAATTCTCTGGTCTCAAAATTAGGGCGCAAACGATCCGAGTCAAAAACATTAAACTATCGAATCGAGTATTTTTGAATTTTTACAAATTCAAACTCAAACGACTATTTTTAAATGATATTCGATTTTAAGCTCTAGCGTCTTTGAATTCGAGTCAAACTCAAACAATATTGAAACCTATTCGAACAAAAATAAACAGTCTTTATTTTAAAATTGTATGTATCAAATAGAAACATACATTTTTAGCTGATATTATAAAACCGTTATCAAAATAATTGTCAATTAACTTGTTAAATTTATTGTATTTATCAAACAAATATACTAATATAATACCAAACCATGTATAATTTTCATCAATATTATAAGTTCGAACATATTCAATATGTTTAAATATTCGAGCCAAGTCGAGTTGAGTTAGATCCTGGGTTTATAGAGCCGAACTAGCCGAGAAAAAACCCGAGCCGAACTTCATCAATTCAAAAACTATTTGCTCATTTACACCCCTACTCAAAATACTGGAGAGATAAAAGTTCAAATAACAAAGAGTTCTTTTTTTTCTTTTTGTAAGTCAAAAAACAGTGTGTTCAACCACATCCCTACAAAAGATAACCATGAAACGGCTACTTGGCATAGAAGTAGCCTACAATTATGGGATAAAGACAAGCAAACGTTATTGACCAATTCCAAAGAAAAATATCTACAGCGATCTTTAAGAAAAGGCCATATGCACGTTAGCTTAGTCCAAATACCTTGGATCAAGTTTGCACCAACCTTTACCTTTGTGGGATCCACTGGCATTGGTTCTCTGAACTGAAACTGAAAAGGTAATCAAAAAGTCAGCCACAGACTCTGTGCTGCGAGCTCCAATACTCGAATTGCCCTCGGATGTTAAGACATTTCCAACTGAATCTACGCAAACGAAGACAACTGGTACGAATCCACTATTGTTGGTTATGAATCAACGAGTGAACCTGCTACGTCTACCTTTGCCTTCTGGCTTTAATGCATTCGCTCGAACATGGACTAGTCCAAATACTTTGGATTCTTGATCGATACTCAGTCGACCTTCTCGGCTTATCATATACCTCATTGGGTTCTGAAATGAGCCAGGAACTTGATAAGAAAGACATAATTTCATCCGCGTCTACAATAGTATTTCCTACTCTACAAGACCGTAAAGCAACTGTAAATGAATTCTTTCATTTTCTATACCTCCTAATGGAGTTGTTAATTGCATTAAAACATGGATATAGATATATTCATACAGACGGAGTAAATTATATTCACTTCAATAAGGTGAGACACTCGTCCAATGAAAAAGAGAATCTGCTAAACAAGATTTATGATAACATGAGCAGCAGTAATCCTGTCATTGATTCGTTATCAGACTTGTCCTTGGGATAGATAAAATAGGAGAAGGAAAAATGTCAAGCTGAGGAAAATATATAATTGATTCCTGATCAATCCTTTGTACGCAATCCAATCTGCAAATGCTAATTGAACCTGTCAGTCTTTTCTTTTTTTTTTTTTGAAATTATACGAAATATTGGACTGGACCTGTCAGTCCTATCACTGCCATAGAACAAGAAACACAAAGCAGTAAACACTCAGGTTCTGAATTAACTAAAGCAGCAGCTAATTGACAATTATTTGGGCAAATTGATCTCGACTGACAGGCTCAAACCAGCTACTGGAAGTACACTGCCTAGATTAACAACCTGTTCTAAAATACTGAATCTGTGAAAGAAGTATATGATCAAAAATTACAAGTTTAAAGCATCCAAGGTCATGCTACTGTATGGAGTTTAAGAAATAACAATTGGCACATAAAGCATGAGGGCCATCAAAGAACAGTACAATATTTTCTAGCACATGGACTCCATAAGTTCAGTACAAACAAAAACCAACCTTTCTGCATCGTCCATAAGACCGGAAGAAAATAGTGAAAACTGAAAAGGGTTCACAACAGAATGAAACGACAACATATAGCTGATAAAGCTTGAGCCCTGCCTTCCACAAAAATAATCATGCTAAGGATCAGACTCCTGTCCAATATGCCGTTGAACTAGCCGCTGCAAATCAGCCATAACCTTCACCTCACGCTTGTTTTTCTCCTCATAATTGAACATTGCCAAAGCACGCTTGTCCTCAGCACTGTAGACCTGATTTTCTTTTCTGATACGAATAGCATTCATCCGCTGATGCCTACTGCCACTCATCACATACCCAAGACACTCGAACTTCGAAATCTCATCAGCTGTCAGACCCACTTCACCTCTTCTAGGAATACGCTTGCCCTGCTGAACGTACTGCGCAATGGCATCACCTTCACCGGGCCTAAGTGCCCCGCCATAGCTAATATGACCTTCAGTCCTTGGCAGTGGCATTGGCCCAATAGCAGGTTCATTGTCTAGGTCAGGTTTCTTCTTAAATTCGATATGCTCTTTAAAATTAAGAAACTGATCGTTAATTTCTGGCACCTTTGGTTCATCAGTTTCTTTATGCTTATTATTTGCTTCATCTGCATCATCAGAAATCTTGCCAGATAAATCCGAACTGTCTGCCTCAGATTTTGTCGTCTTCTTGCTGTGCTTAGCCCGTGATTTCACCTTTTTTAATCTTAAGGTACCAGAACCCTCACTCAAACTCTCGTCACTTTCATCTGAATACTTCCTCCTAGCATTACTCTTTTTATGCCTACTGCTTCTCCTACTGCCCTTCTTTTTACTCTGCTTTTTCTTTGACTTACTCCAGCGCTCCCTCTCATCTTCTTCGGTTTCCTGACTAGACTCCCTAGATTCACTTTCATCAGAGACAGACTTTGACCTCCTACTCTTTCGTCTAGATTTTGGTTTTTTTCCCCTAATCTCCCGCCTCAATCTTGAGTCATCAGATTCCGATTCAGAAACATCTGTGGACACCGATGCATACTCTGATTCACAAGCGGATATAGACCTCCTACTCCTCCGCCTAGAACTTAATTTCTTCCTCTCGTTCTTGCTTTTCGATCTGGAGTCGTCAGCTTCAGAACCAGATACGTCAGGAGACTCTGATTCAGACTGGCTTCCTCTGTAGGGTTCAGGAATTACCTTCTTTTTCTTCTCTTTATCACTGAAGTCGTTCCGTTCTTCGACGTCATCTCCGAGCTCTTGTGTCTCGCGTTCATTTGGATCCCTTGGAGGACTAGGCGTGCAATTCCAAATACAACTTTTTAGCGACTTCCTCATTTTCTGACGTTTGATCCTCCGATATTCCATGAAACTCAAACCTTTCAGTTCTTCATCTGATTCGGACGATGCAGGACGGTCATTTCGATAATTCCGATCAAGATAGGGTTTCTTATGGTCGACTCCTTTACTATCAGAATTAGCTGTGTCTGACCTAGGGCTCCGTTCATATCCTGAATACTTATGGTAGGTCGGACTCTGCCTCCGGCTCCAACTCCTACTCCGGCTACGGCTCCGACTGCGATAATAGGTAGGGCTGCGGTTGCGAAAAGAGATAAGACTGCGACGTTTTTCAGGGATTGCGATGGCGGAGGATAGCCTACCCATCTGCAGTTAGGTCTTCTTGTAAAAATCGCCGAGACAGAATAAGCCGACCTACACCTAGAACCCTAGCCTTATGGATGGATTGCCCCGATTTCAGTCCTCCTTCCTCCCCCTTTACCAAGTTTCAACTCAAATGCATAATGCGGTAACTTCCTTGGCTTGCAGGCTTACCTGCAATGCTGGGGACTCCTTATATAGATTACTGTGTATATGACTAAACTTCTGCTAGCGGACGGTTGAGGTTCAACCTTAAGTTTCAACTCAAACTGGTCAAGGAATGTTCACAAAATAATGGCCGCGTTTCTAGGGTTCAGATCTCCTTACTCATCCTCCCTTACCGCGTGCGTCACCGTGTAACACGTGACCTCACCACCCTTTTCTGCTGTCACGTGTCACGTTCCTCAACACCTCTCCTGCTGCCACGTGGCACGTTGTGGGGAACGCTGTGAGGGGATCCATCCGGCGTTTTTATTCTCTAATTTATTGCCGCGGAAAACTATTTCCTGCAGGATAGGATCCCCTCACCGCAAGGGGGTTGCGGTGACGCGTGACCGCGCGACACGTGGCAGCAAGGGGTGGTGAGGCTAGATACAGGTGACCTCATCCAGCCTTACCACCCCATTGCTGCCACGTGTCGCGCGGTCACAAAGAAGATGAAGAAAGTGGAGGTGAGAAGATCCCAACCCATTTCCTGCTACCCATAGATTCCCCAAATAGATATATTTGTTCAATGGATTGTTTTAATATGAAAGTAACAGACGCTGTTTTTGATTATCAACTTTAGAATGAATATTTTAAAAACTCAGTTGCAAATGATTATTTTCGCTTCTTACAAGAATATTTATCTAATTAACACAATCATTAATTTGAGACATCTCTTACATTATTTACTTAAAGTAGTATATCGTTCAATTTATTTTATTCAAAACACAAATTATACAGGGGGTGTTATGTTATTAGTAACCATACCAACTATCCTAAACATATTATGTAATGTTCCTAAAAATTAATTTTACACAAAGGGGTAAAACAGGAATTTCGCCCCTCATTTATTAATTACTTTTAATGAGTTTTTGTTATTGGAAAATGAAAAAGAAAAATTGAACATCGTCATTCTTTTCCCTCCAAGCCGACGGCATTGGCAAAGAAAAATCAGAAATCTTACGGTCACAATTGTTTAAAATCCAATAGTGATTTCTCCGATCAGAATCATAATTTAAAATCAGCACCTGAATAAAGTGAATATAACATGAAAAATTTACGATTTGATGATTTGATTGAGAAATCAAATTTGCGATCTAAAATAGAAGAATTCTCTGTTTTTGTTGCGTTTAGGTCTGGTTGATTATGAAGAAGTATAATTGCTTTTCGTTGAAGGATTCTTTCAAAGAATCTCTATAATTGAGGCGAGGCACCTGTCTTTTGGTTATTTTTACTTTGGTGCTTGACGGTTGAGGGAATTGATGATGAATTATTAGTTTTGGAAATAGTTTTTGATGATGTTGATGTTGAGGGATGAAAAAGGCTTTACTTTAATGGTTAGTTATGTTTTGTGGTT
This sequence comes from Eustoma russellianum, assembly GCA_036186865.1. NCBI lineage: Eukaryota > Viridiplantae > Streptophyta > Magnoliopsida > Gentianales > Gentianaceae > Eustoma > Eustoma russellianum. The sequence continues at coordinate 42,013,949 of AP025042.1, forward strand.
GAATTAGATGCTGGAAATTAGGTTAAAAAGGTGCATAAATCGTTATGCATCAGACATTTGGGGTTTGAGTTCGGGACTACGGTGGTCCACCGCAAAAGGTGGCGGTCTAGCACCACACCCCAAAAATGGGGTGCTCGAGATGTGTGCGGCGGTCCAACACGAGGCCTAACGTGGTATCGTCGGAACTAGAATATGTTCAATAATTGATTTAAGTGAAGAATGAGCTCTCGAAATCCAATTTAGGTGATTTAAAATATTTTTAAAACTTTTTTTAGTTATGCAACTCTAAAGTGTCAAGTTATGGTTTATAGTTAAGTTTATATATTTGCACCATGGTTGAGTTATGGATGTTAAGATTGACAAAGCCTATTGATGTGCACAGTCAATTACATAGATAACTAGGTGCTAAAAGCATGTTAAAACAAGTGTTTTAAGCCATATATTACAATGTAATATCCATTTGTATATGTATCAGATGTTGCTTACAATGAAAAGTATACTTACACATGAATCTTTTTTGGCACGAAATTAAATGAATCAAGGGAGTTGGCTCATCCTCTTGTGATAACAACCACCCATGATGAAGTTAATAACATAACAAATGATACTAATGTGTTCTTTAAGTTACAAGATAGCTCATTGTGGTGGTATATATGGACCTATGCTCGTATCATTCATGTATATACATATGAGCCTTTGGTTTCTTTGTGGCATGAGGTTCTTAAAGTTTACGTGTGATGAATGTGCCTATGTAATCATGTGTGTGTCTATACATGAAAGAAAAGATAAATATATGACACGAATATACTATACAATGTATGTATGTATAAATGTGTGAACTTGGATGGATGTAATTATATATGTTTAGGTTAGAGAAGCATAATTGACGGAAGTGGTTAAAAATTTGATATTTCTTACTGAGAGTGCAGGATCTCACTTTTTTCATGTTGATTATTTATCAGGTGTGATACTAGTGTGGATGTTAAGAGGTGATATTAGCTGCAAACTCTTATGTTATTATTTTTCTGTGATGTATTCGAGAGACGGATACATTCAAGATGTACTTGTGTGGATTAAAAACTATTTGGATGAGACAAAAAGATGTTTTTTTTATTAGTTGAAGTTTATTAAGTTTTAAATTTTTAATACTTCCGTTATGTTCACTCACGTTATTATGAAGCTGAATACTGGTACATATATATGAGCGTTGCCGGTTATACTAGTATAATTTTAAAGAGCTTACATTAGTGATTTTGGCAAATGGATATGAATATGATGACTAATGACAATTACCACTCTACCAAATTATGAATCTTCAAGTCATGGTTTTATATGTTCTGAAATTACACAAGACATCATTGATGATAATACATGCCAATATCGTCATAACTTTATTTTCGAAATGAATAATTCCGATAATATATATACTTGACATATGTATTTACTTAATAATTCAGTTGCACTATTTTAGTTGTTTATAACATAGTTCTAAAAGATATCTGCATTTGGATGTTGTATTATACAGATGAGGTGGCAGAGTATTGATAGATGATTCATTGTTTCGTTTGATTATATAATTCATGCATTGGTTAATTTTAAAATAAGCAAATCATTACGTCCATGACCATAGTATGGCGTGTTAGTCATAAGATTAAGTGAAGAATTTATGGTATATCATGAGTGTATAATACTTTTTGATATATGAAACATAATTACAAAACAAATTTAGGAGCGATTTGAAATTCAATATCTAAAGACGTTTCCAGTATATTAGGTTGTTGCGTTTGCACAGGGTCCGGAAAGAAATTGGATCGTTTTTGCGATCTGATGTACGCAGTTTTCACTACGTTTTATGCTTCGATATGAATGTATTTAATTTGTGCTAAATGATCTCATTATTCTAAACATATTAAGGTGATGTTTGGTTGGGGGAAATGGGAATGAGAGAATGAGTTTGGAGGAATCCAAACTCATTCCGGCTGTTTGCTTGGGGTAAATGGGGGAATGAATTTCATTTTGATATCAAACTATTTGGTAATGGATATCGTTTTTTGATATAGTAGATCCTATCTATCAAACTGTGAGAATGGGGAGCCGCCGGTCAACGCCGGTTCGCCGCCGGCCGCCACTATTCCGACCGGTCATTATTTCCATTCCCACTTTAATATCAAACAATTATCACTTTTAACCCCAAACTCATATATTTTAAACTCATTCCCTATCATACACATTCCGATTTCTAAGTGTCAACCAAACGCCACCTAAAATAGTTGGCCAATATAACATATGTAATAAAATTCATTTGACATAAGCTACATTATAAGAAAAGGTACATGTTCCAAACGTGATAACCGACGTTGATTTGCTTAGGCCAGCGCATGGAATATTCGTATGGTCTACTCCGTTGTTAGGTTTAGTACTATGGTAAACGCGGTTACGTTTTTAATTTCTACATTTTGAAACGCTTCATACACGCACTTCTTTCTCCTCGAATTCAATCCGTTCACAATGTAATTTTCCACAACGCAAACACGCCGACAGCAGTTTACGTTTTCGTCTCACTGCTTTTTCTCTGTAATTTATTTAGTTCCGTATATATAAAACGGCTGAAAATTATCTAAGAGAAGAAGACCTAACACTTTTTGCTGTTAGTAATTGGTTTTTCATCGCGCTCTTCGCCTTTGAAGGTATGTTTTATTTTTATATTTTTACATACAATGATTCTTATCGAATATCTCTGGGGAATTATCACGGAACTTGTTTATTGTTCGCGTTTTTCTTCTTTCCTTTTTTTTCCCGGTTGTTATTTGGTAGGTCATTTCCGATTGCTAATTTCCGTTTTCTTTACGGTATCGTGATCGAAACAATAAATTGATGTGTTTACATTTGTGTAGTTTTTGGCTTTCAGATACTTTTGCAATTATGTTCGTTGAAGGTGGTGTATCTGATTACTCGCTGTGAAGTTTTAAGTTTCAGAAATTCATGTATATGACACATTTGCCTGCGCACATGATTGGTAATTGAGAAGCTATCTTTGCCGCATTACTCCTGTATGAGCTTCGTGCTGTCTGATCAATAAGAATAGGTTCTGATTTTTGTCTCACAGTTGTTTTTGAGATCTAATCACCGACATGTGGTTTAACTTGGTTTCTATTAGTTGCATTATCAGGTGGAAATTTGTCGAGGGTTTTAATCCGTGGCATTAATATGCTTAACTTGTACTTCTTCACCATCATATGACATAGTTTTGGGAGTTATCTTGCAGTAGAAATATCCTAAATCTGGGGATAGTTGATTTACTGCAAGCGTTATCTTTAACTGGGTTACGGACTTTTACCAGTGATCCCTGTGTAGAATAAACTTCATATTAGTAGTTAGTCTCCTATGCTGGGAAGTGATAGTGTGTTTCTGAATGCTTCAACTTCGTTATGCTGACTATATCTTGCTATTTATTCAGATTTAGTACATTGATTTGTCAATGGATTGTCTCGCATACCTGCCTTTTTCTCCTTTTGCCACTTGTATATGTACTGATGCTTGATAATTTTATGACTTTGAAGATAATTGACTTATGTGATATTTGATGCATTCCATTTCGCTATCTACACCCCTGTATATCTCATTCTCATAGTCTTTTTCCACTTTTAGAAGTCATCAGGAACAGACGTGACCTAGTTGGTGAATTTGGAAATAAAAATCTATGTTTTCCCTGCAATTGTTGATGAACTTTTACTGAACTTTGTCTAATACTGCAGGGACACAAAATAGTAGGAAAGGATGACATAGTCATCTAGTTCAGGATTGAATTCTTGAAGTCGACAGATTGCCTTGTTCACTGATGGAAAATAGTTCCTTTCATGGAACCAACTATTTTCAAGTGGTTATGGCTAGATATATCTAGGTCTCTATTGCAGGACTTTTCCTGAGAGGCACATCAGAAATGTCCTTTGTAATTCAGTTTCTTCATCTCTTATCATTCTTTATAGATCATGATCTTTTACTGTTGCCTCACTATCTGCCTGTAATTAACCTTTTCTCTTTTTGTAATTCAAAATTTATTTCATTACACATAAATTACACCCTACAGGATAAAACTTGAGTATAACCCAAAAAATTGAAACTTGCTTCTCTCTCTACATTGATGCTATTTGACTAATATATTTGACAAATTTTCGAATTGGTTTTGGGATCGCAGATCTCCATCTTACAGCATACACGTGTACGCTAGTCAAAGTTTCTTGAGTTGCTTCCATAAGACTCCTGGGTCTGCTGGCGTGGAATCTCAAGTTTATATCTCTCCAAACCCCAAAAGCCAGTAGAGGTAACCCCAACAAGATTAGATCTCTTTTTAAGCTCTTTCAGTGACCTACTCCAACATGCTTTCCTGCTGGAACACACTGACTTTAGACTTGAATGCTCTTAAGCACAAGTAGATGTTATGTAGAGTATGAACATACATTGAAAAAAAAAAAGGCTGTACGAGTTTCCTTAAATAAATTGCAGTAATCAGATTAACAAAATCCATCCCTCTGCTGCAACCTATATGATGTTCCCAGCAGACCTTTCATGCTAGCAGAATCTAAATTTCAAGCTCAAAATCATAGTTATTTTATTATAAATAGGGGGAATGAGAATCCCTAAATTGGTTATGCTCTAGTTAAATGTGATTGAGTATAATAACATTGGATCCAGCTTGGTTTCCTCCAGAGATAGAACTTAAGTCTGCTCAATAGTGTCAAGCTTCTTCCTGGATAGGTTTGTGATCGGCTTCAGCTGGCTATAAAATTTTAACCAGTAGACATAAAACATTGTGATAGAACTATTTATTTATTTGTTGAAATGTTCATTTTTGTAAAATGAGGTTGCAAACAGAGCTTATGTTACTCTACGTTTACTTAATTTGAATTCCATTATATCAGCTAATTGAAATAAATTTCCACCTGTAGATCTGGAATTAGTTAAAAATCCATCAAGTTTTTTATGACTGTTTCAATGCTTCTTTTTTATCATTAAACCTATAAGTCAGTTGCGTCAATCTCCAACAAGTAAAATACATGTTACACCACCTATATTGAGGGATATCTAGGTGATTTCTTTCTTTTAAGATTCTTTCTTGACTTTGTCTCTTTTGCTTGGAATTGACCAGGACATAACTCCGCCTTTTATCTCTGTCACTCTAATCTGTTTTTCTATTTTTAATGTAAATTCATTTAGTATAGTTATATTTAATTTAAAGTTCTATCTTTTATTAGAGCTCAGGTAGGGCAGGATGTTATAGGCTGTCACAAGTTATGTTCAACGTTTAATGGATCAAATTTGAGGAAGAATAATTTCAGTTGTGAAAGAATAATTTCAGTTCGAATTATCAAAAATTAATAGGATAATTGATATATTTATCTCATGCTAGGCTTGAAATATGTATGCAGCTAACTTTGTAAGACAATTTATGCATGATACTATTAATGAACACCTCAAGGCTGCTTTGAGAATTCTCAAGTACATGAAGGTAGCTCCAGGACAGAGTTTATACTTTAGGAAAAATAAAAACAGAGACATTCAAGTGTTCAGGTATGCAGACTGGGCTGGATCAAAGGCTGATATGCAGTCTACATCAGACTGTTGAACATATCTAACTTGGTTACTTGGAGAAGAAGAAACAACGAGTGCTGGCTGAAAGTAGTGCATTGGCGGAACTCAAGACATTGACAGTTGGCTTTTGTGAAGGACTGTGGATGAAAAGAGTTCTGGAAGAATTTGGGCAAAAAGTTTTTCTCCCAATCTGGATATACTATTATAATATCTTTGCAATTAGTATGGCAGAGTATCATACTACGATGATAAGTCAAAGCATGTTGAAATAGGCAATTCATAAGAGAGAAGATTGAAGGTCAAATCATCAGTGTAGAACATGTCTGCTGAAGGATCAAATGGTAGACATATTGACCAATCAGTCTCTTCAAGGGTTTTTCAGAATTTAGTAGTGAAGCTTGGTTGTATAAACATATACATCAACCTTGAGGGGTAATTTAGAAGTGCACAATAAAATACATATGTAATATGTAAAAAAACACACAAATATGTACACATAGAATACATATTTACATACCTGTATACATCACTATTTATGTGATTCAATCACATTATAGCGGTTAGAATAGAATCTGTCTAATGCAGGATACTAGCCATTAGAAATATAGCTGTTATAGGCTATTTTACAAATCCTTTATATAAGAGGATCCGTTTGTAACTCAAAGTTTGTAACTCAAAGATTAACCTGAATATACATTTTAGTTTCTCAAACTCTTAATTACAAAAAAAAGTTTCTCAAACTCTTCCTAAATTGCAGTTTTGTTCTTCGATCTTTAATGCTCTTCATGCATGTTTATAAAGAGTCAGGAAATGAATTTATACAAGAATTGGCGCCACACTAAGTTCTTCTGTTTGAATCATTAGCCTTCTTAGATAGGGTTGCTATCTTCGTGTGTCGTTGAAGATGTAAGTTGTAAGACTTCGTTAGCTTTTCATTTTTGTCTCCTTAGGTAGTTGAAAACTTAGTTGTTAATCTTTAAGGCTTATGCACCTCCTGGTAGCTCAGCAGCTCCTGATGTGTGTAACACTCGAACTGGGCCAAAAATGATATTTTTAAAAGCTCTTGTCGTTTCATAGATTTAGATATGGACCTTGATCTTAGAGATCTCATTTGAACATATCTCATGTTATATTTTCGGTTCCTTATCATATACTTAAGGGGTTATTATATCCTGCAGTTGAAGATAGTGTACCTCTGAAATCCACATGCCATTGCTGAAAGTTATGAAGACTTAATTCTCAGTGTTGGATTGCTGATGTGGCAAATTGATTAATTTGTATTAATACGTTTTTTCTTCATTTCAGATCATAATTTTGGAAGTGACAGATCGCAATTATTAGGCAAAAACTGAAGTTATCTGTAGGTGTGATGGTTATGTCTGAACTCATTGAAGGGCTTCCTGATGCTGTTGCACTGAGGTGTCTCGCTCGGGTTCCCTTCTACCTCTACCCTAAGCTGGAACTTGTTTCTCGTTCCTGGAGAGCCGCATGTCATAGTTCGGAAATTTTCCAAGCTCGGAAAGAAGTCCAGTCATCCGAGGATTTCTTATGTGTATGTGCATTTGATCCAAATAATCTTTGGCAGCTTTATGATCCCCGGCATGACCTGTGGATTACACTCCCTGTTCTACCATCAAACATCAGGAACCTTTCCCACTTCGGTGTTGTCTCTACTTCAGGAAAGTTGTTTGTGTTAGGCGGCATTAGTGATGCTGTGGATCCTTTAACCGGTGACCAAGATGGAAGTTTTGCAACTGATGAGGTGTGGTCATATGATCCAGTCACCCGCCAATGGGCCCTGTGTGCACCCATGATTGTGCCGCGTGCCATGTTTGCATGCTGTGTTTTGGACGGAAAGATAGTTGTTGCAGGTGGTTTCACCAGCAGACGAAAGTCAATCTCTAGAGCTGAAATTTATGACCCTGACAAGAATGTGTGGATTTCGATTCCGGACCTGCACCATACTCACAACACTGCATGTTCGGGAGTGGTTATTGGGGGCAAGGTTCATGTCTTGCACAAGGGATTGTCTACTGTACAGGTTCTAGAGAACACAAAGCAAGGCTGGACTGTTCATGACTATAAATGGCTCCAAGGTCCCATGGCCATTGTTAAGGGGAAGCTGTATGTAATGAGTCACGGCATGATCTACAGGCAGGAAAGAGAATCCAGTAGGCCTGTAGTTTTAGCATCTGAGTTTCGCGAAAGAATTGGTTTTGCTATGATCGGCTTGGGAGATGACATTTATATGGTTGGAGGATTAAGAGGACAAGAGCGGATGAATTGGGACATCAAGCCTACATCTGAAGTTGACGTTCTGACCCTTGGAAGTGAGAGGCTCGTTTGGCGCCAGGTGGCACCGATGACACGGTGCAGAGGAACAATGCTGGGTTGTACACAGCTGAAAATTTAGGCAGGTCAATTTTTGTAGTTGGCCAGTTTGTTGCATTTGTCATCCCGGACCATGAGGGCTTACATTTTAGTGCTTTCAGAAGGCAAAATATATCCATTAGGAGAAGTTATTCTATTGTGCTTGTAATTTGTTGTGTCTTTGGATATGGTTTCTGAATGAACTGTGCGGAGTTATCTCGTTTCTTGCTTGCTGAAGTATAGGTATCACATTCGAGGCTGTTGCTGTAGGGAATGAAAACAATATTATTGCTCAAGAAAATTGGTACGGACTTATCCAGCTTTAGATATGATGGGAGAAAACCGTCATTGAGTAGATTTTTGTTTGTCTTTGTTATGATCTATATATTTTGCCATACTGTTTGCACAGTGACGTTTCTCTCTCTCTCTCTCTCTCTCTCTCTCTCTGCCCCCCAACCCCAACCCACCCCAAAGAAAAAGGAATATATTTGTAAACAACCTGTCTACACGTCGGTACTTGAGAAATCTTATTTCGCCTACTAATCCAACGTGTGAAAAGTTCCTGGAACGTTTTGAGATAAATTCAGTTCTCAAGTTAGCACCAGACGTTTTACTTTTATGGATTGATTCTCAGCTTTTCCGAAATGTGCACTTCATCTCTCTATGAGAAAATAAATATTGTTACTTCAAAAAAAAGTATAATAGTTGTTATACGACTTTCATTGTACAATCATACACAGATAAGAAAAAGTTCTAAATGTCAAGAGAATGTATATGCTAAAGTTTAGAATGTCAATACTCCATGGTACACTAACATTTCAGAAGTTTTCTTATGGACTAGGTGATACTTCCTTAAAAACCCATTATTGGATACAGCTTCCTAAACCAGTATTTTTCAAATAGCTTCCTAAACCAGTATTTTTCATGGAAACTGGTTTAGTAAGTTGAAAACTAGCAACACAAATCTTCTGTAATGTCATATAAGACATTTCATCATATAATTGAAATCTTGCATAAACTAATTAGTTAGCACATAAAATGAATTGGCTGTGAGTTTGTGTTAACACTTATAAGTGTCAAAATGTAACATTATTTTATCAGAAGAGTCGGACAACGAGAGAGAAAAACTGCATTCGACGTACGAGTATAGGATTGAAAATGTAGTTCTAGTTTTATCAATTCCCATTTATTTCCACCCTGGACTAAGACTTTGGGTTGGGCCTTGGTGAAGAAATCTTAATAAAAGGAACCCGAGTATGAAGGCGGTTTTCAAGAAAATTACCGTTTGAACCCTAAAACCCTGAAGGCCGCTTCAGTCAGAGATGAAAACGGAGGACGACGACGGCAACCAACACAGCGGGACCGATGTGGCTCCGGCCCTAATAGCCGTCCACCCTGCTCAAGATTCCGTTGTTGTTTCTATTGGACCTGACCTCCGTGTCTTCAATCTCGGGTAACGCCCGCCACCTCTCATAGCATCATTACCTTTCCTACGCATTTTGTTAATTTTCGATTTACATAACTGAATGAAAACAGAACGCGTGTGTTGAGTATGATATATTCATGTATAATTTTCCGGCAGAGGACAGCCGCAGACGTTAGTGGACGAGTCGGATACTCGGGCGGGTTTAAAAACCGTTCACAAAGATTCGATAAGAGCAATTCGCTATGGTGCAGAGGGCAAGCTTTTTGTATCAGCTGGTGACGACAAGCTTGTTAAGATATGGGCTACTGATTCTTGGCGCTGTGTCTACACAGTGTAAGTTTTTTCTCACTTGATTTTTCAATTCATTAGGTCCTGAGGAAATGAGTTTTTGTGCTGTAACAAATAAGATTTCTAATTTAGGTTGTCGGAGAAGAGGGTGAGTGCTGTAGCCGTTAGCAATGATGGACATTATGTTTGTTTCGCGGACAAATTTGGCGTTGTGTACGTGGTGGATGTGAAGGATTCTAGTGACGAACAAGCTTCTATTTGCAAGAAAGGAACACCAATCTTTTCTCATTATTGTAGCATTATTACTAGCTTGGTAGGCTGGAATTCCTTTTTCTTGGTTGTTTTCTTCCTTTTGCTTTCTGCTTGTTGAAATGTTGATACGATGGATTCCTTTGTTCACATTTTTAACCTCTTGTTATGGTGGTTCTTTACCATGTATCATATTTAGTGTACATCTTTCTGTTAAGCAAGCTCGTGAAGTTCAGTTTGCTCTTTCAGATTAGTTAGAATTTTCTAACGAAACCTTGGTTTGTGCAGGAATTTTCTCCGGATGGTAGGTTCATTGTTAGTGCTGATCGTGACTTCAAGATTCGTGTACATTAGCTTCTCCATCTTTCTTTTTGTAGAAACTAATGAGAAAATGCTGACATTTATTGACGTTAATCTGATTCCTCCCCACTTTTTAATCATGTGGTGGTGTTTTTATCAATAGGTTACTGTTTTCCCCAGACATCCTCTAGAAGGAGCTCATGAGATACAGAGTTTTTGTCTTGGTCATACAGAGTAAGTTTTACGAGTCATATATTGGTTATTATTGTCTAAAGAAAAGCTTTATGCTAGCTTTTAGTTATGCTTTTTCACATTGACTGATGTTTTGACCGAGTCACTTGAGTGTGCATATTTCCAGGTTTGTATCTTGCCTTAGCTTTATTTGCAGTCAGGATTACACTCAGATGTTTTTAATCTCTGGAGGTGGTGACTCAACTGTGAGTCATTTGGTCTTGCTACACCTTTTTGTGTATACTTCTATGATTGTTATCAATGATGTAGATTTTATACCATTGATCAGGTCCGCTTATGGGATTATACTTCCGGTCATCTTCTTGATACCTGTGTTATAGGAGCTGAGGTAGCCACTTTATCCTAAACTGAATGCATGTGTTCTGATTGTTGCTTTGTGCTGACTGCCTTGTTTAGATGATGGAACATGTTCTGCTTAGAAATTCTCTGATTCTAGGAGTTGTTTGATCTGTTTATTACTCTGTTGATTCTTCTATGTGCACCATTAATAATTCAGTAGCTTCCCTGGCCTCCCCTCCCCCCCCCCCCCAAAAAAAAAGCCCTCTTCCTCCTGGTCTGCATTCTGCTGATATGTCAGTGGTCATGAGATTAATTACTACATATTATGTGAGCGTGGGCTAATCATTCGTTATATGGCCAGCTTACCTTCTCAATGTAACTTTGTGTACTCTTATTCAAGGCAGGTTTTATAAAGTCCAACGAAGACGAAGATAATTGTCTGCCTGCTGTCACCGATATTTGTTCCTCCCTTGACGGCTCATTTGTTGCAGTGGCTGTCCAAAGGCAAGTGTATATCAGTTTTTCGTGATCCTGGTTTAGCTTTTCGATATATGTTTAGATTCTGAATTGTCTATCTGATGTTTATTTCCATGTGTAGCTTGTCGGGAGTTGTGCTCATGAGCTGTGACCTATCTGCAAGGAGACTCTCTGTTGTTAAAGTGAGTCTCTCTAGTGGCGTTGGTCGTTCATCATTGAATGGTTGAACCTTTACCACGTAATTCACTGGTGAATTTCAGATTGATTTTCTGACCTAGGCAAGAATGGTTTTTGACTTTTGAACAACACTCCCCTTTTTTCCCGCTATATTGGGGTCGACTATATGGATCAATCATTTTTCGTGCGCTTTATTTATTTATTTTTTTGTTCTTTTTTGAGTCGCAACGTAAATGCTACCCTCCTCATGTGTCTCCTAATACTTAATGTGTTTTTAGAATATGCATCTTTCAAAATGCGATTCAGGCCTATGTATCAATAATAAATCTTATACTATCTCTGGCCCTATAGTGGAAAAAAGGCTTGATTGTTGTTGTAAATCTTATACTCTCTACATTACATCGGCTACATGAATCAACTGTTTCCAGTGTGCTATATCAGCGACTATATGCTCCCCAATTATCATATAAGTCATATCCGTTTTTATTGTCTTTCTTCATGTCTTCTGTGGTCTGCCTCTCTCACGTTTAACATGCATCTCATTCATTGTCTCACATCGATGCAGGACATCTTTGCACATGTTCATACCATCTTAACCTTAACTTCTCATATTCTCATCTATATGAGCCATCCCGACATGTCCTTTTATGTGTTCTTGATGTCCAAACATCCATCTTTAACATTCTATTTCCATCACTCGCATTCTTTGTTCATGTTTATAATTGGTTGCTCAACATTCAGAATTGTACAGGTTACTGTTGTCCTGTAAAACTTCTTTTTAAGCTTTAAATGTATTTTCCTATAACAAAGAAGACTTGACGCACTTCTCCATTTTGACCACCCCGTCTGTACTATGTGATTCACGTCCTTGTCAATTCCTTTTTTTTTGTAGTAGTGATCCTAAATATCTAAAACTCTCACTCAGGTGAATCTCTGGGTCTCCCAATTTCACACAAGGTTTCAAGGTTATTTTTTGTTGCTAAAATTAGATTTTGTATATTATGTCTTATTTTTACTCAATTTGAAGCATTTTTACTGTATTTTCTCCTGTCAACGTTCCAGCTTAGTATTGACTCTTTTAATAGTCTCATCAACCAACACAATGTTATTTGCAAATAACATGTTCCACGGAACTCTGTCTTAAATGTATCGAGCGAGATCATCTATAACTAAAGCAAATATATATGGACTTAATGCAGCAGATTCTTGGTGTAAATACATTGTAATAGAAAACTCTGGGCTTAGTCTTCTTAGGATCCATATAGTCTATGTGCGACTTAGTAGTGTGAATGTTTTTTGACTTCTCTTTGGAAATATTTCAGATAGTCTCTATAGATGATGAGGTTTTTGTACCTACAAGTTTAAGATCAGCTTCCTTGGTGAATGCCTTCTCGTGTTGGATGGTCATGGGAGTATCGCGTTTGGATGGTTCTGATTCACCTTTGGCCAGGGTTAGAGTTTTGTCAGGCTTGAACCAAAGTAATTCGGAGCCTGAGTTTCACGTCATCGATGATGAAGAAATTCCAGGAGGAAAGCAAATGCTTGACAAGTTGCAAGGAGCTTTGTCCATTGAAAAAGAAGTATTTGCTTCAGCTGCTGAGGCAGTGAAAAAAGCAATGTCAAATCTTTTAATCAAGAAGACCTACTCTGAAGAAAGGCGTGAAAATAGAAAAAGGGGTAGAAATGACAAAAAGAACAGGCAAAGGTGAAAGTAATGTCAAAAGCTAGCGTATTTTCACAACAGGTACCTACTGCAAAAGCTTATGGTGTGTGTGTGTGTGTGTGTGTGTGTGTGTGTGTGTGTGTGTGTGTGTGTGTGTGTGTGTGTGTGTGTGTGTATATAGCATATGATGACGAAGAATTTGAGTATTTCCGGTTCTTTTGGGTGGTTCTTGTTTTCTGTAGGGTAGATTGGTCATCGTATTTGGTGAAGTTCCATGTTTGGCTGCAATGGGATTTTGTTTTGATTTCCAATTTGTTGTATGCCAGTGCGCAATTGTCTTCTGGGTATAGAGGCGATCGGCTGACGTGGTTTGAATGGGATGGTAGACTTGATTGCTTCCATTAGTTAATCACTGGATTGCTCGGCAAATAGATCCTTCTGTAATGTTGTTTTTGGGTATTCATCTGCCCTTTTTCTGCCAGGTATTCTCCACATCATAGCAAGGTCATGAGTTTGATTATGGCAGCCATTTTATGTTTTTAATGCATTAAAGATTAGAACAGCCGATCTGTCCTTGGATAAACACATAAGATCTTTTTATGCATCAGATTTTCTGTTTACCCCCCCCCCCCCTTTGTGTGTGTGTGTGTGTGTGTGTGTGTGTGTGTGTGTGTGTGTGTGTGTGTGTGGTTTCTTTATCACTCCTTACTCAGTCTCACAGCTTCTCTGTTACTTTAGGTCAGTGCGGTATTTTATTAACTGTGACGGGTGAAAAAGCCTTCACAAATTCTTTCACCTTCTAGTGAGGAGTTGCAGCTAGCTTCACGCGTCCCTTGTCACTATTACTTAATCTTACAGCTTCTTTGTTATTACATGTCGTGTGGTATTTTATAACTCTGATGGGTCAAAAAGCCTTTTGTAGTTAGAAAGCAGACTCCAAGAGATGATTATTCGAGCATGGATGAAAGATTCTTGCCTTGTTTGATGCCTTTCACCGTCAATTTCTTGATTCTGCAACATGGGGTCCCCAGATTTTCAATTACCTATTAATTTGGCTCAATGATTTAGTGAGAAGGTTTGAGAAGTCTTCTTTTGGAAATATCAAATTAAGCCGCCAATCTCACGCTTTCAAACAACAAACGTTTACATCTTATTATAACATTAACACCGGGTAACTATTAAACATTATCGTCTAATTTACTATTATTATTTCCATTTCTAATATAGTCAATGACATTTTTTTTTTGATTTATGATGGAATAAAACAAAATGACTTACTAAATTGGTTTTATTTTTTATATTGTGAAATACAGTTCGACTTCATTATGGGTTATAAAAAAACAATCTATGTGTATTTCTAACGAATAGATATAGTTGTATACATCCGACTACGTTATACCCACGTTATACCCATGTTATACCAGAGCTTCTAAGACAATGACTAATGTTGTTGTCTTCGTCTAATTTGCTATTATACTTTAATCAATACCGACAAATTCATGAAAGTAGTTAAATCAATTTCTTAGGCATATGTGCGCCTATTATCAATTGCATTTTTATTTTCATGCATACAAGACGAGGCGACCACATTAACTTTGTACTAACAAGTATGAATAAACCATAAACCAACGTGTCAGTTACCCCACTTACACATGCACCTTCACGGCGTATTTTTAACTGGTGGGCAGCTACCGTTGCTTTATATTCAAGAATTAAACTACTCACAGTAGTTAACAAACCTGAGATGGATAGCAACACTTTCGTGACATATTTTATACTGTTTACAACTCAAATCGATAAAATTTCTACATACTCAAAACCCCAAGGGTTATGTGACTTTAGTGTTGAAACTTGGGCTTACATAAGGTAAGACTCATATCCACTCAAAACCTTAAGGAAATGGGTAGTGACACATCATCCTCATATAAGCCATGCATTTTTCTCAAAAAAGGCAATGTGGGATTCTCAACACCCACCCTCACGTGGCAACGTGGCTTGACATACACACGCGCTTTACAACCCGCCCTCAATCACAAACCACAAGCCAGGCATGAACATAAACATTAAGTGGCCAACCATAGGCCAGGAAAAAGGGTTGGTCCACATTTTAAACTGGCTCTGATACCATGTTGAAACTTGGGTTTACATGAGGTGAGACACATATCCACTCAAAACCTTAAGGCAATGGGTGGTGGTACCTCATCCTCATATAAGCCATGCATTTTTCTCAAATTAGCCAACGTGGGATTCTCAACATTTAGTTCAGAGCAAATTGTGGTTGCAACACTATAAAACACAATTCAATCAGGAAATCCCGAAAACCAGTTCCCAACTCATCATGCTTCACATATAAAGGTTATGATCCATTTTATCAACTCTAATCGATTAATAGTTGACTGGAAAATATAGATGAAAGCCTTGGCATAATCCCCTAGTTTAAACAGCTAAAATCAAATGCAACTAGCCAGAAAAATATTTTGAAACCCAGTCCCTGAGATGAAGCAACAAAAAGAAAACCCCTCTCCTGACCCGGCAAATGAAGTCCTGAGAACATGTGAAGATCCCAATGCCTATTACTCATATAAGTAACAAAAGCAAACAGGTTCACACTAATTTATTTCATCTGTCATGGTTATGGCTTCTAAAGGTATCACAACAGACAAGCAGATACTACATTCTGACGAAACCAACGGAACCATTAAAACAAGATTCCATGAACGGAAGCCAACTCCACCAAATTAGACACTGCAAATACAAAAGATGACTGAAACACAGTACAATACATGCCATAATACACTGCGCTGGCACGATACAACTGATACAATCGAACTGACTGGTTAGAGAATTTGACACACACACAATTTGCCGAAGGAAAACAAAAACTACAAACAGACTCAGGTTCCCAAAGTAACACACAACCAGGCTGAGCAATCAAGTAGGCCACAGGCTACAGCATCAGCTTGCGACAGTAGCAACCAAGACACGGTCAACTGAAAAGGGGGAAAAATCATTTAATAAATAACTGATATATGGAAAAATTACCATCAATTAATAAATAGCAGATACATGGAAAAATTACCGTACGTTCAGAACGGCTTACCACCTGAGTAGCTTGGTAGGATCAACCATCTCCAAAAGCAACATCAAAAGTAAAACCTTTGCAGAACACTTCTTCCAAAACTAGATGCTAATCAGCCACTTTAGCAGGGGGTCCAAGAACAGACTAAACTTAGCCATAAAAGAGGGGCTCATAGAAAAAGGCGGAAAAAATAAGGCAAAATCATCTAAATCCTAGTTCTGCTTCACGTTTTCCATTATTAAAAACCAGGAAAAGGATGAGGGGCAAAACAGGGCCACTGAAGAACTAATGATAAGATAGTAAACCCTATCTAACAGCAGCATGGACCAAGGGAAGAGAATGAAAGTTGTAATATGATGGATCGAGGAGAACAAAGGTTTTCTAGTTACTGAAGGGATAAGTTGATAAAACAACAATGCTATCAGCAAGGTGGCGAAACAAACCCAGCCAGATCAAGATAGATTGCAAATAGGGGTCGGATGAAGAAAAGAGGAAGAGATAATATTACTATAATTGCCTAACAAAGTTAGAAAACCAAAGGTATTTACACATTCGGTATCCAAACTAAACTGCTGCTACACCTAACGAGAGTCTGAATGAGAGCCAGCAACCTAGAGAGTCTTCCAGAATTGAGCCAACAATCTAGGGAGTTCTCGTATCTGGAGGACTGATGATACCATTTTAGCTTATCATCTGTTACCCTCAACAATAGAAAATAACAGTAACTGTTCCACCTGTTAGCACCAAACAGCAAAAATGTGAATGCCACCCGCTTTCTGAATTCTGAAATAGACATACTCTCTGAGCCTCATTCTGCATACACCACCAACCAAAATAAGGGAATTACGAGACAGTCATCCCAACCAGCCATCAATGTCTTGAACCACTAACTACAAAACCCAATCCAATTACAGCCACCAACTCAAGCATCAATGTCTTGAACACTAACTACAAACACCAATGCCAATTACCGCCACCAACTCAAGCATCAGCCTTGTTTATTGCAATACATACATAACCTACGACTGACCATACTACCAAAAGAAAATTAACTTTTCTATTTACAGGAGCCTAATTTGCTCTCAGAAGCTGCTTATTCATTAGTGAGATCAAGGTTGAGAATGCGACGAAGGGTCTTAGTCGCAGAATCATTTCCATCATCAAACAGGTAATTGCTCAAGGGTGGACTACTTTCCCTGGTAGGAGAAGCAGGTGCAGACCATGCAATTGGAAGCAAATCAGTATAGGAGGCTGAAGATGGTAATTCAAGAGAAAGCGTCCTTTTACAACGGAGCGAAAATTTTGGCACAGGCACTGAACTAGGTGGCGGAGAATTTGAGTAAGCAGGCCCAGCCCATCGCTCAGAGAAATGAAACTTATCATTGAAAGATCTTGGCTGGTCAAAATTAGCAGCCCCGGGTTTTCTAGTAATTGGCACTGAAAAAGGGTTGCTCCTACAAGACCTTTTTGAACCCTTTCGCTCTTCTGAACGGCAGCCAAGTGATGGTGTTTTGGGAGAGCGAGGAGGAGAGGTAGGTTTGGATACAGGGGTAGTACAAGGCTTCAGAGGGGTAGGCAGCAAACCAGCTCTAAACTGAAAATTCCGACAATTGATCCCTCTGAAATCCTTAGGAGGGGTTCCACAGGATCCAAATCTCATAGGTCCATGAATCTTACTCCCACTATCATAGTGGTTCCGATGCTGACCAACAATAACAAGCGTCTCCATAACCCTACTTCACTGAACTATATTCTGAGAAAGTGAACAATAAATTTACAGATATGCCTACTGTATGACCAGAATACCACTAAAATTTGTGCATTTAGGAGTTCAAAGCTCAGAAATGAAAGTAGATCTTAGATCTTCGTCACAACCACCAGAATCTGCGTAGATCAACCTCGATATCACCGGATCTAAGCCGACTATAGAACATGTAAATACCAAAAGCCACACCTGTGTGCATCACACACGAAATCCCTTTTTTCCTTCCTCCAGATCTATTCACATTAAACAAAAACAAAATAAAGCAAACCTTTCAGTAACCGAAATCAGGATCATCACATGTAATCAACAAAACTAGAATTTAACAGAAAAGAAAAAGAACACGTCTACTTTACCTTATGAGCTGAAAGGGAAGACAACAAGTGGCCGAAGAACTTTTAACGGCGATAAAGTATTCCTTGAGAGGACTAATCGAGCAAACATACTAATGTCTATAACATATGTATATACCTGTAGATTAGACTACTATATTAGAGAGAAACTGTTAGAGCTGTGCTGTTAGTAAAGGGGTGAAGACGCCATTGGAAGTTCAGCCACTGAGCTTTGTTTGAAATGAAAAGCACCGGAACTCAACTAACTCTTCACTCGCATTTTAATTTGCATTTCACGTACAGGGCCAGGTGGTCAGTGATAAATGGGCCGAGTGGCCCAACTAAACTCCACGACCTTACTTGGTAAGCGAACATGTGCCCGGAATTCTTGGAGAGTGACGGAACGGTCCGGATCTCCTTATTAGGAGGGTGCAATCACACGCTGGTTCAACGGTTTAGATAGGAACAGACTTTAAGTTGAAACAAATATGAGGAATCCAATCACGCGTCGTTAGGTGTAAAAATTGTTTTTTTAAATAAAAGAAAATTTAAATCGTTGACTAGTTTTTACACGTGGCGGCGCGTGATTGGAAGCCTCATATTTTGCCTCATCTAGAGCCTCCCCAGATCCGAACCGATGGTACAAAATGATAATGTAGACTTAGCAATTCCACAAACATAACTACACAGAGATACACATGTATGTGTCTGTATGCATATACACGTGTGTGCAAGAATGTGTGTATTTCTGTGTGCATGTATGAACTTTTTCATTATGCTCCATGAAAATGTTGGACGAAATATACCGGATGTGGCCAAGCAAATCTCGCAAAAATATAGAAAGTCTGTAATTTGATTTGAAGAAGAGCCCCCGTTTTGTAACTTTTGAAAGAGAGAGAGAGAAAGATCTACTATAGTCTTGCAGTAGATTATTGCAATTCCTAAGTAAATTTTATAGATTGAGAGTGTACAAGGGCAAATTCGGTGACACATCTTCAATCGTATCATATCTTTTGTCGCATCATTTAATTCAGGTAATAAAATTATATCATGTGTATGAAAACAATACCAAACTACTCTCGAAGACCAAAAAGACTATACTCAGGTCCGAAGTCTCCCACTACTCCTATTCATGGAACTTCATGCAAGATGCAAATCATAAAACTCAGCAAATTCCTAGATAGAGTGTGATGAGACTAGAATTGCTCACCGAATGGATCAGAGACGACCCGAGTTGTGCGCCGTTAATTTTCCGTCTAAATCCTTCAACGGAACCTGAGAAGGAAGAAAAAAAACGTTAGAGGTCCCAGGGCAAAACCCTCCGACGCTTAAGTCAGTTATGGGTGTTTTGAGTAGGCAATTTATGCTGGAATAGAAGGTTTAAACAAAACCTATAAAAGATCTCATTGAGTTTATGAATTTTTGTGCTTTGGCCGAGATGGAGTTATGGACGAATGCTCCCGAAGTTTTTCCCCCCTCGTCTGGATAGAGGGGTATTTATACTTGAGATTGAGGAGACCAGAATTGCTCACTGGGTGGATCAGAGATGACCCGATTTGTGTGCCGTTAATATTCCGTCTAAATCCTTCAACGGAACCTGAGAAGGAAGAAAAAACGTTAGAGGTACCAGGGCGCCGTCCCGGGACAACCCTCCGACGCTTAAATCAGTTATGAGTGTTTTGAGTAGGCAATTTATGCTGGAATATAAGGTTTAAACAAAACCTGTAAAAGATCTCATTGAGTTATTGAGTTTTTGTGATTTGGCCGAGATGGAGTTATGGACGAATGCTCCAGGTGTTCTTCTTGTGGGTGAGAGTTACTGGGGTGAAACCCATTGAATCCCGTTGCAGAATCTTTCTCCTTCATCTCTTTCACCACAGCTTGGAATACACCAGGATTTTGAGCCACACAATTTATGGCCCGTATGTGCTCTTCATATGTGAAAACAACATTAAGAGTTGAAGAATCTCCTGGCTCCGAAGAATACTGTTCCGGTTGTTATTGAAGAGGTCGTTGATGTCTTTTGGATGTCATAGGTTGCTTGAACCCTTTCTCATCGGGTTTATCCATCGTTCCCACAATAAAAGGGGTAGAATAACTATTAAGAAAGCCTTAAGAAGCTGTTTTAAAGAATATGAAGGCAAGTCAGTCCCTCCTTCTAGCGCCAAATGATGAGACCAGAATTGCTCACCGGGTGGATCAGAGATGACCCGAGTTATGTGCCGTTAATCTTTCGTCTAAATCCTTCAACGGAACCTGAGAAGGAAGAAAAAACGTTAGAGGTCCCAGGGCGCTGCCCCGGGAAAACCCTCCGACGCTTAAGTCAGTTATGAGTGTTTTGAGTAGACAATTTATGCTGAAATAGAAGGTTTAAACAAAACATGTAAAAGATCTCATTGAGTTTATGAGTTTTTGTGCTTTGGCCGAGATGGAGTTATGGACGAATGCTCCCGAAGTTTTTTTCCCCTCGTCTGCATAGAGGGGTATTTATACTTGAGATTGAGGAGGTATGGCCTCCTTGCCTGATTGATGGGATGGTGATGTAGCTGAGATAGCTGTCTCATCTGCTTCAGAGCTACAGTATAATGGGACAAAAGTCTGATATCGTAGCTGGTGTGTAGGTCGACTTGTAATGATGACCTTGTCCTGCACCATTCGTTACTTGACACCTGGAAAGTATTCTGCAGAGCCGCTTAGTGAGTCCCAGAAGACGGTAGATAATATCTTCTTTTGATCTTATATGATACTGTTTAGAGTAGTAGAGCCAACATGTAGACGAGGCCGATGTCAATATGAGGCTGAGATAAATAAGTTCCCTTCATTCGCTGAGGTTGACTATCAAAGGGCTGCTTTGACTATTGCATTACCGAGCCGAGATGTGATAAGTCATAATATCATGTAAGACTTCATTCTAACCTTTCCTGATCGTGTGTGAACAAGTACCGACTTGACTCAGGTATGCGGCTGAACCGACCAGAGGTTATAATTGAATTTGCCTTAGCCATTTTAACAAACTTGTTTTTAGCTTCAGGCATAAAACCGCTGAGCAGAAAATGTATTCATGCCAAGCTGAAGCTGAAGGTCAAGCCTGCTTCCGAGGTGAAAACCTTAGTATATTCTTTGCTAAGATGGCGAATGTTGTGGGGGAATACAGCTGAAATGCAGCTTGGCTGAGCAGCGATGCATTTGTGCCGAACTGCAGGAGTTGAACCCTTTATGCATAAATTCTAACGTTGACCGTTGTTGACTAACAGATGTTTATTTTTGGCTCATCAGAGTGGTCATATACAAAGGTATTCACAAAGTATCTATTGCAAATTAGATTAGCATCTCTATCCCAATTGGGTCAGAAAAATCTAGCATAGACAGTAATAAAACGCCCATACTCCAGTTGCTTCTAGTTTCAAACCTATTTGGAAATCAATCTACCACGTGAGTACCAACTTAGTTAGGATAGGAAAGCATTACCAAACTAGTTTCATTTATAGAGATGGGGGTTAAACATATCCACCGAGCAGATTTTGAAAGGGTATACTGATGAAGGGACTATTTTGTCCCATAATGTTAATGTTTAAAGGATTAAGGGGCCGAAGCAGTGGCACTAAATTATTATAAATTTTTTTAATCAGTAACAGTGAAGTAACCTCTCGATATAAAATTTAATGTAATGATAAGAGGATATAGCGTTACCTGATCTCACTGGAAGCGAACTCTCTATCCATTGGGATGAAAATATTGTGCGTCTGCTTCTCACCCTCCCCCTCCCCAGACCCTGACGATAGTTTTTGATGTTGTTGTAATATGCTCAGTTTTGATGTTGCTGGGATATGTTGAGATATGCTGGGTTTTGCAGTTGCTGAAATATGCTGGACATGTGTTGTTATTGCTATTGATATGAGGGTATGGGATGGAGGTACAGGATCAGCCATTTCAAGACCTAACACGTCTATTTCACATCAACTGCGGAACAGCTGCACAATCGACGAGTATGTTATTTCCAAACCTACCATGTTACAAGTTGTAGACAGAATTTTGCTAGCCCTATTACAAATAAATTTATTTACAAAGAGCACGACAATTTTGCAAAAGGTATCGCATGATTAAATGACTCTATCTACCTTTAATTACAAAAAAAATAATAAAAAAAGACTCTATCTAGCTTCACGTCGAGACCAGAGAAATTAAGGTTTGAAAAAAAAAACAAAGAGAAAAACACCAATGGGAGAAATGGGCGGGACAAAGCCTTTAAAGTCACTGATCACAAAGTGTCCTAGCTGAGAAGAGATTTACATGACCACACATAACCGAGTCCTAAGCATTATAGGCATAGAGGGGAAGGGGGGAGGTGGAGGGAGTTGTACCAAACCTGCAATGCTACATGGCTGAAATAAGAAATTTTCTATTTACCATGCTGAATGATTAAGTCAGCTTTTGAAGCGTTACATTATGAAAATTTTGATGGAACCAAAAGCCAACCGACAATCAATCAGCTAAATGAAAGGAATAATACTATCAACTGAACATCACATACCAACGATTTTGATGGAGACTGGATATATACCTAAAAGACCAGGATCATTCTCTGCACCCTTATCCACTCTAGCATTTGCTACACCGAGAACTTCACATTCATTCACGACGGAGGACCTATTTCACAAGCATCAATTTGTTAAATTGCAAAAGATCTGGGTTACCAAATCTCAGTCCACCCAAGATCACATGAATACAACCCTAGCAAGTCTCTGGAAAAAGCAGAAGTGCCACTGATTTCAGCCAGCCAATACCTAATAATAATCCGCATCATATACATGAGCTCAAAAATCTAACTGGATCAACCTGTCAAAGAAGGAACAAAATTCATCAAAAACGGAAGTTACTACTAGCTGGACACAACAGGGAGACACGTGCTTAATGAAAATACTGCTTTACAAAACAGGTCGTCAGAGGAGACATCCAATGCCTCAAATAAGTAATCCCTTGAACTGTCAAATAAATAAAAAGAAGACACGGCATATACTGCAAATAAACAACACCCAACCCACATCCAAAAAGTATAGCCTAAGACTGCAAATAAACAACACCCAACCCACATCTGAAAAGTATAGCCTAAGACGGAGAAAAAGTAGAATGTAAGAAGAAAGTGCATTCAGAGATATTTCCTGCAAGCACTGCAGCTCCCAATCCTGCAAAGGAAACCCCTTAACGGCATAACCAGACACTTCATTGTGCAAACTTCACCAACATATCATGTAGCATAGGATATCACCACTATGGTGTTGTTCTTTTCTATTGCAACTACACATCAACCTTCATACTCAAATTACGTGCGTCAGCGCCAGAAAATACAATTGAAAGGGCTAAAATTTAATGAATAATCACGAAACTAATTGAATATTGAAATTAACTGAAACTTCTGCCTTTTCTCAATAATCCTTCGTTGTTGATAATTAGAAAGTAAGAACCTACCATCTCAAACACATGCTTAAGACTCGTTCTTGAGGTTTTTCATTTTTTGGGATGGGAGGACATATTTGTTGTTCTTGTTGTTGGGATGGGAGGACATATTTGTGTAGCAAGCAAGAGAATTGCAAGACTGCTGCACAGTGAAAGGGTGGTTTATCTAATCAAAACATCAGTTCTGAACATCTGAGAAACACCACAAGCATCAATTGTCCAAGAGATGGAAAAACGGGCAACATCAGTTTGAAAGTAGCGTCACTCAGAAAATACATTTCTTTAAGTGTTCCAAATAAGTTCAGAGTGTAAAAGCCTCACTTGGGTTCTAATTTGTTTAAATAAAGCTGAGATCCCATTAAGAGAATTAGCCTCAAGCATTGGTCAAAGCTCCTCTGCCGTCCCAGAGGATGGACAATAGAATACTGTCAAGGTTGTCATAGACATAAATTTCCAACGAAACCTCAGGTCTGTAAAGGCCTCAACCGCTGAAATGTTAAGGGGTCAGAAACACTAGGGTGACTATCTCCAAAGAAATGGTTACATAGTGATCTCTTTCTAATGAAGAACTAGACGCTTCAAATAAATGGGATCCCTTGTCTGTTTCCATATGAGAGTGCAAAATAATATGAAAACTCATCATCTAAATCATCTGGCATTGAAACACATACGCTCCATATCTACAAATAAATACAACAACAATATTGACACATTGCCTTAGACGGTCCCGCCTATGACGGAGTAAGAAAGGGTCAGATGTACGCAACTTACCAATGTGTTTGAGACACACACATGTTGTTTCCAAATGACCCATAATGAAAATGCGTCGAGTATTGTGTCGATTGACTGCTACTTCACAATACAATAAGTCTGCTTTATACCATCATATTCCAAAGTCAAAGAAGAGTGTCATTGACTCCATTGGAAATAGAAATATATCTATAAATGAATAAACAAAATCCACGCCTCCAATGTGACAGAAAACATGTGGCTTGCACGGAAGAATCATTAAAACTCACAAATGCTTCATGTATATGCCTTCTGTCTCATGTTGGAAAAGCTTATTTTCCCTCCTGACCCACATGTAACATCTTGTCTACAATAATTAATTCACGTTGTCCTGTTACAGAACTAGAGAAAGACGCCACACTGCACTCATGATTCAAGTCCAGGTTGCACTTTGGAGATTCTTTTTTGTCACAAAAGACAGTTTCAAAACCAAATTGAATCTATTTTAGTCGTTCTTTCAGGGAGGAGCAACATACCAACTTCAGAAAAATAATTTGTAGGGTTGATAGAACTGTCAAATTTATTATGTGGTGCACCAAGATCCTGACTTTTCTCGTCTTTAACTACCCCATTACTCGTTTCTCGCACATCGTTGAAGAGGAGATTAGTCAGATTGGCTTCGGACTCGACATGCCTTTGCAGCTCAACACCAGAAGACTCGCTATAATCAGGATCTATAATTGAACTGGCAGCAAGATGCGGGGAACTTTCCAACCCTAGAATTGCAAAGAAGAACCTCAGATGCTAAGAACGACATAATAGTTAATGCCACACAAAAAAGCAGTTACCTGAATCAGACGTCAGGTTGACAGCTTAACTTTTGGGACTTCCTTAGAGGCTTTTTTAACATATCTGTCCCTGGAAAAACCACCATGCTCATGTACTTCATATCCTCCCTCTCTGACTCTTCAAGAGGGGCAAAACCAAACACATTTGTCCATGTGTCATTGAGTGCAGATACCGCAGGAATGACTAGCTTCTCGATGTCAAAAGACCCAAGGGCCTGAAAATATGTTAACGTGACTAACAGAAGGTGTAAAGCCGAAACAATGTGACCAGAAGCACAGTCTCGTGCATTACAACTAATGATGTAAGCGAGGGAATCAATAATCATAGAAGTGAAATGATTGGTGATTCAAGGTCCAGTCGGCCACTGTATGCCACAGGCAAGAGGCAATTGGTTCCTTGCAATGTAGAAGATGCAATAATTTTCTCCTGTAAAATTGATAGCTAAAAATCCTCCACCCGCCCAAATTTTCGGATGTCCATAAATATTTGTCCACTTGTTTCAACTATTTGCACTAATCAAATGTATGACTTATAAGGAAACCAGTAGCCTTTTTTGGGTAAATTAGAAAGTAAACAATGATTATTTGCCAATTTAACAAGGACAAATTTTTCCTTTTCTGGGGACGGAGGCATTACATGACATCCCAGTGGGTATCATATGTTCCATTTGCAGGGGCTTCTCATGGTTACTTAAGTGTACACAATGAAATACTCTAGTTGCAATATAAACAAGACTAACCTTGAGGCTGGCACACGCTAAACCCTAAGAAAAACAATTCGTAGCTTTCTTATCATGTTTGAATCTTTGATTCATCATCTTCTTTTATATGGTGAGAGTGTTATCTAAGATAAAATGCTCTTTTCCATGAAAAGCATTCCAAGTCATTCGCATAAAAGAGAGGCATAGTGACAGGGTTCCAATTATCAACATTCTTGAGTGAAAATGTCATGCAGTTCCACCCATTAATGTCTGACTTGTTAACAGTCACAAAAGTTTCTCTATTTGACAATTTCAGATCGACTTTCCAAAAGTACACACATTGCTTTTTTCTTGTTTTTAAACTGCAAAATATGTTACTGATAAGATACAAGACAAAATATTTTGAACAACCAATAGCTTATTTACATCACAAAATTCTACATGCACCAGCACCTATTAAGGAAAAACACATACATAAAAAAAAGGGGAAAAAAGAGGAAACATGTAGGATACTTGACCAGGAATACTGCTTTGAGCAAACAAATTAAAATTTTATCGTGTTTTATTTGGTTGAGTTCAGAAGTGTACAGTGAAATTACAGAGAATATACCATCTCAATTGCATTAAGCAGCCGGCGACACATCCCTTGACGCCGATACATGTAGCCAGTTCCTATGAAGGGCATCTCTGCTAGCTGATACCCATGTATCCTACCCAGCAAGCAAAGGAAGATTAAGTCATTAAAAGTTCACTTCCAAACTTAAGGAACGGAAACAAAAGTTGGAGAAGGAACAGGAGAATTTGTGGAACAGTTGCACTCAACCAGCAACAGTCCCCTGCCCCAACTGCACCACTCACCCCCCCCCCCCCCCCCCCCCCGCCAAAGAAAAGAAAGAAAAGAATTGTAAAACCCAACAAAAACTCCCAATAGAAGAAACACACAAAAGGATGGGCAACAAAGTTAAATGGCATATACTGACAGCCCAAGATGCATTACTTGGAAAGCAATCAATAAGACAGAACGGCAGCTAAAGCACAAGTTATATCAATAGTGCCAAATAAAAACAACCGGCAGCCTTGATTGATATCAAGCTGTACTCTCAGCAAAGGACAGAACCTTCCCAATGACTAAGTTCCTCTCCAACAGTCTTTGTCGCAATCAATTTATCGCAGGATAGTTGATAAATTGCATGAACTTTCATGCTAAATCAAACTGGCAATAAGTGGAATGATCTTTAAATTTTATACTGCTAAGGATCCAATATGTACCCAAAGGGAGATTTATATCCCATATCAAACAGGGTGAATATGAGATACAATTCATCAACCACCTTATGGCTGCTGCAGAAACAACTTCATCGTCCCTTTCCAGAATAAAAGTGCAGAAACCAGTATAGTTCAGTCGTCTGAAGTTTGATCTGGACAAAAATACATCAGAAAGCATAGAATTATTAATTTGCAGTCAGGATAAACAATTGAACACTACTGTCGTTGCAGAATATTGGTACAGGACAAGGAGAAGGAAAGAGTGCAAAGGAGGGAAATAAATCCTTAGGACAGTGATGCCAGGTTACAAAAGAAGTCCATCAGATAACAAAATAACATCATGGAAAATATACGATCAAGTGCCACAACCTAAATTTCAGCAGATCACATGTATGAATTCATACAGAACTGGAAAGCTAGTTCTTTCAGTAGGCAACGACAGTGACGTGTCAACAGAATGATACTAAATGAGCACACAGGTTGGTTTAATAGATGCGGAGAGTAAAAGAGCCTTATGACTTTATTCATTGCATTTCTTGTTTGCATAGCCATGCAGTTACCTTTGAGTGCGGTTTGAACTATTGATTTACGTAATTGGAAGTAACCAATTAGGTTTACGACGAAACCTAGAAATCGATCACTGATCCAATTTGAGTCCCTCTACAGGATAGACCTCAACAGAAAACTGAAGAGTAATGGCAGCAAGTGATTGAGTTCAGTAGTTCCTCATATCAAATTATTGACTCTAGAAATATAGTAATATGGAGAAGACAAAATTGTTTCAAGCACCGACAGAACCGGAAGCGCCCCTTCTTTCAAAGATTTCAAAGAGAGGAGGATGGGTTATTCACATTTCATTTGATGGTCAGAGGCAAATTGAAAGCAAAGCAGTGGGAATTCTAAAGATTCCCCGGGGGAAAGTCTCCTACGTTACCCATAATATGTGGAAGTATCGACGTAATTTCATAGAGTCATTCGGTCTGAGTGCTACATGAAGAACATAAGCCAGATGACGGAACGGGAAGACCTAGGATGTATAAGATCATAACATGAGTCATTTGGCAGATTTGGATTCATATATCCCCCCATTTATATATCCCCCCATGGGGGACTTCATTGTACGATATAAGATCCATCTGTATAGATATCATCATCGACATCCAGAAAGCCGTATGCTTTGTAAGAAGCTTGTACAGTTTGGGGAGGGGTTTTGATTGATCAAAAAGAAGAATCTACTTCAACCGATATATAGAAAATAATATAGAAAATAATATGTAAAGAACAACAGCTTGAATATCATTTGAGATTGAAGAAATCTGATGATTTCATCTTAACATTTACACAACCGGATATCCTATATATATTTACACTAAAGAGAGAGAGAAACTTTAATAACGGCTACATACAACGGTAACCTTCCTATAGTGGGTCTTTACCCATTGTACCTACTATATTTACAATTTCTTATTTACAATCTATTCTGATGAATTTCTACACTCCCCCTCAAGCTTGGTGTAAATGTTTGTACAGCCAAGCTTGACAGCAAGTGAACGAAATGTATGTATAGATACAGGCTTCGTAAATATGTCCGCAAGTTGTTGAGCCGATGATATATGCTCAAGACTGATAATCTTGTCTTCGATCTTTTCTCGTATAAAGTGACGATCTATCTCAACATGCTTGGACTTATCATGTTGGGTTGGATTCTCTGCCATGTTGATAGCGGAGATATTGTCGCAATAAACTTGAACAGGGAGAGAGAACTCCAATCGTAGCTCTTCTAATATCCGTTTTAGCCACAACCCTTCACATATTCCTAATGCCAGTGCTCGCAGCTCAGCTTCAGCGCTACTTCTAGAGACCACTGTCTGTTTCTTACTTCTCCATGTTACTAAATTTCCCCAAACAAAAGTACCATATCCGGTAGTTGACCGCATATCAGGTGTAGAACCAGCCCAATCTGCGTCAGTGTACACAACAATTGTCTTATCATCTTGCTTCTTAAATGAAAGACCTTGTCCCGGAGCAGACTTGAGGTACCTAAGAATTCTCAAAGCAGCTTTAAGATGTTCATTATTAGGATTATGCATAAACTGTGAAACAAAACTAACTGCATAACATATATCCGGGCGTGTATGTGACAAATAAATAAGCTTACCAACTAACCGCTGATACTGTAACCGATCAGTTGGTGTAGTATCCCATACCTGTTTAGATTTGCGTCCTGGATCCATAGGAGTGGGTGCTGGTTTACACCCCAACATACCTGTTTCAGTCAATAGATCTAAAATATATTTTCTTTGTGAAATATTCATTTCATTCCTTGTTCGGGAAACCTCCATTCCCAGAAAGTATCTTAGATTCCCTAAGTCTTTTACCTCAAATTCACTTGCCAGCTGTTTTTTAATTTGATTAATACCGAAGTAGTCATTACCTGTGAGTATAATGTCATCCACATATACAATAAGTATAGTAATAGCTTGTCTATCCGAAAATCGAACAAAGAGAGTATGATCACATTGTGTTTGTTGAAAACCATGACTAAGAACAACACTTGTAAATCTTTTGAACCATGCTCTAGGAGATTGTTTCAAGCCATATAATGATCTCTTTAACTTACAAATCATACCATTATTTTTACTATTCTCAAAACCGGGTGGAATTGTCATATAGACAGTCTCTTTCAAATCCCCATTTAAAAATGCATTCTTAACATCTAATTGTAATAAACACCAATCTAGATTTACAGCCAAGGAAAAAATAACTCTTACTGTATTTAACTTCGCCACTGGAGCAAAGGTTTCTAAGTAGTCAATTCCATAGATTTGAGTAAAACCCTTTGCAACAAGTCTAGCCTTATACCGATTCATAGTTCCATTAGAATTATATTTTATGAAGAATACCCACTTACAGCCAACTGGTTTAATTCCCGGTCTATATTCAACTAACTCCCATGTATCATTTTTAAGTAGTGCCTTCATTTCATCGTTTACCGCTTCACTCCACCGTGGGTGCTTCAATGCTTCGGTTATACTACAAGGAAGTTGTTCATTGTCTAAAGAGCAAATAAAAGCTTTGAGGGGTGGATTTATCTTATCATATGCTAGGAAGTTGTATAAGGGATGTTTGGTACATTCTCTTACTCCTTTCTGAAGTGCTATAGGTAAGTCATCAGTTTGTTTTTCTGGTATAGCGTTGAGTTGGCTGGAACTTGGTTGGTAATTTCTCCTAGTGTAGACATGAGTAATGGGCGGCCTTTCTTCATTGTTTTTATTATCCATCGCAAGGTCCTCAGGATTCACAGTAAATTGTTGATCATTTTGGACAGATTCAGGTCCTGGATTGTTGGGACTAGAACTACATGTTACATCAAGGATGCTCCAATATTGGTCATAATCGGTTCCGGTTTGTTTAACTGAGCTACTAGGAGAATAAAAAGCATGATGTTCATCAAACAATACATCCATGGAAACAAAGGTTTTCTTAGTTAAAGGACAATAACATTTGTAACCTTTTTGTGTACTTGAATAACCAAGAAATATGCATCGATGTGTGTGTCGATCAAGTTTAGTACGCATGCTAGGTTGGATATACACATATACAACACAACCAAACAATTTAAATGGCAACATTGACATCAACTTTGTACTTGGAAAACTACTCATTAGGAGATCTTTGGGTGTTTTAAATGATAGTACTCTAGAGGGCATACGATTAATTAAATAGGTTGCCGTGAGTATGGCCTCTCCCCAATAAAATTTTGGAACATTCATAGAGAACATAATAGCTCGTGCTACTTCTAGTAAATGTCTATTCTTACGTTCAGCAATTCCATTTTGTTGTGGTGTATATACACATGATGTTTGGTGGTGAATACCTAAGCTTAGTAAGTAATCTCTCACATCCTTATCTAGATATTCGGCTCCATTGTCACTCCTTAATATTTTCACTGTGGTTCCAAACTGGTTTTTAATTAACGTGAGGAAGTTTCTGATGATATGTCCTACTTCATTTTTACTTTTCATTAAGTACACCCAAGTAATTCTAGTGTGATCATCTACGAAGGTAATAAACCACTTAGCGCCATTAATATTTGCTATTCTAGAGGGCCCCCAAATGTCTGAATGGATTAAATTAAATGGGCAACTAGTAACATACGGTTTTGGTAAATAACGTGCCTTGGTGTGTTTTGCAAATATGCACGTTTCGCAAGTCAACTCCCTGAAATCAACATTATCAAATAGATGAGGCATTAGTTTTCGCAAATAGGTAAAGTTGGGATGACCCAACCGGTAGTGCCATAGCAAAATAGGATTCATCTTAACATCCTTAAATCCAGTACATGTGAGACAATCTAAATTATCTTCATACAACTTGGCCGGACAATCTGAGGCCTTAAAACCAGACTGGTCTGGTTTTTCTGTATGACAAAACAACGTTCTCTGGTCTGAGATCGTTCCAAAAGTGGGCTGAAGTTCTTCTCCCCGAAGAATGTAAAGCCCATTTGACCACCTAGCATTGCCAATCATCTTCCACAAATGTTTCTCCTGAAAGAGACATTCAGAAGATGAGAACAATGCCCAGCAGTTGCTATCCTGTGTTAACCTACTAACTGAAATCAAATTAAAGTTTAGGTGAGGGACATGCAGTACATTAAACAAAGACAGCCGGTTAGTGACTTTAACAGTACCATTCCCTACTACTTTTAAGTTAATGCCATTTGCTATTGTAACCAGTTTAGGAACATCAAACATTTTATAGGTATAAAATAGTTGAGAGTTATAGGTCATGTGGTCTGATGCCCCTGAGTCCACAATCCAAGAGCAGTCAGACCCAGTTGACCTTTTACCTGTAGAAGACGCCATTGTTGCTTGAATAGGAGCAGTAGATCCAGAGCTTTGATGTACGCCAGAGTTATTAGCCAGTTGCTGTTGAGTGAGAAGCTGCACCAGGGCTTCAACTTGGTGTGAAAGCTGCATTTCTGAGGTTTGGGCTGCAGTGTTAGCTACCTGTGACCTGTTGTTGCCCTAGGACGGAGAGAATCTTGGCTGTGTGTTTTGCGGCTGTGTGTTTTGCGGCTGAAATTGTTTCAACCGTTGAAGTTTGAAACAATCGTTAACAACATGTCCTGGTTTATTACAAAACTTGCATATTTTGGAGGTTTTATGGCGAGAACGTGGACCAGAGTTGCGTCTGGCCACGAAGCTGGTTCCTTCAGGGATTTCAGTTGCCTGCTGATTTGAGTTTGTTGGAGTGATTTTAACTGGTCCAGTTACCGCCAAGGCAGACCCTTCCTCTACTGAGGGTGCAGAGGTTCCCATCATGACCTTAAGTCTACTTTCCTCTTGTCTAATTTCCGAAAATGCAGCATTAAGGTTTGGCAATGGTTTCATTCCCAGCACTCGACTTCGTACAGCATCTAGATTTTTGTTTAGACCATGCAGAAATCTAAACACCCGTTTTTTTTCGATGTAACTCCTAAAGGATAGATCATCCTCAGGAGTTGTCCAGTTAAGTGTTTCAAACATATCAAGTTGCTGCCACAATCGTGTGAGTTGTGAGTAATACTCACTGACAGACTGTTCCCCTTGTTGAACTTCATGCAGTTGAAGTTCCAGCTCGTATATCTCCGAAACATTATCTCTCTTGGAGTAAAGTTCCTTTGCAGCCTTCCAGATGGCTGCTGCAGTAGGATATAGAATAAAATTTTCTCCGATAGCTGGCTGCATAGATCCAATAAGCCAAGACATAATCATTGAATTCTCAGACCTCCACTGTCTAAAACTAGGGTCACTAGGCGCTGGACTTGGGAGAGTACCGTACAAATACTCATCTTTTCCCCTTCCTATTATAAACAGTTCAACAGCTTTGCTCCAGGACAGATAATTATGGCCAGAAAGCTTGTGGTTAGTGATGAGAATGGGGTTGCTATCCATCAAACTTGGAGTTTGGACAGTAGGTAGAGATGGAGCCGAAACAACTTGTTCAGTATGAGATATAACTGAGGATTCAGGAGTATCTGCCATACTACCAGTTGAGACTGCGTAGGAGAAATATGCTCAAAGGTGATGAGTATGGAAGAGAGAGGTTAAAAAACCAAGGTGATGAACTTTCGAGAAATGGCAGATGAAATTGTTATCGTAAATTTAAATTGTTGACAACAATAATGAACAAAGTTGCATCGTAATACGAAATGAAAAAAAAGAGGTTTTTGAAAAAGACTTGACAATACAGACTTTTGTAGAGATTTGAGGAAAAAGGACAAAAAATATCAACGGATATAACTTTCTTGAGATTCGTGTATAGCTTCTCCAAGAAGCTTTGTAAGAGTATTATAATATATCTTTATTTCCACCCACTCAACTATGCAGGACACGTGGGATAGAATTTCAATTTTTCTTGACTTTCCCTTCTTCCGTCAACAATTAGCTTTCTTTCTTCCTGGTTCTCTTCTTCTGCTTGCGTTCAGCTTTCTCAATTGCAGAGTGAATAATCAACAGATAAATTTAGCCGCAATGGACAGATAATCTCAAGAATGTTCTTCCGTAGAATGATTCAATGTAAACGAGTAACCAACACAACTCGTAGGGAATCACAGAACTAGAATGTTTGACTTGATTCAAACAAGACTGAATGTAATATCACAGTTCTTCACACAGAATGATTTTATCAGAGTATGATAGCTTTGTTAAGAGAAGTTTCCAGACAGAAGAAGCTCTGATACCATATAGAAAATAATATAGAAAATAATATGTAAAGACAACAGCTTGAATATCATTTGAGATTGAAGAAATCTGATGATTTCATCTTAACATTTACACAACCGGATATCCTATATATATTTACACTAAAGAGAGAGAGAGAAACTTTAATAACGGCTACATACAACGGTAACCTTCCTATAGTGGGTCTTTACCCATTGTACCTACTATATTTACAATTTCTTATTTACAATCTATTCTGATGAATTTCTACACGATATGCCCTTAGGCACGGCCATACATAACATAGAAATCACACTTGGAAAGGGTGGGCAATTAGCTAGAGCAGCGGGTGCTGTAGCGAAACTGATTGCAAAAGAGGGAAAATCGGCCACATTAAAATTACCTTCGGGGGAGGTCCGTTTGATATCCAAAAACTGCTCAGCAACAGTCGGACAAGTAGGGAATGTTGGGGTGAACCAGAAAAATTTGGGTAGAGCCCGATCTATTTGCCCGCATATTTGAATCCCAGAAGAAAACGAAGTCAGCACTCCAAGACATTGTCTTACAAAACACAAGGTTAATATTTTTTTGTCAACAACAGTTTTGACGGACCTCCAACAATCAAAAACTTACCCACTGCTGAAGACAACGCGCTGGACCATATTCGTTTGACTTCTGTCGTCAATAATAGGTAAAAAGCACTCGTCCATGATGGAGAAAGCCAACGCTAATTTGGAATTGCATACCAATTTTTTTGAATCAGGACTCTGATTTTCGTCACAATCAACGACTTGGCATCGGAGAATGGTCCAAGAAAAACCGTCTTCTAATTCATGTCTTACACCAAGAATATTCTGCAGTCGCTCAAAAATCTACCAAGCAAACCAAAGTCAGCTCAATAGCGAAGTTTGAATAAAGACCAACGAACAACCATCTTAGGTTGTGCAAATCCTTCTCAAAAGCAAAACCGAAAATTGAAGCCAGGCCTTTTCATCATAACAGCAGTCACGACCAAGCTGAGTACAGACAAAATGCAATCATAGCATGTAAAGATAACACCTTTAAAATATGTAGCAGATCCTCTTTCCCAATTGTTAAAAAAGAATAACCCTTTTTTGTAAGTAAAAAAGGATAACTCTATGGCTCATTCCACAATATTTCAGCTTTCCACGCTTGTTTTGATGATGAAGTTGGCCAACCAAGAACCTTTTGCCCGTAATTTTCTCCAAGCAACCGCCAACCAAATAGGAACAAAAAATTGGCAGTTGGAATACTCCAAATATGACCCAGAAGGCTTACAAGCAATTCCATAAAGTAATTAGGAGACATCCTATAGCTTAAAGACCCAGAAGGCTTACACCAAACAATTGGCTACAGAGACAACTGTGTAATCTAAGAACCTAAAATTAGGCAATAAATGCAAGTGTTCGCCGTGACAATGGAAGAAACGGCTTACTTCCCCAGTGAAAGTAAAGACAGTAGGAGGACAAAACGTGCAAATGCAAGTCACTCCAATATTTTGCATCACTTCACGCACATTTAAGATTCTAGAAAACAGACATAAGCATCCAACAAGGAGAATGATCCACTCCAATAATAGTACGATAGAAGAAAATGAACTTCCTAAGACAAATTTGGGGTACAACTGCAGAAGCAGCATACCAAGGAAAATAACCAATAGAAGGAAGGTAGAAGATTAAACATCCATACAGAGGTAAGGAATGCTACAAAAAAAAATGCCCAAAAAAATATTCAAATTTCTGGCTATAGAGGTGACAGAACAGAAGTTCATATGTCAATGCAAAAGCTTTTACACATCACATACTTTTCTGGCCAACATATCGACAAAAGTCAAAGTCTTGCAAACAAGATAAATTGAACTCCAGTATAGCAGATTACCTTTTGGCATTTCCTCTCACAAAACAAAATGCCTTTCTTGGCATAATCTACAACATCCCTGACGCAAGCTAAATGAACTGCATGAACAAAATAAATAAGAGATATCTTTAGGTTAGAATTATTAAATATAGACAGCCTAGAAGAGAGGGATAAACTAAACATGCAGAAAATAGAAAGCCGTCATACACTTCTCTTCGCACAAAAGGCAAGCCAATAATCTAAAGTCATCTTTTTCCTTAGCATCATCACTCTGAGAGGCTCTGCCAATCATCCCACATAACTTGCATGAACAGTACACACATCGCCAATCTCCAGAAGGGAACTTCTGCACAACAAGGGAGACAATTAACAATCTCCTTCTGTTCATGTTTTAAAAAGGAAAGGGGGGGGGGGGGGGGGGGGGGAACATGGGAATCTGAAATAGCAGGATTTCGCGTAGACCGTTGGTCATTCAAAGCTCAAAATCAACCCACACTTTAGCACTTAATAAGCCGGTGAACACAATTGTTCAGAGAATGTGCTTTAGTAAACTGAGATAATTCAACTTAACAATATTTTCAGCACATGCACTAATTTAACCAACTTCAAGAAACTCACCAGGCATAATTATCTGACACTGGAAACTAACTACACTTTTGCTACAATGGCAACCAGACTGCAATAAATAGCAAGTATGCGACAGTTTTAACATCATTAACTAGTTGGGCCATTATAGTAGCACAGAAATATTCAAAGACTGGGCGAAGAATCATAAATGCATCTTAACTGTGGAAGGGACTACCAAGAAATGTTTCAAACTGCTGTTAAGTGTTATCTGAAAGTGAAGGAAAAAAGAAAAGGGAGACCCCGGGGGGGGGAGGGGGGGTTAAAGAGCAGAAAGGCAAACGATCAAGTTCCAGTATTGAAATCAAAACTCCTTGCATACGAGGGCATATTATCTGAAATCTCAGAGAGGAAAGGATTTTTGAAGGATGAAAAAGGAAAGACAGCGAAGGTTGGGGGGGGTGGGGGGATTGACTTTACTTGAATCTTCAAGCAGCTTTGGTGAAATGTAGATGGGCAGCTATCACAACAAATCAAGTCACCACCATCTCCACATAAATTACAAGTGTCATCATTGGGGTCATCTCCACTGACATCCACAGAGTAAAAACCAATGTCATTACTTTCCACATGCTTCATCCGTCTGTCAAGCATTGTGAAAGTGTTCGTCCAGAATCCAAATATATATTGTCCAAAGGCTGGTCTACTTTACAACTAGCATGGGAGAGACAAACAGAGGGAGTTACTTTTGCATCACAGCAACCACAAAATATCCCCTCTCTGTTAATTTTCCCCTCAAGAATTACGTTTTTCTTCATACCCGTTCTAAGTTGTATCCTTGCATCAGGAGGAAGAGTCCCAGAGTCAATCATCCAGGCAAAAAGAGTCCGCTTACCCTCGTACAATACATATCCATCACTGTCAGGGCCCAATCCATTGTCTGAGTGGCGTGCTAAAAGAGTACAAGGATTTTTAGTTACTGGTCCCTTGTTTGATTTTGGCCTACCAGTCTTACAGGAATATTTCTTCACGTCTTCTTTTTTAGTTTTTCCTGCCTTACGTACTTTATCTTTCTGCTTTTGGCATCCCTTTTTGTCTTCTGTAATTCTAAACAATGTGCCAAGTTTTTCCTCTGGAATTGGAACAAAAGCATCCACGGCCTAGCTATCTGCAGTCCCCTTCTCTATCCTATGTCTAAGTTTTTTATATGCCAAGGTGACTGACCAGTAAGTTCTCCCTTCACGATCAACATAGACTGCATCAAGGTACTCTTTGGTCATTCTAGGCCTATATTCAATGGTCCAACCAGCATTTCTTAAAATGCTTCTGATTTGATCTCTCACTAACTGCTTTTCTTCCTTGCGGCCCAATTCCGATTTTTTCTTGCATTTACTACTGTTCAAGGCTTCAACATTTTTATCAGGATGATGTAGATTGGCCTCGAGATAGTTTTGACATCTCTCGCAAGCACATTTTTCACTCTTGGCTGCCAGCTGATTATCGATCTTTGCGTGTCCCTTGTCATTTTCCACCCCATTGTCCGCCTCGGAGAGTAAGGAGTTTCTCCCTTTCACCTTCAATGGTTTAGAATCCTTTTCCATTTTGGGTTTCTTAATGATTTTTTGCATTTCCAGTTTAAGTTTCTTCATAACACCCACCTTGGGGTTCTGATATTCTGCTTGCAACTTGGGGGGTCTTGCACGTTTCTTTTTCAACTTTTCCAGAGGGGGTCTTCCACGTCTTTTTCCTTTCTTCGACTTAAATCCCACCAAGTCTCCATTTTCCTTTTCACAAGGCAGCTTTTCATGGTCAGCCTCTGCTAGTGTCCTTGACCTCAATACCCTGCCCACAGTTCCAGCCAAACAGTTCGAGGCCAATTTGACAGCATTCTCAGCGACCTTGCTACCTTCCAGGCCCTCCTTTACATTCCTTCTTGTCTCTCTAATCTTACTGCAGAAGTCCTGACTATTCTCCTTAGTAGCATGACTGGCATCTCCAGTATCCAAAACCCCAACACCTCCACCCATATCAACATCTTCTCTCAATTCCAATTGACTGCCTTCCTCCCTCTCCTTTTCCAATATCTGGTTTTCTAGAACCCTGCTCGTTTCCTTACTTGATTCTTGTAGAATCAGTTGCTTGTTAGAGTTTGTTTCTAGGCAAGGTGCAGCCTCCTCAACCTTTCTTTTTCTTCCCCTTCGTTCTTTACCGACATCAGTAGCCTGTATATGACTCAAATCCTGGGACTTTGTCTCCATAGTCCTAGGACTAGATGGACTCGCCAGCATCTTTTTTTTCCTGCTCCTTTGGTTTCCAATGGTGCCAACAGCCTCTACGTCTATATATTCCTTGTCGGAATTTGTTCCTGCAACCATATGCGACAGTAGACTATCAACCACCTTTCTTTTCATTCCTCTTCGTCCTTTATAAGCATTATTAGTCATCGCTTGACCATCACTACCAGCACAAAGATCCCTAACAACAAGGTCAGCATCATCCCCACCACATCGTGAGGGTTGAGACATGTGCCCCACTTCATAGATAGAATCTCCCTTAGGGAAAAAGGACAAGTTTTCTTATTGGGAAAACCCTGGAAATCAGATTGTAGACTCTCAGAGACATTTCCTATTTTCATTTTGGGAGAAGTCCGATCAGCGCAAAAGACGGTGCCGGTGTCGTCTCTGGAGTCGGCATTATTCTCGCAATCCAAAAGATTAGACTCGCTGGTGGTATCGCCGGCATTGTCTTCCGCTGAAAAATAATCAGCAGCAGAAGGAGAAGGAGCATGAGGGACCTTGTTCAAGTCAAACATTTCTTTCTCTTCCACGGCCAAACTACTTGATTCCATATCGTGATTCATCCCTTCATAAACCCTAAAACAAAATTTCACGCATTAAAATACAATTACTTTTTTAACCCAAAAAAAAAAAAAGAAATTCATTTCAATCGCACACCAAAATCCGTATGACAAAGAATACACATCTGCAATGAGGCCAAATATCAAGAACAAATCGGGAACCAGGAAAAACCAACACGAATATTATAATTTGGGGGGACTTACCACGAAATTCAAAAGATCGGCACACAAACCCTTAAGTTAGGCAGAACCAACACAAAATATGATGGTTTCCTTACCAAATCCTTCATCAAAAAGCCAGGACTTCTTTTACAATAAGAAAACAAGGGCATCGGGATGATTTGTTGAAAAAGGAGGGTTTTAGAGAGAGAAGAAAGAAGCGGGATGGCCGGAATCGGTGAAATTGAGTAATTGAAAATAGGTAGGTTTACGTATAGAGGAAAATCAAAATAAGGAGGGGAAAATCTGTATTCCGAAGCCATGAATACCAAGTTTCTGCGCGACAATCTTTCTGATAAAATTTCCTTCCACTCCTTTTCTCTTAAAAATTCTAGTATATTTTTATTACTCAAAAAAAATCAAAACTGAACCTTCAATACGAAAGTAGAAAAGGAGAGGGTGTATTCGTTATATTTTATCAAACTTCAAATATGGCAATTTAATTCAACCGGTGTATATTCGATTCAATCCGATTGTTTAGGGCAGACGATCTTCTCGTCCCTAACAATCTTGAGATAATAATATGTAAATCTAGCATTTTTTTTCCTCTTTTAACATCTGAATGTCCTTCTCGCATGCGTTTTATGCATCAACCATCTGAATGTCCTTCCACTTCTTCCTCCAACAACTGAAATAGATGTCGATGATGATGCTATCTTGGAAGAGGAAGAGATTGCTTTTTTCCACTTCACATAAAAGAACCCTATAACGGACTTACTCTTCCTCACTACCATCTTGAAAAGAGCAATCATCTATTGTAATTTTCTCGTATAGCGAAAACTTCCATTAAAGAAAATCAAGAAATGAATAGTCGAACACGCGGCTAACGACAATAATAACTGCAATCGCGATTTTTATACAGGCTTTTGCCAGCCCACTCCCCTTGAGCGGTTTTTGATGTTAAATTATAAAATTCATAGTGGTCCCGTGGATTTTGGGATGAGATCACAGCATGCAAAAAAGGAGACCAAAAATGAGGCCTCCTATCATAACCTGCCATGTGTTAAATTTAATAAGGGATTGAAAAAAAAATTTAGTAAATGGTTTTTTTTAAACACGTGGCGGGTGCCATGTGTTAAATTTAATAAGGGATTGAAAAAAAAATTTAGTAAATGGTTTTTTTTTTAAACACGTGGCGGGTTATGATAGGAGGCCTCATTTTTGGCCTCCTTTTTTGCCTGCTGTGATCTGATCCGGTGGATTTTGGGGTTCAAATGTCTTTTTATTTCAGGGTAATACAAACACAAAATAAAGCGAATATACAAACATAATAAAATAACATAAAATGAAAATAAATCAAAAGTGCACAAAATATGTCTCAATACAAAATATAGTAAACAAAATACAAATACAATATACATATAACACGTGACCACCGGTACCACAATGACTTATGTGTCTCGACCTATAAGCAACTCTACTACGTCTGAGTGGACCTAATTCTTTTGACAGCCATTTAGAGGCCACCAGAGCTTACTCAATAATCATCATAGAATTTGCATATTACTCGAATATGGTTCAGGTTTTGGTGTTGTGCCAGCATTATTTTATTAAACTTCCATTGCTTTATTTTTTTACCCTTTTCATTTTAGTTGTTTTTTCAATTGAAATATGTATTCCTCGAATCAAGATATACCTAGTGGGTGACCGAAAGTCTGAAAGCTTCACCGTCATTCAACTAATGAAGAAATTCCAAAAGTTAACAAAATTGATAGTTTGCATTGAAAGGAAAGAAACTGACATTGCTACTTACTGGTATCACAAGATCATTACACTTGGGCACAAAAGTAAAAAGTGATGGTCTTGTATCAACTAGTTATAGCCATCAAAATATCATCTTGTATAAATGAAATTTGAAACTTCATATAATATGTCACACCTAGAAGCCATTAACCAAGAGCATGCCTCAACTTTGCTCTCAGGACGTAGTCTAGCTGATTCTCGAATTTAGAATTGCTACAAAAAAAGGCAAGAGTTCGAATCTAAGGACACTCACATTGTGGGTGCTCCACCTCTGCTAGTTTGCAAGGACACCTTGTGTGGATCACCGTATAAGGCCTCACCAACCTAGGAGGCTGTTGAACATCTGATTTGCATCATCCACAATTCTCTATAGGGCTGGGGCATTGAGGGCCCATGGCGAGGGTTTTCGCCTTATGCTACCAAGGAGCATGCCTCAACTTTAATACCCTTTACCCTTTTGGTTAAATTGGGGGCATTGTACATGAACCCGAAAAGGCCCGCCTGGACCTCTCGTAGCTGCTGCTGATTAAATGCTCCATACTGCCCTTTGGATGGACTTGGAAAGTTCCATAAAATTGAAACCTGGTAGATAGTAGCATTCATTCCATATGGATCATTATATGTTCACAGACCACCAAAACATGGCCTTTTTCCTTTTTGAGTGGAATTTCCAGACACAGACAGAGTAAAAGAGGTTTCACTTGTTCACATCCTTGATCCCACTTCCCATTTCTCTCATCTCTTGTTGCTATCCATCATCAATTATAAGGCTACAATATCAATAAAGCTCATCTGGGACTTCAAGGAAATAGCTCTTTCTATCACACTATCAATCATGTATTGCAAAAACTGTATGCCTTTACATATAGTGCTCTTGCTGAATTGCATGATTGCTCCTCTACATAATTTCAGAGTCAGATGACCACTGACAAAGTAATGAGCTGAGGAAAGCTCCTGGATGGTCACGTTACAGTGAACGATCTATCACTGATAGGAAAAATGGATTTAGAATTTACGGTATAAAACTGGGAAAAAAAACGAAAAGGCTACACAAAAAGGCAAAAGACTAACCTTCTTCTGACATGTGGGTGCACTTGCATCGTTTTTAATTCCCCAAGCATTATCACTTCTGGCAACACACACAAAAAGAGTACCTATATTGGAAATTACAAAAGAAAAATCATGTACGAGTCATGTAAAAATGAAAGCTATGCATCGCTCCTTTGACTTCTAAGCCTAAGAGAAACCTTAGTCACTTCACGAGTTATAATCATTCGAGCAGCCAATTCTTTTTTACAAAATACATTCTGTCATGTAAAACTGCTTAGCATACCAGAACAAAATACCGAATTTAAAATTACTGAAATGCAGAATCTTTGAAGTTTCCAGTATTCTTGAACGGTAAAAAGAGACCGAGAGAGAACATACCTGAGGTAAGGTCGTTCTCGGTGCACTAGGCTCCCGCGTTTGCGTAAGGTCTGGGAAGGGGCCGGATCGCCTCGCGATCTGATGTACA
This sequence comes from Eustoma russellianum, assembly GCA_036186865.1. Taxonomy (NCBI): domain Eukaryota; kingdom Viridiplantae; phylum Streptophyta; class Magnoliopsida; order Gentianales; family Gentianaceae; genus Eustoma; species Eustoma russellianum. The sequence continues at coordinate 42,056,671 of AP025042.1, forward strand.
AGTCTTACCCTACACTTTTTGTTCAAGAGGCTTTTTGTGCTGCTCGAAACCGTGACCTCAATGTCACAAAATCGCAACCTTACTAGATTGAGTTTTTCGATGTCACTTCTCCTCAACCACGCAAGTATACATGTCCTGTCATTGATAATATGGATGAGGAAATGTAGCATTCAATTCAAGAGAAGCTGCTGAGAAAACACATTGCTTACTTTCATGGCCTGGCCTTATCTTCATTCTTCTAGAATTAGCTCTACAAATGGTTTGCCACATTGTATCATTCATCAATCAATTCTTTTGAAGAAGTTGGTCCAATTATATCTTTAGGAGCGTGGCAGCAGTTCTTCGACTTCAATCCTCGAAAGATTCATACTTTTCTTGTTTCGATTATGAGTGATTGACTCGACTTCTGCCAAAAATATACTGAACACTGGTCTGTGATCTGAGAATTTGGACTCTCCGCGAATATAGCTTATTTGATGGAGTCCTTGACCATACCACAATATTCGATCACACCTTCATCAATTCATATGTTAGCCTTGTTAGACACAAGACTGAATCGTTTATTGCACATGCTCTATCAACAACAACATTACCCCATTGCTTTAGAGACTCCCGCCTATGGCTGGGTATGGGGGGTCGGATGTACGCAACCATACTCATGCATGGAGGTTGATATAGACACACGAAATAGAATCCTAATCATCCAAACTATTCATGTGTAACTGGCCCTAGTGCTCTGCCACTAATGCAGTATAATCTTATGAATAAAAGATTACCAGGCAGGTCTTCTTCTTCTCTTGTTTGCATGCATCTCATCCCCAGCATATCTATCTGAATTATTTGAGTACTTGTATGTAGGAGGGAAGTAAATGCTTCCCTCATGCCATCCTACAAAAGCACGCCCTCTCCTCTGCTCTATTCTCAGCTGTAAAACAAACCACAATTTTTTAGACCTAGCTAGTGAAAATGCATGTGCATACAAGCAAGGTAACAAAATCCTTGACTATTACAATGTCTGATGTTGTTTCAATTGCTGACTCTATGTTTACATAGAAGGTTCGACCTAGGGTTTCTAACGTCTAAATTGGGTCAATCTGGTCTAGTAGCATCCTAGATTGCTGAGGGAAGAACCACTGCTCCCACAAATGATGAAGTTGCAAATAAAAGCATTTTTACTTGCCTGGTCATTCTCTAACAATGCCTTCCAGTTGTGCATCTCCACAAGAGCCTTTGCATTTTGATATGATAAAGAAATCCGATAATTTAAGTCCCCGAGCCAAATGATTCGACTTAATGAAACAACAACAAATATAGGATGGATTAGTGATGATCAGATAAAATTAGAACAGTATAAAAAAAAAAATCAAATGGCTGAATGAAAACCAGCAGACAAGTAAAAGAAGGAATTGTTGTAAGCAAGGCCGTCCGTACTCATGCTCAAGAATAGTTTGAGGTGAGTTCTCGTCCCTGCTGCCATCAACTCTAGGAAACCTGGTCTTCCGCAGAATTTCCATCACATCAGCGTTCCTTCGCAACTCATCACCCTCCTTTTGTCCAGAGGTTAAGTGACAACAGACGAAGCAGAAACTCGTCTGCTGCAATGTCATGCTAATTGAGATTGATCCCTGCAAATCCACAAAAATATACATTATGGCTTTGTTAACATCCTTGGCATGATACTCTAAGTAAAAAACACAGCATACCTTGTTTCCAAGATAACCCATCAATCCTCTTCCTACACAAGACACTTTTAGATTGTGAACATGGTCTCTGAGATCACTTTTTATCCATACAGTTGCATAAACTCCAACCATCTGCTTGCTTGCCACCAGACAATACCTTGATTTGCCATGTTTTCTATCTCTATTCTCCATAGAGACAAAACCACCATATGAAACTGGCGAATGGCTTCTAAATCTATGGGAATCATCATTCTCATCATCAGAAGAAACACACCATTCCCCATACGGATCACATCCACTCATCAGGTTCCCAGATCTCACACTTCCACATACACTAAATCTCCGGTCAAGTCGCGGCTGCAGCATGGACGCCTCATTACATGTCATTCTCATGCTACAGCTTACAGGGTGAAACGAAGGCCTTTGGTAAAAGAGCAACGGATCCACCGTCAATGACCCTTCAAAGTCATCATTCAGTTCTACAATAGGTTCAGGGGCAGGCGAAGGGGTCTGGTATCCAACATCCCTGACACTAGTGCCCGGAATGCTGTTTAGAGTTTTTCTTATAAGTGCTAACCATTTTCTAGCAGGACCGTCATCTTCCGTGCCCAGTACATTTCCGGCATTCAGAGGCACAATCTCTTGAAACCTAAACATGAAATTTTCACTGTTCAGAAAACATCTTCAGCAAAGAGAGAATACTATTGCCAATCAAACTCACCCAAGAACATATATGTCAGCAGGTGGTGATGTATGCAACCAATCTTCAAGATTCAAATTATCTGAAGGAGACTTTCCACCCACATTCCATGTAGCTGCAAAGACCCTTTATGCAAATAGCATAGGAAGAAAGGGAAAAAGCCCAGATCAAACATTCAGACACTGATTTTTCTTACGTTCAAGAAAAATAGAAAATACTAGCTTACCTGTAATTGTTCACATCTGTGATGTAGGAGGGATCCAGGACAATCTTACTTCCTTTGTTTCTTTCAGTTCCCCTTTTAATTGATCCATCTGTTAATTAGACATGAGGAGAGAAAAAAAAAATATGATTCTGAAGCATGAGTCACATATATGCAGAATGGTATTGGAATTGGTTTCATGGTATAAAGAGCAAACAATGTAGTGGAAAAGAAAAGGCTTTGGTGTGTTCTCCACCTGTTTTGATTTTCTTGATTCCACATGCATTTTCTCCAGAGAAATTGCTTATCCATTCTTCACCCCCATCTGAAAAGCATACTAAAGCTGTCAAAGCTGCATCTTCTAAAGTTACCGCGCAAATTTTGATTACTTTATGAACATGCGAAGAAACAGAGAAAAATTGTATTCAACCTTCAAAAAGAATAGAGTCAGCATGAAAATCATCCGGGTTGCTCCTAATATTCAACCATTTCTTGACCAAACTCTTTGTCCATGACATCTTCAGAAATTCAAAAAGCAAGAATTAGTAATTCCCTTGAGCATCAATGACTGCAGAAGACACAAGTTGTTGCAACAAACCTTGCTCTCCTTGTAGCTACCATATTTCATTATTTCCCAACATTAATATAATCGTAACTCCAAAAAAAAGGAAAAAGATTTGTCTTTAATAATCCGCCATGTAAAGATCCCAACTTTCTGATCCTTTTCTGCTGCACTTCTTTGGCCGGCAAATTATAAGCTTCTATTTCCAATTAAGACACTGATAATTTTCAAACGATCACAATGAGAAATCATTCAAACGCAGAAAAAGATTTGGACTTTCTGAAGCAGAGAGTTCTTGGCTTTGATCTCAGGGAATGAAAAGCAACAAATCAAACGAAAGAAGGAAAAAAAACCCACTTCGTAAATATCTAACAGGTCTTGAAACAACAGAAGAAAGAACAAAGAGGGGAAGCAACAAAGATGTTGAAAGGCAATGGCGAGAAGTGAAAATAGAAAGATAATGGATTGAATTCTTCTGAACACGGAATAGCAAAATGGCGTAGTCTTGAAACAGAGATTTAAAGAATGAGTGAACTCAGAATGCTGACGGTTTTGTTTGTTTATGTTTACTCCTATGGGAACAGGGGGCATATTATTGCATTTATAAAGCAAGCAAAATAGAAAAAGGAAAATGTTTGTGTTATTTACAATCCAATTGGACTATCGTACATGTCACTATAGAATAATAATATTTTGATCAATAAAAACAAATTGAATATACTATGATCTTAATTTGCATAATCATTTGTTTCATATTAACGTGTAAAGTAATAAGCATTTGTTTCATTGTTAACGTGTAAAGTAATTCATTAGATTATAATATTATATGATCATATTAATTATATTATATTAATACATTCATATTATATGGCCATTGCAAAATGGATGCATAGGTCAGCAAACAAAGACACGTAATTGCCGGCCTATTTTTTTTTACAGTCATGTGTACTCTCTGGAGTATGGTTGGACAGTTGGACTTGCCTGGCTCCCCTTCATTTCTTTAGATTTTATTAATACTAAAGATGATAGAAATTGTAATAAATAAAGAAAATTTATCTTAACCTTTATTCTTCCCATTTTCAATAGAGTTAAAAGACACTCTTCTTTGACTTTGTAGTATCATGGAACAAAACAAAATGACTTAAGAAATTGGCTGCTTTCTTATATTGTGAAGTAGCAGTTGATCGACATGCAATTTTCATTATGTGTCATCGGAAAATAACATCTATGTGTTTCTAACACATGAGTATGGTTGCATACATCCAACCCCCATACCTTATCATATGCGGGAGCCTCCAATGCAATGGGGGCATGTTGTTGTTGTAGTATCTTAACCTTTATGTTTCAACTATTTATGTATATATATTTTTTTCTTTCTCTAGTGTCCAACAGCACCAAATATACCAACTATGTGACAGTGTACAACACTTGAGGCTTTATCCATCTTCATCCATAAAGAAATATCTTTTTTCTAATATAGATCTCTGTACAACTTTTCATAAAGTCAATTAATTGTAGTTCAATGTCTTTGAGGATACAAAGACAAATCTAATCCTTCTTTTTTATACATTAAGCAGATTTGAAGTTTTTTTACAATACAATTCAACTCTTGGTCTCAATTTTATATCACACTTCCTACAAAATGATTGGTCTAGCACTCTTTATTTTTCTCATCGAAGTGTCCCTTTTGCTATAAAAAAAATAACCAAAAAGGGGTAAAAAGAAAAAAGAATTAGTAACTTGCCTGCTTGGACAGAGGAATTTCTGCAAGTTGTACTTGGGAAAAGTTGCTTCTACTTTGTCCAATGTGGATATTTGTCCAATGTGTTGGTATATAGAGCAAAGGAAACGCCTATTTTCAGCTCAATCAAAGCGAATGTGTGGGAGAACAAAAGCAATATCCCTCCTTTGAGCTCGAAGAGAGTGACTTATAATTACGAGAATTTTATAGATAGCTAGTTTATTGCATGGATGACCGTGTGATTTTAGGAGTTTTCATTGGAAAAATGGGCTCACCACAAAAGTACTCAACCACGCACGTGTAGTTTCCCCTCGGGTCAACAAATGTTCTTGTCTGGTTTATGGCCAGAAATCTTAACCGGACATCTATTAGATTGTCAGGTGTCTAAGTCTCACTATGGTAAAGTTTGGACTGTTCAGTCAGCCACCCAAGGAGTCCACTGCAAGCAATGGAGTTTTAATACCACGCGCTTACCTGAAAATAGAGTTGAAAATCTTGTTTGGAACAAAAATTGAATTCTCGCCACTCTCTCGAAGCTCCGCCACCGGAACCATTGGACTATGTCCTAAGGACATGTTCTTCTCTATGATGGTCTCAACACAAATTGCACTTTCATATAGGTTTTTGATCATCACATCTTCACCATTTGAATTTGGTGTCTCTTGTGTTTTTCATTTGTCCGTGTCTAATGGTTTGGTTGATAGCTACAAGTGACAAACACAAGCTTAGAGTTATATCTAGTTTGATCAACATGTTATACTATCGTACACAAATAGAATCTTTTTTTTCTTTTTTACTACAATCTGTTACAAAATATAAATCTATTTTGACTTTATCAACTAAAAGAAGATTTTTTTTTTACACATAAGAATCACAAAATATAAATACATTTTGACCTTTTTTAACGAAGAGTAGAATTTTTTTAGACACATAAGAGAGGCCATCGCTTGATGGAGATAATTATTTTACATCCGGGATTATGACTGCTCACTTATGCTATATTATTTCTTTTCGCAGCTATATCCTATAAAAAAATATATCACCATCTTTATTTGTATGAACCTATAACTTTTCTGAGTAGTTTATTAAACAAGCTAAACTGTTTCCGAACCTTTCCTGAAATTTAACAAAGTTACAAAATTGCCAATTGGCAAAGCATCCATGAGGATAGCACGTCTTCCCGAAACAGTTGGACACTAAACAATAACTGGAACTACTTTAATTTGCTTATTCGGCATTAAGCGTAATTTTCGATTTTTTTCGATTTTTTTTAAGGTATGTACTCTTTGCCTACTTTGAAAAAGTTGTCCAAAAAGACATTTCCAGTGCATTAGATTATCGTATTTGCGTAGAGTCTACGAAAAAATCAGATCGCTTCGCGGTCTGAAGTAATCAGTCTTACCCTAAAAAATAAAGGTTGCTAAAAGTACATAACAGCATACCAATTGGTAATACAATTCGTTTATGTCAAATTGAAAATTAACCTGCCAAGTATTATTATTATTTTTAATTACGTGCTCAGATTAATTGAACCTGTTATGCCCCGCACACTCCGTAGGTTAATAAAAAGGCCAAGAAGGAATTAAACGGAGTTTAATGATAGTCAACGGGAATTAATGACGGTCAACCATAACTAAATACGAATTAAATAATAGGATTAATGACAATTAAATGAAGGGATAAATATTAGAAATTAATTGTATTTAATTTAGAATTAAATAATTAGATTTATCCTTTAAAATAGATAGATAATAGATATAATTTAGAAACACCAAACTTTTCCCCTTTCCATATAAAAACCGACAGAACGTCAGTTTTCCCATTACGCAGAGAAAACCGACGCTCATCTCCCCTCATAGGCGATTCCTCTCCTTCTCCAGCAACCCTAGGAGAACTCTCTCAAGATCCTCAATCCAATCTTCGTTCGTCTTTCATTTCTTCTTCGAGTAATCAAAGGCAAGTAATCTGTTTATAAGTTTTTACGATTTGCGAAAGAGAAAGGGCCTATTTTGATATCAATTTGGATCACCATGCAGTAATTTCTCTATGTGAATCTATTTGCGAGATCTATGTGTTTTGGTTTGAGATTTGGCCATTATATGTTGAAATCTTGTTCGTTGATTGTTGTTTATATGAGATCATGTAAATCCCAATCCCTTGAACCCTACTTTGTTGATAATGGTGGTTGAAGGGAGGGGAGAGTGAAAAGATGTGATCTTTGGGTTGATTTGATAAGTACTTTGAGTGGTAGGCTTGAATCCGTGAATCGTATGCTAAAGATGTTGTCTTGGGTGATTTTAGGATGGATTGATAGTGGGAAATAGGCTTGGAATGGTTTTGAGGGAAGTCGGGGTCGAATTGGGGGTTATTTCTGCAGTTTCTGCAGAAAATTGCAGAATGGTGTTCTGGAAAGGGGACGTCGATCGATCGACGTCAGGGTATGACGTACGTCGATCGATCGACGTATAGCAAGTGAGGGTATGACGTGCCTCAGAAGGACGTAGATCGATCGACATAGGATGAGTGAGAGTTCGACGTGCCTCAGATGAACGTCGATCGATCGACGTAGATTGAGTGAGAGATCGACGTGCCTCAGATGGACGTCGATCGATCGACGTCAGGGTATGACGTACGTCGATCGATCGACGTCAGGGTATGACGTCAACCAGTTTTGTGGGAAAGCAAGGGAAGAAATAGGGAAGCTAGGGGATCCTTTGGGTGACCTTAGGGACTTCTTAGGACCTGATTATGACTAGTCTAAGTCTTGGGAACATGACTTAAGATGGTGAATCAAGTTTGGAGAATTTTGAAGGGTATTCGAATCGGAGTTCAACGTGGATGACTTAGAAGGGTTAGGAGATGAACGTACGAGGTGATTGAGAGTTCAATGATGGATGGTTAGGGATACTTGCCTTAGGTTGTAAACCCTAGAATCAAGACTAAGGGTTGACGAGAGGGTTGAAGCCTACAGTTATAATGTGTAAGTTAGTGAAAGCTTGTGTGTTACTTATACTTGCGCATGTGCACATGAACTACTTATGTGAACGAGAAGTAAGAATGAAGTAAGGAGTCTTGCATCATGGCACGTGCATTGCATAAGGTTTTTGAAAAGAGAGGTGCTTCGGCACTGATTTGCGAAGGTGACCTACAGTGTTAACCGGGATGGAAATTTAAGCCGGGGTGCACTGTAGGGCACAAAAGACTGTAACGTTAACCGGGATGGAAATATAAGCCGGGGTGCGTTACAGGGTATAAAGTCCTCTACAATGTTAATCGGGATGGAAATTTAAGCCGAGGTGCATTGTAGAGTTTTACGAGAGCTGTGATGTTAATCGGGATGGAAATATAAGCCGAGGTGCATCACAGAGCATACGAGCTTGTAACGTTAACCGGGATGGAAATATAAGCCGGGGTGCGTTACAAGGAAATGAGTTAGGAACCGGACATTGTGTCATGCATTGCATCGATTTGAAAGAAATGGCCCATGCATATGTGATTGTGTAGCGTAGTGCATTATTTGACATGCATCACGAGAGTCGTTGTGGTATGCGTGTTTATGTTATTTGATCGACATTGAATTACTTACTTGCGTTTTAAGTTGCTGTACCTGATTTATTACATGTTCCGCTTATATATTTGAAAATTACAAGACATGTGCCCCTCAATTCCCTCAGTTTATCTATTACTCATGTCTTGCCATGTGTTGATCCCGTATGTCTTATAAGTGGGTTACTTGCTAGCGTTTTCGCTAAGGGTACTACTCTTATTGTGCAGATGAGCCTAGCTATGACATGATTTTCATTGAAGATGACGGCGAGTGGGCTGAGTGGGATGCTTAGAGTGCCTAATGGCGAATAGTCGAGACAGATGTTGTTTATTTCAGTTATTTCATTTGTTTGAAGATGTGCGTTGGTGAACATCATGACTAGTTGTTGGGATTTTAGTATTCTTGGTGTACGAATTGACGGTTGACATTCGTTAGACACATGTTTCCGCTTTTACTTTCGTACGTCACTGATGATGTGTACACGAGAGATGAGACGTCTTGTAGTCTTCTCAGTAAGCTACGACGGGTGCACCGGTTCGGATTCCGCTGTCCGGGTCGGGGCGCTACAGGTGGTATCAGAGCCTAGGCTTCAGATCTACCTCGGAGACCTAGGTTATGACATGTAGAGTTCTAAGTTATGATCTTCACTTTGAGATGATCTTTAGATTTAAGTATACAAATTCAGATTTAAGCTTGATCTGGGATGGGTGTGTGTACGAGCGCGATTAGTGAAATCAAATAGATGTAATCGTTTTAACCTATGAACTACGCCTTGTACCCCTTTATGGATTACACGTTTTATTTTGGAACTGCTCGACACTAATGACGTGATCTTGCAGAAAATGCCTCCCAGAAGAGACAATCAAGGAAACGGTGGCAATGGGAACAATGACCCTCCACCACCGCCACCTCCTGTTTTGGTTCCCCAAGCACTAATTGACGCTATCACAGTGATAGCCCAAGGAGTTGCTCAGCAGCAGCAACAACCGCAGCAACCTCCGCCACCACCGCCACAGCACGGCATAAGGTACTATATTGGGGAAATGCGAAAGATGCATGCCCCAAACTTTGAAGGGACAACTGACCCAGAGGTGGTTGGGTTTTGGCTGGACGAAGTAGAGAAATGCTTCAGGCTTGTGCAAGTGCCTGAAGAACACAAAGTGGATGTGGCCACACCTTTTCTGACTGGCAGAGCGAATGCATGGTGGAACGGCATTCTGCCCAAGATGACTCCTCCCATCCAGTGGAGTCAGTTTGTGAAGGCCTATAAAGACTACTACGTGCCTGAGACTGCCGTTCTGGAGAAGATGAGGCAGTTTGACAGATTTGAGCAAGGGAGGATGACTATTTCTGACTATGCGGACAGGTTCCACGCCTTGGGCAAGTTCACACCCTTGGTTTTAGAAAACAACAGAATGAAAATGCTGAAATTCGAAGAAGGGTTGAATCCCCGCATACGGACTGCAATAGCGGGGTCGAGCTTGAAGACTTTTGAGGAGATGCTGGACGCATGTTACCGAGTGGAGAGTGACATGCGTAGGTCACAGCCGAGAGAGGCCCGAGAGGAGACGAGCAAGAGGCCAAGAGTAGAATCAAGCGGAAGTAGACCCGGACGTTGGGTCAAGATCCCCAGAAAGGGGCAAGCGGGGCCAGCTCAAAGGGCACCGCAACAGAACCAGCAGAATAGCCAAGCACCTGCAGAGTGCCCACACTGCCAGAAAAGACATGTGGGCGAATGTTGGAAAGTTAGCGGTGCATGTTTTAAGTGTGGAAAGACGGGCCATAGAATCAGAGATTGTCCCGAGTGGAATCCTAAACCACAAGCCGGGGCAGGGCTAGCCCAACAGCAGAAAGGTAGGCCCAATGCGAGAGTTCACGCGATGACGGACGCTGAGGTCCAGGAGGATGCAAACGTCGTGACAGGTATGACTTAAGTTTAATAATAGCAGTCTAAGTTGAATTTTTAGCCTTTTAAGTTGATGATTCAATATGCTTCATATGAGACCTTTATGCGCTGCACTTTCCTGTTAGGTGTGATTCTAGTTAACCAAGTACCTGCCAACGTGTTGTTTGATAGCGGGGCTAGCCACTCTTTTATCTCTAAGAGGTTCGCCAAGGAGCTCGACCGTTTACCTGAATGGCTTGAGAACCCATTTAGGGTGCAAGCAGCGGGCGAGCAAGTACTGGTTTCTCACCACCAGTACAAAGACTGTGAGTTGGTGTTAGACGGAAAATTATTTTCAGTTACACTAGTCCCGATTCCGATGAGGGATTTTGATGTAATATTAGGCATGGATTGGCTGACCAAGAATCATGCCAATATCGACTGCAAACTCAAGCAGGTGACCGTTAAGGACCCCGATATGAATGAAATAACGGTGCAAGGAAATACCAAGATAACCAAAGCTCCAAAGAAGATATACATGACGGCGATTAAGGCCTTTAAGGCTTTACAGAAGGGAGCAGAGGGATTTATGGTATATGCTCTAGATGCGAAGCAGGAGGTTCCCTCTATAGATCAAATTCCGGTGATCAATGAGTTCAAGGATGTATTTCCGGATGATTTACCAGGAGTGCCGCCAACGAGGGAAGTGGAGTTTGAGATCAATTTGATTCCTGGAGCAGAGCCTATATCTAAGGCACCTTACAGAATGGCTCCAGCTGAACTTAAGGAACTGAAGGGGCAACTTCAGGAATTGTTGGACAAGAAGTTGATTCGCCCCAGTGTATCACCCTGGGGAGCTCCTGTATTATTTGTGAAGAAGAAAGATGGCAGTATGCGGTTGTGTATTGATTACCGCGAACTGAACAAGATCACCATCAAGAACAAATACCCTCTGCCAAGGATCGAAGATTTATTTGATCAGCTAAAGGGAGCTCGCTGGTTTTCAAAGATTGACCTCCGTCAAGGTTACCATCAACTGCTTGTGAAAGCGGGAGACGTCCCTAAGACCGCTTTCCGGACTCGATACGGGCATTATGAATTTTTGGTGATGCCTTTTGGTTTAACTAATGCCCCAGCGGCCTTTATGGACTTGATGAACACTGTGTTTCGAGAGCAGTTGGATCAATCTGTAGTGGTGTTCATCGATGACATCTTGGTCTACTCCCCCGATGAGCAGGCCCACGCTGAACACTTGAGAATGGTGTTGCAAATTCTGAGACAACAAAGGCTCTATGCCAAATTCAGCAAGTGTGAATTCTGGCTAAGAAGCGTAGCCTTCCTTGGTCACGTAATTTCGGAAGATGGGATCTCTGTGGATCCTAAGAAGATAGAAGCCATCACTGAATGGCCAAGACCTACCAACGTGACTGAAGTTAGAAGCTTCCTAGGCTTGGCAGGCTACTATAGAAAGTTTGTTGAGGGATTCTCAACGATAGCAGTACCATTGAGTCGACTCACGCAGAAAAAGACTAAATTCGAATGGACTGCTGAATGCGAGCAAAGCTTTACCGAGCTCAAAAAGAGATTGACCACAGCCCCGGTGTTGGCACAACCCTCCGGCACCGACGGTTTTGTGATCTATAGTGACGCGTCCAAGAAAGGACTAGGTATGTACACCATTACATTTAATGCATTGTATATACATATGCTAGTCTTCAACTAACGTTCTGTTTATAGGTTGTGTTTTGATGCAAAATGAACGAGTCATATCATACGCGTCAAGACAATTGAAACCATATGAGCAGAACTACCCGACGCATGACTTGGAACTCGCAGCTGTGGTATTTGCTCTTAAGATCTGGAGACACTACCTATATGGAGAGAAATGTGCAGTGTTCACGGATCATAAGAGCTTAAAGTATCTATTCTCGCAGAAGGAGTTGAATATGAGACAAAGGAGATGGTTAGAGTTGCTCAAGGACTATGACTTGACCATCAACTACCATCCAGGTAAGGCCAACAGAGTGGCGGACGCATTGAGCAGAAAGTCTAGCCACGCGAGACAGTCTCCGTTGGAAAGGGAGATCGAAGAGTTTGATCTTGAATTGGTAGATTCAGTGACAAATGTCCTTACAGCCTTGTCTATCAGTCCAGACTTGGTAGACAGAATTAAAGAAGTACAGTATGAGGATCCGGCACTGAGAGAAATCCGAGACAAACTAGCTGCGGGACCAGTAAAGGACTTCCAGTTGCGAGAAGATGGAAGTCTATGGTTTCAAAACCGGTTATGCGTTCCAAGTAAGGACGAACTCAGGACGGAATTGCTCCAAGAAGCGCATAACTCAAAGATGTCTATTCATCCCGGGAGCACAAAGATGTACAAAGATCTTAAAAGAAACTATTGGTGGATGGGGATGAAAGGATCAATTGCGACACATGTCGAAAGGTGTTTGGTATGCCAACAGGTCAAGGCTGAACATCAACGACCTGGTGGCTTGATTGATGCCACTAGAGATTCCAGAATGGAAATGGGAGCACGTGACGATGGACTTCGTAATGGGACTACCCAAGGACCCGCAATGGAAACGAAATGATTTGGGTAATTGTAGACAGATTGACGAAAACGGCTCATTTTATAGCCATGCCTCATGGTACCTCGTATGAAAGATTATCCAATATCTATGTGGATAACATTGTAAGCCTACATGGAGTCCCCGTCAGCATCGTATCGGACCGTGACCCCAAGTTCACCTCTAAGTTCTGGAGAGCATTCCAGAAAGCTATGGGTACAGAGTTGAGAATGAGCACAGCATACCACCCGCAAACGGATGGACAATCCGAGAGAACCATCCAAACCTTGGAGGATATGCTAAGAGCATGTGCCTTAGATTTTAAAGGAAACTGGGATAGCATGTTGAAGCTAATGGAGTTTTCGTACAATAACAGCTATCACGGTGCAATTGGTATGGCACCATTTGAAGCTCTATACGGGCGCAAGTGTCGGTCCCCGGTTTGTTGGGACGAAGTTGGAGAAAGAACAATCACTGCACCTGAGTTGGTTGAACAGACGGTTGAAAAGGTGAAAGTGATAAGAGAAAAACTCAAAGTGGCTCAAGATCGCAGCAAGAGTTGGGCTGACACAAAGAGGCGACCTTTGGTGTTTGAGGAAGGTGAAAAGGTATACTTACGAGTTTCACCCACCAAGGGAGTTGCAAGATTCGGTAATGAAGGGCAAGTTAAGCCCTAGATATATTGGACCCTACGAAATACTTGGTAAAGTCGGCGAAAGAGCATACCGACTAGCCTTACCTCCGAACTTATCACAAGTCCATAACGTATTTCATGTATCTCAACTAAGGAAATACGTATCGGATCCAAACCATGTCCTTGAAGCCCAACCGTTGGATGTTAAAGAGGATGTCACTTACGAAGAACATCCTATAAGGATCGTGGATAGGAAAGATCAAGTTCTACGCCGACGCGTCATTCCGTATGTCAAAGTTCAGTGGAGTAACCATACGGAGCGCGAAGCCACGTGGGAGCTTGAGGAACAAATGAAGGAGCTGTACCCACAACTCTTCCAATAAGGTACGCCAGTTTCGAGGACGAAACTTCTTATAAGGGGGGAGGGATGTTATGCCCCGCACACTCCGTAGGTTAATAAAAAGGCCAAGAAGGAATTAAACGGAGTTTAATGATAGTCAACGGGAATTAATGACGGTCAACCATAACTAAATACGAATTAAATAATAGGATTAATGATAATTAAATGAAGGGATAAATATTAGAAATTAATTGTATTTAATTTAGAATTAAATAATTAGATTTATCCTTTAAAATAGATAGATAATAGATATAATTTAGAAACACCAAACTTTTCCCCTTTCCATATAAAAACCTGACAGAACGTCAGTTTTCCCATTACGCAGAGAAAACCGACGCTCATCTCCCCTCATAGGCGATTCCTCTCCTTCTCCAGCAACCCTAGGAGAACTCTCTCAAGATCCTCAATCCAATCTTCGTTCGTCTTTCATTTCTTCTTCGAGTAATCAAAGGCAAGTAATCTGTTTATAAGTTTTTACGATTTGCGAAAGAGAAAGGGCCTATTTTGATATCAATTTGGATCACCATGCAATAATTTCTCTATGTGAATCTATTTGCGAGATCTATGTATTTTGGTTTGAGATTTGGCCATTATATGTTGAAATCTTGTTCGTTGATTGTTGTTTATATGAGATCATGTAAATCCCAATCCCTTGAACCCTACTTTGTTGATAATGGTGGTTGAAGGGAGGGGAGAGTGAAAAGATTTGATCTTTGGGTTGATTTGATAAGTACTTTGAGTGGTAGGCTTGAATCCGTGAATCGTATGCTAAAGATGTTGTCTTGGGTGATTTTAGGATGGATTGAT
>AP025042.1:42072833-42270688 GCA_036186865.1 Eustoma russellianum
GGGATTTTAGTATTCTTGGTGTACGAATTGACGGTTGACATTCGTTAGACACATGTTTCCGCTTTTACTTTCGTACGTCACTGATGATGTGTACACGAGAGATGAGACGTCTTGTAGTCTTCTCAGTAAGCTACGACGGGTGCACCGGTTCAGATTCCGCTGTCCGGGTCGGGGCGCTACAGAACCAGTAGAGTTTCAATCAACACAAGTTATTAAGTTCTGAAACAGAGAAGGTTTGCTGATTGTCCTTTCATATCCGTGATGAATACATTCTGGTTAGTTTCAGAGGGAATATATTCTGTTTGTTTGTCCTTTATTTCTAACAAGGCATGCGGAAAATTTTTTTTTGTCTTTGTATTGCATTATTTGTCGTTCATTATGTGTCTATATAAGTATATAAGTATATATAGAGCCGAGGATCTGGCTGGAAGCAAACTCTCTATCCTTTGTGATGAAGGTATTGTTTGTCCTATCCTTTGTGATGAAGGTATTGTTTGTCTGCTTCTCAACCTCCTCAGGCCCTAGCGATAGCTTTTGCTGTTGTTGGGACATACAGGGCATGTTTTGTTGTTTCAATCAACTCACTAATGACAAGTTTTGGTAAATTATACAACAACATTACCCTATTGTCTAGACCTCCTGTCTATGGCTCCTCAGGCCCTAGCGATAGCTTTTACTGTTGTTGGAACATACTGGGTATGTGTTAGTTGTTTCAATTTTATTAATCAATGTGGGAATTTACATGCGAAGCTGCATGAGTAGTATCGCGTCAACTCACTAATGACAAGTTTTGGTAAATTATACAACATTACTCTATTGCCTAGAGCTCCCGTCTATGGCGAAGTATGGAAAGATCCGATGTACACAACCATACCTATGTGTTAGAAACACACATAGTTTGTTCCCGATGATCTATAATGATGTGTCAGGCTGTGTCGATCAACCGCTACTTCACAAAGTTTTGGTAAATTATATATAGTCTTAACTTATTCAATTGTAAGATACAAAGAACGTTTTATTGGTGATGGGCACAAATATAACTTTCTAATGAACAAGGGTTTAAAATTGTTATGTTAGTCATTTGAAGAGAAACAAGTAACTGTTTCTATACTCGTGAAAATTTTACGGTTTCAAATTTGGTATGATGTAACTAGTTTGCCAACCTTGGAATTTATAACTTCCAAGCTATTTGGTGTGATGTAATTAGTTTGGGGAACCTTGGAAAAGATGCTCACTGATTCTGTTATTTGCATCTTTTGGGATGCTGGAATAGGAAATCAAATGAAAGAAAGCAGAGTCTACAGCAGCGAAGATACAACGGATCCCGATCCAATTTCAGACCTGCAAGATCTACAAAGGAGGATTGAATCTATTGAGAAGGCAGTAACTGAAAGAGAGCAGTTCATGGTGCAGGAAACATTAAACTTTCATGCAGAGTTGGAGTCTGCATTGAAGCAGATTGCTGAGTTGAAATCTGACCATAGTCTACGCAGGTGGCGGCCTGTGTCCGAAATGTCAGAGTTAGACTGCACTTTTCACAAAGTATATTATGCCTGACCAAGTATCTGAAAGTTCATCATACGGAAGTAGAAAACGAGAACAGGTTGAAGTCAATAACCAAGTCTTTGAATCTTGGGAAGCTGCTGATCGAGACTGCATCATTGATCTGAAGATGAACAAATCAAACAAGGCAGTCAGCCCGCCTACAGACAAACGTCCCAGCTTTCATTGGACAAAATCAGTGAAAAAACAGAAGGGCAAAAGAAAAAGGTGTTAGAAAGGCTTAATTCCGATGCTCAGAAATTGGGAAACTTCCAAATTACAGTCGAAGATTTGTGGAGGAAGCTGAAGATAATTGAAATGAGCAAAAAAAGGAAAATATACGGAAGAATGTGATATCTTGAAGGAACAGCTGGAGGAAGTTGGCTCAGCCATCATGAAGTTGTTTGATCTCAATGCCAAAGTGCTGAAAAGTATTGAGGGAACACCGTTGTCTGTACATTCTAAGTCTTAAATGGATCTTGATGCATGATGTTGCCCTTTCCATACCACCATTGACCTTTTATTTCATTACAAGCATTTCAGATAGACCAAGAAATAACAAAAACTTTTTTTTTTTGTAAATTAAATTTTATATATAAACCAAAACGACGGATTTACAAAATATGTAATCGACTAGATCGTCAAGAGGATAGTCGAAGTATAATAGGGATAAAAATGGCTCACAATATGACTAAACTAATGCCAAGGTGGTTCTATATACCACATGACCAGGGTCCTAAGCTAGTACAGAAAATTAAAAGTGAGTTTGCCAACCCAAATCAGCTGCCTGGGGTTACGTTGGGTGTACAAAACAAAACAACTAATAGCTTGTGCCACAAATGAAGCAAAGAAAGAAAGGAAGAAAAATAACACTAAAACTAGTTCATGTTTTTTTTTTTTAATCAAGCCAAGTATGTGGAGAAATTGCTCTAGATAGGGACTGAATCCAAGACCTTCCTCCTTGAGGCCTCAACCTTAACAATTATGGTAAAACCTCATTGGCTTTTTCTTGAACAATTAGTGTGACTAATTATTTAAAACTAGTTCATGATTGAAAACTGATACTATCATGGAAAAGATGAGTGAGTAAAGTTCGATAGATCATGAATCTGAACAGAAAAAAACAAACATGTCATGGGCATCCATCCACCCAAATTGGTCTGAGGGAACTACCTATCAATGACCCATAGTTCCAAACTAGAGAAGCAAATGTTTCATTCACTTGATCTGGACTATAGTCACGAATCTACACAATTGCTAAGACAACAATCAAGAAACTGAAATTCCAAAAGCACACATTAAAGACAAGAGGACAACTAAAAAAGATATTTTTATTCATCAAAGGTCTGACTGATACTTGTACAAAAAAAAAAAAAAAAAAAAAAAAAAGGGGTACTGCCTATCCTGTGTCCGTATAGTAATTAGGACACTTCTCATCAGAATGGTTGCTTTCCTGATGGTTAGAGATCCGGTTGTGGGAGTATCTCCATTCTTAGGTCCGAGATCTAATCTATGAATTGCAAGGTCTGCTACTGCCTGGCCAGAAGATTGAAGTTTTCCTTCGACCGGCTAATCGAACCAGTAAGTCTATATTTCAAAACGAACAAGAAGAATGACAGTGACTTGTTAGAATGGTAACAAATGTCATGACTCGGGATGCTCTAAAGAACAGGAGACATGAAAACGTGGAAGCAAAGTTAGGATAGTAATAACTATGCACAAAAATCTTCCTCACTTTTGTGCTGGGAAAATTTAGCTAATTCATCTCTCATTCTTTTGCCGGACGGATCAACATGCTTACATCTATGCCCAATGTAACCTGAATCATGATGGCTGGACAAGGGAACATCAGGATGAACACTGTCGCCACAGTCGATAATGATGTTATGAAGCAGGCAGCAAACCAAGATAATACTTGGCAATTTTTGCTTATCAGGTCTCCACATAACCTTGCTTAGAATTTTCCAACTGCCCTTCAGCTGTGAAAATGCCTTCACAGCGATCGCTTTAGCTGCTTCATGCAACTTGTTGAAATTTATCATGTCATCTGAGAGGTCATCACCTTCATAGGGAGTTATAAGCCAAGGAAGAAGGGGATACCCAACACCACCAATTATATATTCCCTGATATTCACTCTCTCATGCAATGTCATGAGATTTCCATTCAAACGGTCAGCAGACTCGCAAAGTTTGTAGAATCCAGAGAACCTCAAGAGTCTAGACGCAGTCATCCCACCAGGCCAACCAGTTACTATATCCAAAAATCTGAGCTCATTATCAACAATTCCCTGCAAATACATACTGAAATTTTTTTCTTGGTCACACCAATCATCAGAGGTCTGAACAGCAGGAAGTGTCATCACAATGTGGGTTGCATCAATCACTCCGCAACAATTTGGCAGCCCAAACATCTTGAATTCAGACTTGATCTTCTCCATTCTAGCAGAGCCAGGCCAAATAAGGTGGTGTCTAGCACGATCTTCGAGTGCCTCCACGAATCTCCATGTAACTTGAGAAACTGTGGATTGCCCAACACCAAATGAAGCTCCAACTGAGACCTGGGATTCACCAGATGCTAATCTTCTAAGGGCTATAGCAACTTGCTTCTCCACACTAAGCAGCCTTCCCTCGATATTTATAAGACCAGAAGGCGGTCTTGAGATAAGATCTTCTCTTACTAGGGAGCATATGTACTCGAATGTCTTCTTTGACACTCTGAAGAAGTACTTGAATCCTTCTTCCTCATCAAAAGGCACATTGGAATCTGAAGAAATTGTATTCAAGATCAGCAATTAATCATATTTAACTGTGGGTCAAACATGACATGACCAAAACGACACTTCGTTTACCACAACCAAGATAATCTTTTTCCCTATTCATGTTCATTTCAATTCAAAGGGACTTCCCCTTCTAGTCCTATTGCCCTCAACATCGATCTTCAATAGACATTAGCTAGAATATGGCTGGAACTTGCCACATTAAATGAGCTAACAACCATATATGAAGAAAGGGGATTCAACATAATTGACATATAAGTTCACACGAACTTTTTTTTTTTTGTAATTTAAACTTCACACAAACTGAAGATAGCCAAAGTGAAAAAGGGTGAATTCCAAGAGGAATTTATAGAAGAACATGAAGTAGGAAAAAGAAAAAGTAGAACCTGAATAATTCTTGGACCAGAAAGAATCCCACCAATCGGAATCAACATTGGCACCGCTATCAAGAGGAATAGCTTTCAAAGTCTGGGTTTTGGTTTTTTTCCTCTTCAATTGCTTTGAAATTTTCTTTAATTTTTTGGATTTCTTCAGTGGAGCCATTTCATGCAAATCTTCAACACTGCAGAAAAGGGAAACTGCGGAAAATAACTATAAACCCGGCGGTCTCCGACTATCGCTTTTCCTTAAACAATTGGAACTCGCGGCGGAGCTTGGAGTTGCCGTTGAGCACGCCTCTGCTGCTTGTCTTCTTCGCCTTCACTTTTTACAACTGTTTCCTTTTTTCCCCCGACGATTGCAGAATGGCAAATCACCAAAAATAATTTAAAATCAATTAATCAATTATATCCAATATACCCCAACGACATCAAAAATTATTTTTACCGTCTGGAAAGTATGGAACACAAGCAAACAAAACGACAACAAAAATTATCATTACGGTCTGGGGTGTGAGAGTAAATCAAACAATACCTCCATCCTGAGTGATAGAGAGTTTGCTCCAGTAAGACCCGGCGGCTGCATAAATGACACAGTAATAGAGATATGGTGCTCTAATATGTTAGTGAGAGAGTTCATTAAATAAGAATAAAAAGCTTCCGATATTAAAATAATCGTAAACGTGTATATGCAAAAATAATGCAAGACAAATACAAAGATAAAAACAAAAAAGTGCACAGTCAACCTAAAGTGTAAAGAGTATCTAAGCCTCATATATATACTCTAAGATGTCCTTATATCCTACTTACAACCTCGTTAACCTTGATCATATGTCTCTATGAATTCCTATCATGAACCATGTCCTCAGAGATATGCAAATCTAGTAGATCATGCCTAATCCGTTCATCCCAAGTCAGTTTAGGCCTACCTTTACTCATCTTCCCCTATACAATGAGGCTTTTGACTGCTTTGACAGACGTCATTGTCTGTCTCATCTACACATGCTCAAACCATATCAGTCTTACATCACTTATCTTATCACATATTATTAAGGACATAAAAGAGAAGCATAAATAAAAATAGTGATTTTTCACATCTCAATATAATTGTATATACCATTTTAACATATAACACGTTAAAGCTGATAAGTATATACGAAGATATTATGCGTGAAAATTAATACATTCAAAACAATTGTCCAACTTTGGAAAAATCTGTTTTTAGGTTAATGGTTAAACGTTACGGGGTTAGGGTTTAGGTTTAAGGTTTGTGGTTTATGTTTTAGGTTTAGAGTTATGCTAACGGTTTGAGTTTAGGGTTATAGTTAGGGTTTGTATTAAGAGTTACAGTTAGTGTTTATGGTTTATGGTATAGGATTAAGTGTTTGGATTATGGTTAAGGGTGAGGGTGAGGGTTACAACTAAAGTTAGGTTAGGGTAAATGTTAAGGTTAGGGGTTATGGTTTGGGTTATGGTTAGAGTTAGAGTTAAGATTTAGGCTTTAGTTTAGGGTTTAAGAACGAGTTTGGATTTATGGATGCAAAAGTTGTTTTTAGAAATCACTGTTTGTCTAATGCACCATTAGCAATGCGCCTTAAAGGTGAATGATTTTGATTTCCCAAGACAATTGTTCCATAAGACACCATTGCTAATGACGTCTCAGAGATGTTTTTTAGGCGTCATTAGCAATGCCGCATTAGAGGGTCTTAGGCGCCATTGACAATGATCTTAACTATTTTTTGAATTTCTCCAAAACTTACCATATTTGTGAAGTAAGTTACTAAAATATAATACATATATATTTTTTTTAAATTTTTCATCTTTTATGAGTTATGTACACCTATTTTTTTGACGGAGAGATGGGTCTATCCAATGTACTTCACTTTTCATAGAAAAAATAATATTATAATTTGATTTAATTATTATTTATGGAAATAAAACTATTTTACTCATTATTACTCACATACCTTTCCTTAATTAGTTAATCATAATAAAATAAAATCATATAAGTTAATTGTATATAGTATATAAACTTTTACTATTACTATATTTCTATTTTTATTGATTAATATTTTAGACAAAACAAAATAGAAACTTAGACAATATTTTAATGACGCAGGGGTATTTTAGTAGCATTTTTGAATCTTATCACCATATTTCAAAAGGAACTTTCTTTTTTTTTTTTTTTTTTTTTTTTAAGAATTTTACAAGGGACATTAATAGGTGGGACCCATATCAATCGCCATGATCTAATAGAAACAAGACGTTATTTTACTGTAATTTATGCCTTCGCTGTCATGCACCACTGCCAAATCCTAGCTTTTTTTTCGCATCGTCACTATTATCATCACGAAAATAATTTTCTCCTGGTATTTTCTTTACACACATATATATATATATACATTCTATTCCAAAGTAAATGTATCACATTAAAAATATGGGATAGGATCCCCTCACCGCTCCCTCCTCACCGCATACGTGACCGCACGACACGTGGCAAAAAGGAGGAGTGGTGAGGCTGGGTGAGGGTAACCCTCATCTAGCCTCACCACCCCCTACTGTTGCCACATGTCGCGTCCTGGGCCGTGCGGTGACTCACCGCACGGTGAGGAGATCTCATCCATAAAAATGTGACCAAAAAATGGTTGCGTATATAATTCTTCTTACTGCATTCTACACAAGTTGTATTATTTATATTTTGAAGTTTATTTTTATAGAATAAATTATAGTTTTAAGATGTAACATGAAAGATTGATAGAATAGCAAGGAAGAGTATGTGGAAGGCTTATTTCCCTATGTTCCTCAAAAGGATCTATGTAGGCATCGCTTTTTCCTTTGTCTTTCTCTTTATCTCTACCAATATGTAGATGACCAACTTCACGGGAGATGCTATGGCAGCCATAGGAGTTCTCATGGCGTAAATCTTATTAGTGGTTTGTATTCACCCTTTTTACGTCCCTGTGTCCCCCCCCCCCCCCTCATGCGATACATGCCGAAGCATTATTCTTTTCTGAAAAAGGAGATTTTTGGTGATACTCAAGAACATGGTTGGATGGGTTGAGTAACCGATTCCGTACCTTGCTCTCCCATGGTTATGGACCCGAATCCGTTATTATGAAAATTAAATAACATGATATATAAAATAGAAATGGTAAAGAACCTTGAGTTACAAAAACAAAAATGATGTAACGTTTTTCACTCTCAATACTTTTACTCCTATTATTTCTATACACATTTCATCCTTTCAACATAGATAAGGAATATTCAAATTCAGAATATTGTACAACAACAACAATATTAGATTTACATATGTCCTTTCTCTTATAATGTGTCGACATGAACAATACAAGAATAATAACGATGAAAGAACTAACAGATTCATTATTAATAAGTATTTCTTAATAATAGATAATTAAATGTAACCACATTTTTACCAAAACTGCAGTATATTTCTTGTATTCTTTAATCTTTTGTTTGTTTCTCTATGCTATTTTGGGAGTGGGTGCCAGGTTGCATTCCAGAAGAACAAATCTGCAACTTTTGTCGTCTCCAACGGCAAAAAGAAGAGTGGACTGTGCCTTGCTGGAAAAAATCATTCTAAAAAGGGGTGCCAAGAACTTTTCTTCCCTCCCAATAAAAGGAAGAGTTGAATTCTGAATTTTTACTCTGTATTCCTTTCTTTGATCTCTTTCTTACTGCTCTAGCTATATACTCAATTATTAAGCGAATTTCGACCCATTGTTTATTTGGGTTCTGTGTGGCTGTAGTTTCTGATCTTGGCCTCTTAAAGAAGTTAAGTGGCTGCTTTGTTTTGTGGTCCTGATTCTTAGAGATTGGATTTGTCTGATTTGATATCGCAACTTGGGATCTTGATTACCATTTTGTGGGTATTTGACCTTTTTGTTTTTACTTCTATATTTTGGGTAAACTTATTTTCAGTTTTAGTTCAAGGTAGAGCTCATCATCAACTTCTGTTCTTTCATCATTTGGCCCATTTCTTTTAAACAAGTTTCTTCTGCAGATTTCCTCTGTTTAAATCTATAGTTGAAGCAGCTTAAGAAGAGGAATCTTGAATCTTGAATTCTTTTCTTGGAGTAAAGCATCTTTCTTGTACTTAATTTTTCAATTTTATTTATTTTTCTCTGAGTGGAAAATTAAGTGGGAGGCTGTGGAGATTAGAGACTTGTTACATCTTTTATGTCCCATGAGGACTTCCTTTCCTTCTGAGCCTTTTAAAGAGACACAGTTTAATGCTATTAATCCTCAGTCATGGCTTCAAGTTGAAAGAGGAAAGTTCTCCAAATTGTCAACTCAGCCGCCTTCTTCAATGTATGTAAACTTTACTTGTTTTATGTTACCAGAGGGCATGCTGAAATCTGCTTATTTATTTAGTTTTTAACTTCTTTAGGGTTCTGGTGATTGTAGAGATTTGCTTATCATGGTTCCCGAGCCCCCAGTTTTGCCATTCTTTAAACCTGTTGATTATGTGGAAGTCTTAGCTCAAATCCATGAGGACCTTGAGGGATGTTCAGCTAAGGATAGATCAAATCTCTATATAATGCAGTATCAGGTATTTAAGGGCCTTGGGGAACTTAAATTGATGCGTAGTAGTCTTCTATCAGCATGGATGAAAGCAACCACTATTCATGAAAAACTCATATTTGGGGCATGGTTAAAGTATGAGAAGCAGGGCGCACAGCTCGTCTCTGACTTGTTAACATCTTGTGGTAAATGTGCAAAAGAGTTCAAAATGATTGATGTCGCTTCTGAACTGCCCCCGAGTTCAAACTGTTGCCCTCTTGTTGATTTGGGTGAGACTGAGTGTCATGTTATCGAAATGGTTACCTTCTTGATTGGAGAAGAGAAGATTGTGTGTGACAGACAGAAGATTGCTGCCCTTTCAGCCCCGTTTCTTGCCATGCTTTATGGTTGTTTCAAAGAAAAACTGCTAGAAGACATCAATTTGTCTGAGAATAATATATCGCCGGCGGGTATGAGGAAGATTTGTGAATTCAGTGTCACAGGGAATTTACCTGAAGCACCTCACGGTCTTTTGTTTGAAATTTTGGTATTTGCAAACAAATTCTGTTGTGAATACCTCAAGGATGCTTGTGATAGAAAACTTGCTTCTCTGGTTTCGTCTAGTCAAGATGCTTTGGAATTCATGGAATATGCTCTCGAAGAAAATTGCCCTGTTCTTGTGGCATCATGTTTGCAAGTATTTTTACAGGAACTTCCCGGATCTGTGTGTGATGATCAAGTAGTCAAACTGTTTTGTAAAACAACCAAGCAGCAGAGGTCGATAATGGCTGGTTCAGCCTCGTTTTTTCCCTGTACTGTTTATTAAGTGAGGTTGCAATTAACTCTGATCCTCGGTCAGATAATGCAGTTCTAATCTTGGAACAACTGATTGATTCTGCAGAAACTGCCCGTCAAAAAATGGTGGCTTATCATCAGCTGGGATGCACCAGGCTTCTTAGAAAAGAATATGACAAAGCTGAGCGGCTCTTTGAAACTGCCCCAAATGCAGGCCATACTTATTCTGTAGTTGGCTTAGCTAGATTAAGTAGCATCCGCGGCCATAAGCAGTTGGCTTATGAGAAAATGAGTTCAGTCATTTCTTCCTTTACTGCGCTTGGATGGATGTACCAGGAAAGGTCTCTATATGTTGAAGAGGATAGTTCATTGCAAGACCTTGAGAAAGCAACTGAGCTCGATCCTACTCTGACCTACCCGTACACGTATCGGGCTGCATCTTTTATGAGAAAACAAAATGCCAAAGCCGCCTTCACAGAAATCAATCGAGTTCTTGGATTCAAACTAGCTTTGCTCTTTACCTTGTCTTTTACATACACGTGACCAATATTGAACTGGATTAAATTGGTGTTCTTGGGATTCTTTCTGCCATCACAGATTTATCGGCCTTGGGAAAAGGAAAAGAGATGCATGGTTTCATGCTAAGAAAGGGTTTCAGCATACAAGGTCCCATTGCCAGTTCCCTTCTTAGTATGTACGCTTCTGTGGGTCTATGGATTGCTCGATCAGGATATTCAATCACATAAAGAACAAAGACTTGGCCATATGGACAAGCATGATTGGTGCATCTGGCATGCATGGTTTGGGGAGGGAGGAGATTGGATCGTTGAAAATGATGGAAGGTGAGAACTGTTTACGTGATCATATCACCTTCTTGGCTGTTCTGCATGCCTGCAGCCATTCAGCATTGTTGGATGACGGTAAACAAATTCTTAATTACATGAAAGATGCATATAATATGGAGCCATGGCCCGAACATTGCACTTGTGTGGTGGACATCCTTGGTTGTGTAAATTACGTAAAAGAGGCACTGGAATTTGTGGAAAAGATGTAAGTAGGGCAAATGCCTGGGGTTTCGTCTGCTGTCCTTAGAGCCTGCGAAATTTACTCAAATGAAGAAATAGATAAAATTGCTGCCAGTAAACTTCTGGGACTTGACCCAGAGAATGCCTGGAACTATATGTTGGCATCCAATATATATGCTTCAATAGATAAATGGGACTATATGAAAGAATTGAGAATGAAAATGAAAGAAAAAGGCCTGACAAAAAATTCTGCCATGTCGTTGGGTCGAGGTCAGAAATGAGATCCATGTCTTTACTGACAGCAGAACCCCTATATCCCTCATTACCTAACTAAGAGTACATGTATGAGGACAGTAAACATGTTTCAGGAACTTGGGCAGATTATTGGGCAATTGCTGAGTGAAGCGACTAAGTGGTTCAAACTACATTTCTTATACATTTTTTACATTGTTGTTGGCAAATGATAGGACCATTTTTTTTTGTTAAGATTTGGTAATGAATATCGTTTTTTGATATACTAACCTCTTGTCCTTCAATATTGGGGGAATGATGATATGAACTTGACCACCCTCAACCCCTGCTGCTCCCACCCACTTCCCAATGGTCAAATAGCCCCTTGTCCCTCAATATTGGAGGAATGAGGATATGAACTTGACTACCTCAACCCCTGCTGCTCCCACCCACTTCCCAATGGTCAAAGGCCCCTGTCGATCAATGCCGTCGGCAACCGCCGTCTGCCATTCAGTCACTATTCCAGTCGGTCAAATTTTTCTAACCAATTTTCTTCGATATCCATTTCAATTCCGATACGTTCCAAACACCATCAATGTCAATCATACTCATTCCCACTTCAATACCAAACAACTATGACTTTTACACCCAAACAACTATGACTCTCAAACTCATACACTGTCATACTCATTCCGATTCTGATTCCAATACCCAAGTGTGAACCAAACGCGTTAAGCACAGATTCTCTTCCTTCTCTTCGAAGGGTAGGCTACAACGTGGCAGAGAACTTGAGTTTAAAATGGATTGAATAAAAAAAGATCCTATTCTCCATTCCTATGTTTCTCGAGAAAGGGATTATAAACAAAACATGTATATTTCTCTCTGTATAGACAGATAGAGGTGCATTCCAAATTATAATCATAATAAGGAAAAGTTCAAAAAAAAAACAAAAAACAAAAAAAACAAACAGGAGAGTAGTCTGAAATATTGTAGATTCACATTATAAGCAAGGAAGGTCCGAGCTTATAAATATAGTATGTGCTATTTGTTTGCCCATAGACAAATGAGCCTACATTAATATCACAAGCACAAGACTTGCAAACAATGATACACCAAAGAAACTGAAAAATGCGATGTCTTTGTTAGGCAAGTGCATCTTTCAGTGATTTTGTAAAACTTTGTAATTTTTCCAAGCCCTGAGCTGGAGAGGTCGCATCACCTAATAACTTTACCATGGCACTGCCAACAATCACCCCTTCTGCTCCCCATCCGGCCACCTGAAACACGACTCAACAGGATTAATAAAAGATATTACACAAAGTCTATAGAATAAGCAAGTTCTATGGTGATGTGGAAACCTGTTTCACATGCTCAGGCTGTGATATGCCAAATCCCACTGCCACTGGCTTGCTCGTGATCTGTAGAGACAACACTAATTAACTCAAAGCATGCCATATGCTTATGGCAAACTATCAACTTTAGAAGCTTTGAAGAAAGATAAAGCGATCCTAGAACTGCCCTTTAATACAGGAGTCCCCTGTCTCATTATTCTAATAAAATTTTGTGAGAACTCTACTAAATGAGACTCTTCAGAACCGTTATACCACGTTATTACTGATGTTGTAATATCAAACAAGCTCCAATGCAGCTAACCACAGCCCATCTATGACAATACAAGTCAGACTGCTACTAATTATTATTCTGACAACTTATAGTTACTACATTGATAAGTGATACTACTACGTCAAGAAAGTGAAAATCTTTTCACAAGCTATCAGTGGTACAATGATGTGCAAGTTCTTTACACAAATAAGCCTAATGGCGTCCATATCTCATGTTATCACAATGCAATCGCACAAGGCTAATTTCCTTCTAAAGGAAAAAAAAAGTTCCCCCTCCCCTCCCTATTTCTTTTCCTTCCCCTTTTCCTTCCCCCGTTTGTACATGAATTATCACACGAGATAAGAGTATATATACCTCTTTAATATCCTGTAGTAGTGATTTAACCCTTTCACTCACAGATGTACGCGCTCCAGTTACTCCAACTGAGCTTACCTGTTATTGCACAATTGAGCAGTATCAATGAACCAGCAGGACTCAAAATTGTGCATCCGAAATTGAAATTATGTCAAAGTTCTTATCTATGTACACGTAGGAATATTTTCGTAAGTTTAACACGCAAGATGCAGGTTGTCTTTTTCTCTTTTCCTTTTTTGGTAAATAAAAGCAGAAAATAACCAGGTAAGCAGAAAAAGTTCCGTGTAATGAAGCAACAACCTTTTTTTTGAACCTTTGGAGGAAGCCAGTAGGACAAGAAATATATGAAATGCTCATCGGCTCATGACCATAGACCTTCCCCCAAAACAGACACGAGACTGACCAAGTTTCAAGAGAAAGAAATACTTAAATTTTGTTGAAATAATAACCCCCACAGAAATTTTCTTTTTCTTCTTTATGCCTTCGGATATTTAAGCAAAAATTGACTACTCTTCGAGAGGGTACAAGGTATCTTACAAGGTACACAAACCCTTCTGAAGCTTCAGCAATCATCTTCATGCGAGCTGTGGGGGTCGTGGGTGTTGTCAGCAACACCTTAAATAACAAAATAAATAAATAGATTTAAGCGATAAATCATGCTAAAAATGAGAATAATAAACTGCATAAGAGTCCACAAGCATATGATATGTAACTTCTATAAAAAGCCTTCAAATGCAAACACCCTCCCCGCAATTAGCCAAGTTCAGCTTTGGAAGATCCACCTCAAGAAAGTATCATAATTTCCCCAAATCAAAAAACAGCAAAGTAGTTCATAAGTATATGACAAACCAACTCAATACTATGTTTAGCAGCCTCTTCCCTTAAGATTTCTGTTTCCTCTAAAGGCACATCAGGAACAACAAGACCTGCAGAAAAGTGAGACAAAAGCCAAAAGACTAGGTTAGTATATATAGAATACAAGCGAGATGACATGAATATCCAAAGAAGAGATCAAAATTACATTTAAATAAGCAGTAGGAACATTCATAGGGACAACTCAATGACAATGAAGATAGCAACAAATGACACTAATAGTTGATTTTAGGTTGTGAATTCATATATGCTAGTGTACCACTAAGAAATCAGGAGAATTCAAGAAATGTGTTAGATATATATACACAAATACTTCTTCCCTTATACCTTGACAAGCAAATTAACACGTTAAAATGATGCCATAAAGAAATATTTATTGGATTCTCTGTACATTACCGTGTATCCCAGCATCTTTGACTGTGATCATGAATTTTTCGACACCTCTCTTAAGTATCGGATTATAATATGTGAACAGGGAAATAGGACATGACAACTGAGGTACAACCTGTAAGACCAAATAAATAGGATATTAGCATAATGATTACCATTCTGCACTAAAAGTTCAAACTTAACAGCCTGCAAACCACCTAATCCCTCCTCTCCATTCGTTCAAAAAGAAGGAAAGGAAAATTGGGGTGAGAAGGTGCGACAGTAAACGTTGAAACTACAAGAGGAAAGGATCTGTATACTAATCTAAGCTGTTCTGCCCATCACGTAATGAATAATTAAATGTCATGCACCATCAGTGGATAACAAACAACGACAAATAATTAAACCAATGGCTGAAAAGGATATCCCCTGGCATCTACCTCAACAATGGCAGGAAACAAATGTACAAAAAATATGACGCAATCAGGCGTACCTCCTTCAACATTGAAATGATTTTATCCAAATTTGTCCCTCTAGCAAGTGAACGTGTGGCTGCCGCCTGTGAAAATAGATAAATACAAAAGAAGAGCAAATGTTAAGTTAAGCACATCAAGGAAACTTGGTAAAAAAAAAAAGAAATAATAGATGAAATGATATCAGAAATAGTACTTGGATGACTGGACCATCAGCTAGTG
This sequence comes from Eustoma russellianum, assembly GCA_036186865.1. Lineage (NCBI taxonomy): Eukaryota > Viridiplantae > Streptophyta > Magnoliopsida > Gentianales > Gentianaceae > Eustoma > Eustoma russellianum. The sequence continues at coordinate 42,088,016 of AP025042.1, forward strand.
GATCAGAATAAGGTACACCAAGTTCTATTATATCAGAGCCACATGCATCAAGCACCTTCAACGCTTCCGCAGTGGTTGCTAGGTCAGGATCCCCAGCAGTGATATATGGAATGAGTGCAACCTTCCAAAAGCAAGACCCATGTTAACACATATTCAAGATGAAAAAGGGAAAACAAGAGAGGGAGAGAGATTTAACAGCATCTTATAGTCATCAAGCCTATTCTTATATGTTAATGTTATTTTGAAATTCTTGGAATCCTACAGTGTACCATGTGAATCCACCACCATGTATAATAACACTAATTCACTTCCACAGCGACAAAATTTTCATGTTTAGGCATATATGCTTCATTGAAAAAATACTTCTCTTGTATAACATTACAATAATTCACTGGGGGGGGGGGGGGAGGGGGAGAGGGTCTTCCCAGTTTGTGCTTTACAGCTGGGCCTAAAAATCATTGGTATATTACATGATACATGATCTATTTGAATCTTATATGATTACATGGTTTGGCTACACTTTGCCTCCTTAAAGTCGATATAGCACATGCCCCGGAACAAAACCAACCAAAATGCCAATTCAGTGGACTGAAATACACCATATATGATTAAATAAACTGCTATTAAGTGACACATTTCGACATCACCAAAACGTCACAAGTTGGTGAAGTTCAATTTTGGCTCCAAATTGAAGCCAACCAATTATAAATAAACCCTTCGAAAGAACAGATCAGGCCAACGCGATCGTGAAACTGCCATTCATCCAATCATCTATTTTCAGCAATGAACTCTGGAAAGTCAGAATGCTTGTTACTGCTAGACTAGGGCCTATTATATTAATTAAGTAAACTAACAACGAAGAATCTAATTGATTCACTCAGGTTAAGCAACTGTATACGTGAATTCTGAATTTGTTAAATCACAAATGCAGGACCATAAGTCAAAAAGCAACGAAAGTCAAGCCTTTGAATTAGGTAAATGCATGTAGAGGTAGAAAGGAGAGGCTTTTCTCTCTTTAATCCCTTAAATTTTTTTTTTCTTTAGAGCAAAATACGAAGGGGGAAAAAGCAAATGTCAATCAACGACTTAGAGAAGCAAACTAGAGAGAGAGGGAGACAAATGTGTACTTTGCCCTTTTCTCTGAGTCTGGAGAAAGTTTCAGAAAGTCCAACAGTTGAGGCGGCGACTGCCATGGGAGTCTTGATTAAAATCTTGGGTTGAGATGATAAAAGACTGATTCTTTCGGGATTGCGATGAAAGGAAGAATAATGGGGTTGATGAGTCGTCTTCGGCTGGATAAAAGAGCCAGCTCTCAGTGCACCTCCGGCCATTTACTGAAATGCCAATCTCTTTGGCTGCGGCGGAGCTACAACAACGAAGAAACTGCTCTCCATCTACTCTCCCTCTCTTTGTATCTACAGATTCTGAGCTGCTGCTCAAGTGGTCCCAATTCATATGGTCCCACATGATATTGTCAAAATTTTCTTCTGTTAAGTGGTCGGTCCCACGCGTCTGGGGACACGTATGGTTCTGGGGCTGTACAAATTTTTAAAAAAATCGGAGCAATTCATAGGGAATACTGAAAAATATATTAATTTTATTAAGAAAATGTTGTTATCACAGTTTTGAATGTGAACTCAAAATTATATACAAACCAACACTTTTGGCAGAAGCATTTGATTTTTGGTACCATTTTTTTTAAAAAAATATCTAAATAGTTTATCAAAAGAATATCAATAGTAAAGAGTATTATTCAAATATTATTATGTTCCTAAATTATATAATTCACATCCACATTAAAGAAAAGAAAATCATCAAATTTATTGATAATTATATCCACCTTGTTAAAAAAAATTCAAGAACATCTCATTAATAAATAATGTTTACCAAAAGAGTTTGGCAAGAAAATCATCATTTATTAAATTAACAATTAGTAAATGACCATATTATCTATCAATGAAATGTTTTTGAGATTTTTTAGAGAACATAATTATCAATAATTGTGATAGTTTTCTTTCCTTCAATATTGATGTGAATTTTGTAATTTATGGACATAATACTATTTTAATAATTCTTTTTGATAAACATTATCTATCAATAAGATATTTTTGATTTTTTTTTGTAAAAATGGTGTGATGTTGACAGAATCGCAATATGTCAAAAATCAAATTGGCATACAACAGTGCTGTTAAAACCGTCGTCCGTTTCACATGACAGCTTTGACAAAATCGTTGTCTATAGTCTTAGATTTATTTTCAGACATGTGATAAAAGTAACTTTTCTTAATAAAACCAATATTTTTTTTTATCTTTTCTCCCAATTCGTAGATCGAATTGGTCCAGGGGGTGTCAAGGATGATAAAAATAATCCTTGAGAATTTGTATAATGGTAGAAGATATTTTGTACAATCTACTGTGTGCGGATAGTAGTAACATTTTTGGGACCATGTTTTGATATAAATTCATCTATATTTCTTTTCACAACCAATGTGCAAAAAAAGAAAAAAAAACAATGTGCACACATTTTCAGCAAATGTCTCAGAAAAATAACTAAGTGATATGAGTTTGGATGAGTAAAGATAGTTACGTTTAACAAACGATACGATACATGGTGGTTCAAATATTGTTATGAGTGTTGGTTTAAATTTATGTCTCACATGGTTTTGTCGAAAAAATATATTATCGACTATTTGTATTAAAACATATTATTTTCATACATCATCTATAAAAATGGACAATGTAATGAATACCTTCGATTTTGCATTCGTTTGTTTATGTTTTGCCGTTGTTTTGCATTATATGTACATATATACGTTGTGAGTATTTTAATATCGACAACCTACTATTTTTATTTTCTGAATTCCTTCACTAACATACTAGCACATCATATCCCTATTATTGTACATTTATTAAGGTACATATAGAGTCGGAGGTCTCATTAGAATCAAACTCTCTATCCTTTTGATAGAGGTATTGTTTGTCTGTCGCTTACCCTCCCCAGACCTTAGCGATAGCTTTTGCGGTCTTTGGAATATACTAGGTATGATTGTTGATGAATTTATTTTGGTGGCGGATCTGAAAATTTCATTACAAATTTTATTAGTATATCACGATACTGAATCCGGAAACTTCCACTTCAATACCAAACCACTACTACTTTTACGTCCAAACTCATATATTCCAAACACATACCTTTTTATATCCATTCCGATTATGATTCCGATATTGGAGTGCGAACCAAATGCCAATTTAAACTTTTCTTAACCTTCAGTCAAAAAAAAAAAAAACTTTTTCTAACCAAAAGAGAAAAGAAAAAAAAATGCTCCTTTCTTTTCCGCATGACCCTATTTGGTGTTGCCTTTCTTTTCCGCTCTCAGTACTCTGTAGAAAGTTTAATTTCTCCCTTCAATCAGTCATCCACTTTTTCTTTGCTTCCGCGTATAATATATACATACATCACATTTTCACACATACTCTTTCTACTTGATGCAATATTAGAACTGCTTACTTGTGGCGGAATTGTTCGCGATCGCCGATCCACACCTGGCTTCTTAAACTCAATTTCATGGCCAACAATCCAACGGATGGAGCAGCTGACGATTTTTTCGAGCAAATCCTGGGATTTCCAGGATATGCCGGAGCTGGAGCCGGAGCGGAGACGCATTTAGCTCCGGGGAGAGACGCCGGTTCATTGGCGGGTGCGCCGCCACACATGATGCTACAGCTTAGCTCCGGAGATGGCTCGGCTCATCTAGGAGTTGCCGGCGGACTTGGTGTTGGTGGTGGTAGCGGATTCCAGGGAGGTGGATTTCCGTTGGGGTTGACTTTGGAGCAAGGAAAGGGAGGGTTTATGGAAATGGAGGAAGCTTCAGGTAGTGGAAAGAGATTCCTGGATGACATGGTGGATAGCAGAGTTGCGTCTTCTTCTATGAAATCCGTAAGTTGTTTTAGTTGTCAGATATCCGGCTGTTTTTTGTTTTTCTCTTTTGGCTTTTTTAGGGTAAAATCGAATACCAAAGAATTTCCTGATTCGGCTAAAGTTTATATAATATTACCAAAATTGGGAACGTTCGTGCAAAAATTATGGAGATTATAACCATGATAATTCTGAGGGTTTCTCTCATGGTTCAATTGTGTGCCATTTCTTTGTTCCAATGAATTATGAGCAATACCATGGACGATGAACGCCGTGACCAGCTAGTTATTAAGAATTTGCCTTTTGAACAGATTGGTCATCTTACCGTCTGTTACGTTTCAGTTCAAATCTGTGTTAGATAAGCTGTTCTGAAAAACTGAGCAGTCAGTTGCTTCAAATACGCACTGTAAAGCATATTTCCATTTTCTACAGTATTATTCTTCAGTAGTATGAAAAGTATCTGTAGCATAAGAGAATAAGCACAAAGCACTAAAGATATTTACGTGCCTTTTTGGCTTTTAAGTTTTATTGTGCTTCAAATTATGGAAGGGTGCTAATTTCATATTGTTTCAACACTGATTCAGGGATTTCATGGGCAGCATATCCAAAACACCGTTCCTGCAGCTCCACATCCACCAGCAGTTCGACCAAGAGTGCGAGCAAGGAGAGGTCAGGCTACAGATCCGCATAGTATAGCTGAAAGGGTATACTTTCGGAACTTCTACAACAACAATACTCAAGCCTTTTTTCCACTGTGGGGCCGGCCTTCCGAAACTTCTGCTTCAGCAAATATGTATCTGTAATCTCATGATTGGTATTTTAGTTGTTAGCAATACTGCCAAAAAAAAACTCGTACTTGTCAGCACTATGGCAGTCATCTTGAGTTGCAACCTGACCGTCTATAAGTACGCCAATTATATTCAGGTGTGGTGGACAAAAGTCCACCTCTTCTTCAGGAAGGATCATCACTATTTGGCTTTAATGGCACTATAGATGTGTTGCACCAGATTATGTTTGGTTGTGTTACTTAAGAATGAAAATTAGGCTGAGGCCCTTGACCTATTCTGTTCAAATTTGTCTGCCATTCAGCAAAAGTTGCTCAATAAACCTGATTAAAGAGCGTGCTTACAAATCTTTGACTGTCATGGACTTGTATTTAAAATTTTTGGGTGAATTTTTGACTTCATATTCAACTCTGGCTGATTACTGTTGTATGCATGTCCTTTTTGCTTGCATTCATTCTATCCTTTTTCTCTCTCTCTATGATGCAGTTACGCAGGGAGAAAATAGCAGAAAGAATTAGGGTGTTGCAAGAGTTGGTTCCAAGTGTCAATAAGGTGAGTACATCTTTATTTGCTACGTATATAGGTTGAGTTGCACTTGAATTCCGGAGTCGGAGAAACAGCTCAAGTCAAAGAGCTCCGCATGAGGCCTGCATTTAGAACTTTTTTTTTGTTCTGTTGATCATCCCGATTTCCTTGAGTTTGCAAGTGGGTCCTCAAAGATGACATTCTTAACCCTGCATGGCCCACTATAGATTGCTTGACCCTGTGTGATGTTTAGCCTGACTATTAACTGTAGCAAATATCTATCTCTTCTTTGTCTTGGTTGAGTATTTATTTGGGTTTGAGCATTTATTTTGTGTTGTGCTCTCTGCTAAACGGTTCTTGAGGAACTGGAGAATTACATTTTGGGGAAGAACATGTCATAGATTAGAAATAGTTAGTTCAGATTTAGCTTAAAATTTTATATATGTTCGCTCAAGTTGCCTTCCTAAGGCAAATTTTGCAAAGGTTGGCATTAGTAAATGGATAGCCGAATCTAGGCCACCTAAATTTTGGTATGGTCAAGCTTCGTATTGCCATATTAAGCAACATATTTTCTAAATCCGCTATTTTGGCTTATCTATGAAATTTTACGGAAAAGAAAAAAAAAGGACGTGTCTGGACCTAGTGCAAGGGGAAGACTTTAGACTGCAGTACCACCCAAATGAGGTCTTTAGGCTTTGATTTTGGCGGATACTTCTGATCGTGCTCTCACACTTTTTCTGCTGCAGACAGATAGGGCAGCAATGATTGATGAAATTGTTGACTATGTTAAGTTCCTAAGGCTCCAAGTCAAGGTACTTCACTTTTTCCTTTGTTATTAGTTGTGCGGCTATAAGCCTATAAAGACCTGTGGTAATCCATCTGGTAATTTATATGTTCAGTAATGAAACTTAGATTGTCTTTTGTTCTGAAACTTCCCAGTTGATTTTTCAATGGGAACCCTGCTATATCAGTTTTTCTCTGCACCTCTTCCCTATCTCCTTGGGCAGTTAATAGTGCTCTAACTCAATAGGAACCCCTGCATACACAGCTTTCCTCTGCACCTCTTCCCTCTCTTCTTTAAGCATTTAGTAATGCTCCAACGTCTTATTCATTCAAGTCCTCTTTTTCAGTCTTCCTTTCGATCTTGCAGGTCTTGAGCATGAGTAGACTAGGAGGTGCTGGGGCAGTGGCACCACTTGTGACAGACATCCCAATTTCATCTGTCGAGGTAATAAGGGACTATAGAACTTCCTGTATAGTAGTTTATCTTTTTCCTACACAATAACTCATTGCAATGTAATTGGTTCAGGAAAAAGTCTCTGACTGCGGTAGAGCTCAACCAGCTTGGGAGAAGTGGTCGAATGATGGCACTGAACGTCAGGTAGCAAAGCTAATGGAAGAAAATGTCGGTGCAGCAATGCAATTCCTGCAGTCCAAGGCACTTTGCATAATGCCTATATCTCTTGCTTCAGCTATATACCACACACAACCACCTGAAGTCGTCACTTTAGTCAAACCTGAAGCTAACCCTCCTCCATGATAGACCTCTGAAGCATACGCCATCCTACGGTCCCAGCAGAGCATGTCCCTATCAGATTTCATAAAACCCTTTTTTATTTCCTGTAATTGAAACCAAGTCAGATGCAATGGTTCCACCTTTTCCTTTACTCGAAGCTTTTCTCTGGGCATGCTTTTTGGAGATATTTCTAAAGTTGTAGAATGGTATTCCTGGTGTGTTGTTTATAGGTTGTTCAAGTAGGGGGGGGGGGGGGGGGAAGTTTTCTGAATGAATGATGTGACCGGAGGGTATTGGTGGATGATGATGGTGTTTCAGCAGTGGGGTTATGATTTTGATAGTGGATGTAGGGACCCTTAAAAAGGGGTGGAAGTACCTAGTGTATTTATATTCTATGTATATTTTATCTAATATGAAATCCAGAGATAGGAAGGAAAATAATGCTTATTTTGCCCATGGATGTGAATTCTTAGTGTTCTGTGGGGTCCAACCTAACTGATGGTGGGGTGGTTGTCTGTGAAATTATTTGGCGTCTTAACCAGTTCGTGATGCTATATTGTTAATTTGGGTTGGACATCACATAAATTTGCTGCCTATGAAAATACTGTCCTTTCTAGAAGTCGAGTTGACTTGGATTCACATAACATATGATTTCTGTCTTTGAAAATACCGTCATTTCTAGAAGTTGAGTTGGCTTGGATTCACTCTTATTATTGAGTCGGTTAAGAAACAGATAAAAATTGGTAGCTCCCTTTGGGAAAAGTTATTTCCTTTTGATGCTTTGCAGTTGTAGATCAGTATTCTTCTGAACCCTTTATTGGATTAATGTAATTTGCACCAAAATCAATTCTTAAAGTAAATGAAATATTGTTCCGGCAGTTGTATGTTTGACTGAGAATTGATTCGCATCAGTTTGTCTTGGAACCGTTGGTGCTTGTGATAGTTATATTTCAAAGTCTGTGTAGTTCATTTCTAAAGGTACCTCAAAAAGTTGCATGAACCAAGATCAGGTGAGTATGCAGGCACAGATTTGTTATACCCTTAATTCAAACTGAAACCCATATCAAAAGAACAATGAAAAAGAAAATCTTGAACACGGTTGAGTTCTGAATAATCTCATCTTCCGTTTTTTCCGTCTGCCTTCTATAGCTTTGTTATACATTGGTGTTTTTGAAGTATTACTTACAGTAGAAATATACACTTCTTCGCTCTTACAAATCCTGCATTTTCACTCCATACAACAGGAATACATACAGATACCAAAAGTATAACAACAAAAACTCTCTTTGGATGCACAGAGAAATCAGAAGATACATATAACCGGAACTCGCCTATAGCATGCAGTGAGCTGGAACTCAACCCACATGCATATTCACTTCCCCAGATGATTTTTGGCTATACGACTTCTACAGGCGTCCTATGCCTTTAGCATCAGAACCTTTCATGATTCGCATCCTTTTACAAGAGGTAAGAAACATGTCCCAAGGGACATCTCCGACGAGCATCCAGTCGCCATCCTTGTCTTCATAAGTAGGCGCATAATCAGATCTACCATTGTTATTGTAGCCTTCCCTTTCTTGGTATTCGCCTATGTTGCACTTGAACATGCTTTCTAATGCCTTCATGAGTTCGCTGTAGCTTTTGTAAAGCCTCAGATCAATCTTCCTCAAATATGGAGCTCCATCCATGCTTACTTTCACATACATTCCCGATCCTTCTGAATGTTCATCGGCCTTCTGCTGGAAGACATTCTTCCTGTATGATCGAACTGGTGGCCATCCTACCACTTGTGCCCTGCGTTTGTCATTGAACACGATTCCGTTAGAATCTCCGACATCCATATGAAGTTTAATCCATCTGGTCCAGATGGTCGGCTATTTTCTCAAACACTCTCTCTCTCTTTTTTTTTCCAGTTGGAATGATACAAAATCAAGTTTTTGGTGGGAGGATACCCACAACTCAATAGAAATTCAAATAATCTCTCCCAAAAATTTCAGCAACTTAGGGACAATAAAAAATCAAACACATCTACGACACAAGACAATTCATAGCACTAAAAACTTTTCAAAACTAAAAGTGAAAACACGGGATCTTTAAGCTACTTAAACAATCTCTAATCTCTGTTATAGTCAAAAATAGATACAAGAAGGTCTCTCTAGACACAACTACAAGAATACATGATCATTATCAAGATCAAACAATCAATCTTGGATTACAACAAGAAACTTAAACAAAGTTCTCAGAAAAAAAAAATACAGGAAAAACCAGTTGGGATTTGACCTCAACCGACAGTTTTAGAAGACTCCAAATCCGATCTCCATTGTTCAAAAGATACCTCTATCTATCTCAAACAACCTATCAAAATTGCATGACGATCCAACAGTGAAATACTATACAAACTCGTTTTTTCCAGAACTGGTCAGAGCTACTCTGCACCAGCAAAAATTTCTCTCTCTCACTTTTTTTCATGCACACTTCTCAACTCTTGAGTCATATTTTGACTTAGGTTACCACTCAAAGAGTTAATTAGATTAGACTTATGGACTTAAGTTTCCAAAGATGTTTGGCCTCTTCAAATGGGAGGGGTACCCAACACTGTTAACTATATTAATCTCTTATAAGTTTTAGTGCGTGAATTTCGAATGTACGTATAACCAGTTGTTGTTATTATGGATCTTCCAACAAGTAACTATATGAAGTTTGCTTCAGATAGAGTGTGAAAATCGTCATTAGTATGAAAAATTTACACATGCGCATATCTAATCAAGTTAAAACGTAAGATAGACAGCAGGGTCTCGTCTTAGATGATTATGTGCCAGTTATTATCGCTCGTAAGCAATCAATTTCGAGATGAAACGCATTTCACATACTACACGCAATTCAAGCACACATAAGAATAAATTTGCCGTGTTTATATATAAGAGCAAATGAACTGGACTTACTTCGGAGGTAAGGCAGTTTCTTTGTCGTCCTCACCGGAGCAGCAATTGATCTCCATCGAAGACCTCTTGTTACTTTTGACGGATTGCTTCTCCGGTTCGTCTTCCGTTCCAGGCAATCCTAACCTCAGCTCTGTTGCTTTGAAATTGAGATCGTTCCCGTAAAGATTGGCTACTGCCATTTCTCACAAAAACAAATTTCTCTTCTAAATTCAACGGAGGCGTCTTCAGAAAGCAGATAAGAAATCTTGGCGGCTTTTTTATAGGTGTTAAAGTAAATTCCGGCGAGGAGATAAAAAAGTGGAGAGGCGTGCGGAAGTTTTATAGGAGGAATAAAGAGGAACAAGGCGCAGATGATATATTCTGTTTGTACATGAATTTCATGACATGAATTATGGCAGTCCCATACGCTTTTCCTACCCGCGACTGGGAAAAGCTTTGGGTGAAATCTTTTATCGGTCTTTATCGTCTCAGCACCAAGTAGCATATGTGGAGTATACAAATCAGAAGTCTAGCGGAGTCTAAGGTTCAGAAGTCCAACATACTCTTAGGTTGTGTGAGATCATACGTATTGACTCACACAAGATGTCTCCACATAAACCAGACCAAACAGAGTAACACTCACACTGTGTGTGTCACTGGTGTTATGCCCCGCACCCTCCGTAGGGTAACTTAAAAGACAAAGAAGAATTTTACGGGAATTAATGACGGTCAACGAAAATTAATTAGACATCAATATGAGGATTAATTAGAATAAATGGAGGATTTATTATTAGAGTTTAATTGTAATTAATTTTAGAATTAAATAATTAGGATTTATCCTTTAAGATAAATAAGAAATAAAATGTAATTTAGAAACACCAAACTTTTTCCCCTGACCATATATAAACTGAGAAGTGTCAGTTTCTTCAGAAACCAACGACGCTTCCTCACAACCCTAGCCGTTCTCCCAGGAGTAGAAGAAGACAGCCCCAAGAAGTGATCCAGCCTTAGTTCGTTTTCCAATCCGACTTCGAGTAATCAAAGGCAAGTAATCTGTTTATAAGTTCTTACGATTTGTGAAAGAAAAACGGCCTATTTTAATTATCAAATTGGATCACCATGCAGTAGATTCGTTCTTTGATTATTTGCATATGTTCTGTGTGTTTTCGCTTCAAGATTTGGCCAAGTTATATGAATATTCATTCGTTGTGGTTGATGTTTATGTGAAAACATGCAAATCCCTACCCTGAATCCCCTCTTGGTGTGATCCCATAGTTGGGCAATGGGTTGAGAGGAAAGATTGGATTTTTGGGATTGAGAGAGTCGGATAATCGAGTTCTAGGCTTGAATCTTGCTTGAGATGAGTATAGCGGTTAATCTGTAGGTTAAGCATGAAATTGTAGCAGGGAAATTTAGGCTTGGAATTGGTGAATGGAGATTGGAAAAGTTGATTGAGAATTGCAGGAAATCGCAGAAGAAGTTCTGGATTAGCATTGACATCGATCGATCGATGTCAGAGATCGATGTCCCCAGAAGGACATCGATCAATCGATGTACAGGTTGCTGAGAGGTCGATGTCCCCAGAAGGACATCGATCGATCGATGTGCAGGAAGCCTTAGAGATCGATGTCCACAGACGGACATCGATCGATCGATGTAGGGTAAGCTTTAGAGATCGATGTCCTCAGAAGGACATCGATCGATCGAAGTCAGGGATCGATGTCCTCAGCTGGACATCGATCGATCGAAGCTAGGGGATGAAGTCCTGGAATTTTGTGGAAAATACAGGAAGAAAGGGGAACGTTCGGGGAGCCTTTGGGGGACCTTAGTGACTTTCTAAGACCTGATCTAGGTTAGTTTAAGTCTCGGGAACATGTCTAGGATGATGAATCAAACTTGGTGCTTTCAACGGATTCTCGAATCGAGTTTCAACGGGAATGACTTAGACGGGTTAGGAAATGGACGTACGAGGGGTCTCAAAGTTCAATGAAGGAGAAATGAGGATACTCGCGTAGGTTACGAACTTTAGAATCAAGGGTAAGTGTTGACGAGCTAGTTGAGGGCTAAGTATGGACGAATAAGCTAGTGTTCCTTGTGTGGTACTTGTACTTGCGCATGTAAATGTGAATTGCATATGTGAGCGTGAAATGTGAATGAGATATGGAGTCTTGCATCATGGCACGTGCATTGCATAAGTTTTGAAAAGAGAGGTGTTTCGGCACCGATTTGCGAAGGTGAACTACAGTGTTAACCGGGATGGAAATTTAAGCCGGGGTGCACTGTAGGGCACAAAAGACTGTAACGTTAGCCGGGATGGAAATTTAAGCCGGTGTGCGTTACAGGGTATAAAGTCCTCTACAATGTTAATCGGGATGGAAATATAAGCCGAGGTGCATTGTAGAGTTTATGAGAGCTGTGATGTTAATCGGGATGGAAATATAAGCCGAGGTGCATCACAGAGCATACGAGCTTGTAACGTTAACCGGGATGGAAATATAAGCCGGGGTGCGTTACAAGGAAATGAGTTAGGAACCGGACATTGTGTCATGCACTGCATTGATTTGAAAGAAATGGCTCATGCATGTGCGATTGTGTAGCGTAGTGCATTATTGTGACATGCATCACGAGAGTCGTTGTGACATGTGTGCTTATGGTATTGATCGACATTGAATTGCTTACTTGCGTTTCAATTTGCTGTACTCGATTTATTACATGTTCCGTTTATATATTTGAAAATTTCAAGACATGTGCCCCACAATTCCCTCAAGTTATCTATTACTCATGTCTTGCCATGTGATGATCCCGTATGTCTTATAAGTGGGTTACTTGCTAGCGTTTTTCGCTAAGGGTACTGCCTTTGATCTTGCAGATGAACCCAGTTACGATATGATTTTCATTGAGGATGACGGCGAGTGGGCTGAATGGGATACCTAGACCTGGTTGAGGAGATTGATTAGCTAGTAAAACTGTTTCTATTTGTTTCAGTTTATTTTGTTCTTCATTTGAGGTTTTAGATGGCTGCGACCATGTATACTGTCGGTGATCACATTGTCTGTGACGTACTGCTTTGATGGTTTAGTTTGACTTGATATGTTTCCGCGCTTATTTCTCTTACGTCATCGATGATGTGTGTTCAAGAGATGAGACGTCTTGTAGTCTTCTCAGTAAGCTACGACGGGTGCACCGGTTCGGATTCCGCTGTCCGGGTCGGGGCGCTACAGGTGGTATCAGAGCCTAGGCTTCAGATCTCCCTCGGAGACCTAGGTTATGACATGTAGGGTTTTAAGCTATGATTTTCACCTTAAGTTGATCTTTAAGTCTAAGTATGCAATTTCAGATTTAAGTTTGATTTGGGATGGGTGTGTGTACGAGCGCGATTAGAGTAATCAAATAGATGTAATCATTGTACCTTACGAACTACGCCTTGTACCCCTTTATGGATTACACGTTTTATTTTTGGAACTGCTCGGCACTAATAAGCGTGATCTTGCAGAAAATGCCTCCCAGAAGAGACCCTCAAGGAAACGGTGGGAATGGAAACAACGATAACCCTCCACCACCACCACCCCCAGTGTTAGTACCTCAGGCGCTAATTGATGCTATCACAGTGATAGCCCAAGGAGTCGCTCAGCAGCAGCAACAACAGCAACAACCCCCTGCGCCAGCACCACCGCAGCATGGCATAAGGTATTATATTGGGGAGATGCGCAAGATGCACGCCCCAAACTTTGAAGGGACAACTGACCCAGAGGTGGCTGGGTTTTGGCTTGATGAGATAGAGAAATGCTTCAAGCTGGTACAAGTGCCTGAAGAACATAAGGTGGATGTAGCCACACCTTTCCTGACTGGCAGAGCGAATGCCTGGTGGAACGGCATTCTGCCCAAGATGACTTCTCCCATCCAGTGGAGTCAATTTGTGAAGGCCTACAAAGACTACTACGTGCCTGAGACTGCCGTTCTGGAGAAGATGAGGCAGTTTGACAGATTTGAACAAGGGAGGATGACTATTTCTGACTATGCGGACAGGTTTCATGCCTTGGGTAAGTTCACGCCCTTGGTACTGGAGAACAACCGAATGAAAATGCTAAAATTTGAGGAAGGATTGAATCCCCGCATTCGGACTGCAATAGCGGGGTCGAGCTTGAAGACTTTTGAGGAGATGTTGGACGCATGTTACCGAGTGGAGAGTGACATGCGACGATCACAGAATAGAGAGACACGTGAAGAATCGAGCAAGAGGCCGAGAGTAGAGTCAAGTGGAGGTAGACCCGGACGTTGGGTCAAGATCCCCAGAAAAGGGCAAGCGGGGCCAGCTCAAAGGGCACCGCAACAGAACCAGCAGAATAGCCAAGCACCTGCGGAGTGCCCACACTGCCAGAAAAGACATGTGGGCGAATGTTGGAAGATTAGCGGTGCATGTTTCAAATGCGGAAAGACGGGTCATAGAATCAGAGACTGTCCCGAGTGGAACCCTAAGCCACAAGCCGGGGCAGGGCCAGCCCCACAGCAGAGAGGCAGGCCCAATGCGAGAGTCCACACGATGACGGACGCTGAGGTCCAAGAGGATGCGAACGTCGTGACAGGTACGACTTAAGTTTAATAATAGCAATCTAAGTTGAATTTTTTTAGCCTTTTTAAGATGACGATTCAATGTGCTTTATATGAGACCTTTGTGTGCTGCACTTTCATGATAGGGGTGATCTTAGTTAACAACGTGCCTGCAAACGTGTTATTTGATAGTGGCGCTAGCCACTCTTTCATTTCTAAGCGATTCGCCAAAGGACTCGACTGTCTACCCGAATGGCTTGAGAACCCATTTAGGGTACAGGCAGCAGGGGAACAAGTACTGATTTCTCACCATCAGTACAAAGACTGTGATTTGGAAATAGGTGGGAAACTCTTCTCAGTGACCTTAGTCCCAATTCCGATGAAGGACTTTGACATAATATTGGGCATGGATTGGTTGACCAAGAATCATGCCAATATCGACTGTAAACTCAAGAAAGTGACCCTCAAAGACCCTGAGATGAATGACGTCACGGTGCAAGGAAATACCAAGATAACCAAAGCCCCAAGGAAAATATACATGACCGCGATTAAGGCCTTTAAAGCCTTACAGAAAGGAGCTGAGGGATTTATGGTGTATGCACTAGATGCGAAGCAGGAGGTTCCCTCCATGGACCAGATTCCGGTGATCAACGAGTTCAAGGATGTATTTCCGGACGACCTACCGGGAGTACCCCCAACGAGAGAGGTGGAGTTTGAGATCAACTTAATCCCTGGAGCCGAGCCTATATCTAAGGCACCTTACAGAATGGCTCCGGCTGAACTCAAAGAGTTAAAGAGGCAACTGCAAGAGTTGTTGGACAAGAAATTCATACGTCCCAGCGTATCACCATGGGGAGCCCCAGTCCTATTCGTAAAGAAGAAAGATGGCAGCATGAGGTTGTGCATCGACTATCGAGAGTTGAACAAGATCACCATTAAGAATAAATATCCTCTACCAAGGATTGAGGATTTATTCGATCAACTAAAAGGAGCTCGCTGGTTCTCAAAGATCGATCTTCGTCAAGGGTATCACCAGCTGCTTGTGAAAGCCGGAGACGTACCTAAAACGGCTTTTCGGACCCGATACGGGCATTATGAATTCTTAGTGATGCCTTTTGGACTAACTAATGCCCCAGCAGCTTTCATGGATTTGATGAACACCGTATTTCGAGAACAATTGGATCACTTTGTAGTAGTGTTCATCGACGACATCCTAGTTTACTCTCCCGACGAGCAAGCTCATGCTGAACATTTGAGAGTGGTGTTGCAAATTCTGAGGCAACAAAGGCTGTATGCCAAATTCAGCAAGTGTGAATTTTGGCTGAGAAGTGTAGCCTTCCTTGGTCACGTGATTTCTGAAGATGGGATCTCTGTGGATCCTAAGAAGATAGAAGCCATCACTGAATGGCCAAGACCCACAAATGTGACCGAAGTCAGAAGCTTCCTAGGCTTGGCAGGCTACTATAGGAAGTTTGTTGAGGGATTCTCAACGATAGCAGTACCATTGAGTCGACTTACTCAGAAGAAGACTAAATTTGAATGGACTGCTGAATGCGAGCAGAGCTTTACTGAGCTCAAGAAGAGATTGACCACAGCCCCGGTGTTGGCACAACCTTCCGGCACCGACGGTTTCGTGATCTATAGTGACGCGTCCAAGAAAGGACTAGGTATGTGCACCATTACAACTAATGCATTGTATATACTTATGCAAGTCTTAAACTAACCCTCTGTTTATAGGTTGTGTCTTGATGCAAAACGAACGAGTCATATCGTACGCGTCAAGGCAACTGAAACCATACGAGCAGAACTATCCGACGCATGACTTAGAGCTCGCAGCTGTGGTATTTGCTCTTAAGATCTGGAGACACTATCTATACGGAGAGAAATGTGTTGTGTTCACTGATCATAAGAGCTTAAAGTATCTATTCTCGCAGAAGGAGTTGAACATGAGACAAAGGAGATGGTTGGAGTTACTCAAGGACTATGACTTGACCATCAACTACCATCCGGGTAAAGCCAATAGAGTGGCAGACGCATTGAGCAGGAAGTCTAGCCACGCGAGACAGTCTCCGTTGGAAAGAGAGATCGAAGAGTTTGATCTTGAATTGGTGGATTCAGTGGCAAATGTCCTTACAGCTTTATCTATCAGCCCAGACTTGGTAGACCGAATTAAAGAAGCGCAGTATGAGGACCCAGCACTGGAAGGAATCCGCGACAGATTATCCACGGGACAAGTAAAGGATTTCCAGTTGCGAGGAGATGGAAGTCTATGGTTTCAGAATCGGTTATGCGTACCCAGTAAAGACGAACTTCGAGCCGAATTGCTTCAAGAAGCGCATAACTCAAGGATGTCTATCCACCCCGGAAGTACTAAGATGTATAAGGACCTCAAAAGAAACTATTGGTGGATAGGGATGAAAAGGTCAATAGCGGCATATGTTGAGAGATGTTTGATATGCCAACAAGTCAAAGCGGAACATCAACGACCTGGTGGTTTGATGAAGCCACTAGAGATTCCAGAATGGAAGTGGGAGCACGTGGCGATGGATTTCGTAATGGGACTACCCAAGACCCGCAATGGAAACGAGATGATTTGGGTAATTGTAGACCGATTAACGAAGACGGCTCACTTTGTAGCCATGCCACATGGTACTTCGTATGAGAGGTTATCCAATATCTATGTGGACAACATTGTAAGCCTACATGGAGTCCCAGTCAGCATCGTATCGGACCGTGACCCCAAGTTCACCTCTAAGTTCTGGAGGGCGTTCCAGAAAGCTATGGGTACAGAGTTGAGAATGAGCATGGCATACCACCCGCAAACGGATGGGCAATCCGAGAGGACCATTCAAACATTGGAAGACATGCTGAGAGCATGCGCCTTGGACTTCAAAGGGAACTGGGATAGCATGTTGAAATTAATGGAGTTTTCATATAACAACAACTATCACAGTGCAATCGGCATGACGCCATTCGAAGCGCTATACGGGCGTAAGTGCAGATCCCCGATTTGTTGGGATGAAGTTGGGGAAAGGACAATCACTGCACCCGAGTTGGTTGAGCAAACAGTGGAAAAGGTCAAGGTGATAAGAGAGAAACTCAGGGTGGCTCAAGATCGCAGTAAGAGTTGGGCTGACACAAAGAGGCGACCCTTGGAGTTCGAGGAGGGCGATAAGGTCTACCTACGAGTTTCACCAACTAAGGGAGTTGCTAGATTTGGAGTAAAAGGCAAGTTAAGCCCGAGATATATTGGCCCTTACGAAGTTCTTGGTAAAGTTGGTGAAAGGGCATACCGACTAGCCTTACCTCCGAGTTTATCCCAAGTCCATAACGTATTCCACGTATCTCAACTACGGAAATACGTATCGGATCCAAGCCATGTCCTTGAAGCTCAACCATTGGATGTGAAAGAAGATGTCACTTACGAAGAACATCCAATAAGGATTGTGGACGGAAAAGATCAAGTCCTACGCCGACGCGTCATTCCGTATGTCAAAGTTCAGTGGAGTAACCATACGGAGCGCGAAGCCACGTGGGAGCTTGAAGAGCAAATGAAGGAGTTATATCCACACCTCTTCCAATAAGGTACGTCAGTTTCGAGGACGAAACTTCTTATAAGGGGGGAGGGATGTTATGCCCCGCACCCTCCGTAGGGTAACTTAAAAGACAAAGAAGAATTTTACGGGAATTAATGACGGTCAACGAAAATTAATTAGACATCAATATGAGGATTAATTAGAATAAATGGAGGATTTATTATTAGAGTTTAATTGTAATTAATTTTAGAATTAAATAATTAGGATTTATCCTTTAAGATAAATAAGAAATAAAATGTAATTTAGAAACACCAAACTTTTTCCCCTGACCATATATAAACTGAGAAGTGTCAGTTTCTTCAGAAACCAACGACGCTTCCTCACAACCCTAGCCGTTCTCCCAGGAGTAGAAGAAGACAACCCCAAGAAGTGATCCAGCCTTAGTTCGTTTTCCAATCCGACTTCGAGTAATCAAAGGCAAGTAATCTGTTTATAAGTTCTTACGATTTGTGAAAGAAAAACGGCCTATTTTAATTATCAAATTGGATCACCATGCAGTAGATTCGTTCTTTGATTATTTGCATATGTTCTGTGTGTTTTCGCTTCAAGATTTGGCCAAGTTATATGAATATTCATTCGTTGTGGTTGATGTTTATGTGAAAACATGCAAATCCCTACCCTGAATCCCCTCTTGGTGTGATCCCATAGTTGGGCAATGGGTTGAGAGGAAAGATTGGATTTTTGGGATTGAGAGAGTCGGATAATCGAGTTCTAGGCTTGAATCTTGCTTGAGATGAGTATAGCGGTTAATCTGTAGGTTAAGCATGAAATTGTAGCAGGGAAATTTAGGCTTGGAATTGGTGAATGGAGATTGGAAAAGTTGATTGAGAATTGCAGGAAATCGCAGAAGAAGTTCTGGATTAGCATTGACATCGATCGATCGATGTCAGAGATCGATGTCCCCAGAAGGACATCGATCAATCGATGTACAGGTTGCTGAGAGGTCGATGTCCCCAGAAGGACATCGATCGATCGATGTGCAGGAAGTCTTAGAGATCGATGTCCACAGACGGACATCGATCGATCGATGTAGGGTAAGCTTTAGAGATCGATGTCCTCAGAAGGACATCGATCGATCGAAGTCAGGGATCGATGTCCTCAGCTGGACATCGATCGATCGAAGCTAGGGGATGAAGTCCTGGAATTTTGTGGAAAATACAGGAAGAAAGGGGAACGTTCGGGGAGCCTTTGGGGGACCTTAGTGACTTTCTAAGACCTGATCTAGGTTAGTTTAAGTCTCGGGAACATGTCTAGGATGATGAATCAAACTTGGTGCTTTCAACGGATTCTCGAATCGAGTTTCAACGGGAATGACTTAGACGGGTTAGGAAATGGACGTACGAGGGGTCTCAAAGTTCAATGAAGGAGAAATGAGGATACTCGCGTAGGTTACGAACTTTAGAATCAAGGGTAAGTGTTGACGAGCTAGTTGAGGGCTAAGTATGGACGAATAAGCTAGTGTTCCTTGTGTGGTACTTGTACTTGCGCATGTAAATGTGAATTGCATATGTGAGCGTGAAATGTGAATGAGATATGGAGTCTTGCATCATGGCACGTGCATTGCATAAGTTTTGAAAAGAGAGGTGTTTCGGCACCGATTTGCGAAGGTGAACTACAGTGTTAACCGGGATGGAAATTTAAGCCGGGGTGCACTGTAGGGCACAAAAGACTGTAACGTTAGCCGGGATGGAAATTTAAGCCGGTGTGCGTTACAGGGTATAAAGTCCTCTACAATGTTAATCGGGATGGAAATATAAGCCGAGGTGCATTGTAGAGTTTATGAGAGCTGTGATGTTAATCGGGATGGAAATATAAGCCGAGGTGCATCACAGAGCATACGAGCTTGTAACGTTAACCGGGATGGAAATATAAGCCGGGGTGCGTTACAAGGAAATGAGTTAGGAACCGGACATTGTGTCATGCACTGCATTGATTTGAAAGAAATGGCTCATGCATGTGCGATTGTGTAGCGTAGTGCATTATTGTGACATGCATCACGAGAGTCGTTGTGACATGTGTGCTTATGGTATTGATCGACATTGAATTGCTTACTTGCGTTTCAATTTGCTGTACTCGATTTATTACATGTTCCGTTTATATATTTGAAAATTTCAAGACATGTGCCCCACAATTCCCTCAAGTTATCTATTACTCATGTCTTGCCATGTGATGATCCCGTATGTCTTATAAGTGGGTTACTTGCTAGCGTTTTTCGCTAAGGGTACTGCCTTTGATCTTGCAGATGAACCCAGTTACGATATGATTTTCATTGAGGATGACGGCGAGTGGGCTGAATGGGATACCTAGACCTGGTTGAGGAGATTGATTAGCTAGTAAAACTGTTTCTATTTGTTTCAGTTTATTTTGTTCTTCATTTGAGGTTTTAGATGGCTGCGACCATGTATACTGTCGGTGATCACATTGTCTGTGACGTACTGCTTTGATGGTTTAGTTTGACTTGATATGTTTCCGCGCTTATTTCTCTTACGTCATCGATGATGTGTGTTCAAGAGATGAGACGTCTTGTAGTCTTCTCAGTAAGCTACGACGGGTGCACCGGTTCGGATTCCGCTATCCGGGTCGGGGCGCTACAACTGGAATCGAATTCTTTATTTTTAAAACAAATTCTAACCCGAGTACGCGCTATAGGATCACGTTTGGGAAAGCTAATTTAAGTCGGTAACATGGCAATGCTAACAACTCTTTTTAGCCATGCCAACAATTTGAGGCGTCTAAATTAGTCTAACCTTATACAGATAACCCTAAATGTAGAACCACAATGTTAACACTTTTCATTTTTAACCGATGTGACAGAAATATAATATACTATTTGCTAGTTTTACGTTGAAGAGTAGTTACTAGTTATTCAATACGATATAAACGAATATGTACCATTTATCCAATATGATACGATCTTTCCATTTTCAATCGAGTCAAAGACATACTCTTTTTTACTTTAAAGTATGACGGAATAAATTAAAATGACTCACTAAATTGGCTACGCATCTTATATTGTAAAGTAGCAGTTGGTCGACACAGCTTGAAGCAATTTTCATTATGTGTAATCGGAAAACAACCTCTGTGTTTCCAACACATAAGTATGGTTGCGTAAATCCGACTCTCATATCCCGCCATAGACAGGAGCCTCTAACGCAATGTGGTAATGTTGTTGCTGTATCCAATATGATACAAACAAAAAAATAGTAGCACAATAAGATATAAACATATAAGGATAATATTATATTGTCTTTACATAATATATATATATATATATATATGTATATATAATTATGAAAGTATCAAAATTAGCTTATTAAATGACACCTTAATATGATAATGTGTAAATAGAAACATGCGAAAGATGTATAAAAATTGTAATATACTACACGTTAGATAGTAAAAACTTACTAGAATATACGTATGTTTTTTTTGGGTGGCGCATCATTTATCCCATTAGATGTCATACTAAGTGAAATAATAGTATGCGTATTAAATAATATACGGGATGAGAACCAATTAATACATAACAAAAGATAAATGAATGTTGGATACAACTTCTATATGTTTATAACATATATGTATGGTTGTGTACGTTCTATTTCTTCATATTATGTTATAGACGGAACTCTTTAAAATAATACTGTAATATTGTTGATTCTTGAAGCGTTTTCAGCAAACTGTTAGTAGGTAGGACCAGAAGCTTAGAAATACAGCGGAATTTGTCTACGAGGCAACAACATGATTGTGTGCGTAGTGGTGCCATGGGCCGACAGTCAACTGTCATCATTGAAGGCTGTGGGCCTATGGTCGACGGATAATCTCAGGACGAGCCACGACAAATAATGAACGTCGGATCCCAGCGGCATACTTTAACAGCCCATGTGAAGCGGGGCCCATTTTTCAGTCCTTGTCTCTGTAAAGATACGTGTAATGTTGTGATTGGTGGGACCTGTCTGTTTTTGAGAATAAGCCCTCTTAACTCTCTCCTAAAATATAACAACACATATTCATCATATCACAACAATATTAAAAATTATCGCTAGATTTTGGAAAAGGTTAGAGGCATGCAAACAATACCTACATCCCAAAAGATATAGAGTTCGTTTCTAGCGAGACCCGATGCTCTATAAGTAGCTGCAAAGATAAATAATGAACGACAAATAATGAAAGGGAAAGACAAACACAAAATATGCAAAGTCCAGCGTATTGTTTGCCTGAAAGAGCGTGGCATTCTCTCAAAATACAAATGACTGGATTCGGATAAATGATAAATAAATAGTGACACAATAAAATAATATAATGATGAATTTAAATGTTAACGCAGAAGGTATTATTTAGTCATTACAACAAATTCATATATATCTACAAATTTAATGTTATATGTAACTACTACTACCTATTTTTAAAAAATTATAAAATTTATCTATAAAAGTATGTAATTTTGTTAAGAAACACATCCTGAAAGTGCTTGTGTGTATACTGAATTTTAACAAAATTAATTACAAAAAAAAGAATTTTAACAAAAGTAAACTACATCCGTTTCATAAAATATTCTCATTTTTAACTTCTCATTATGTGTAAATTTACACATGGTGAAACATCAAAGAGAATAATATTTTTTAGACAAAGAAAATAAGACTTTATCGTCAGAATCCAAACGGAGTGCGAGTGTTTCGAGTGAACTAGATTCTCGTGTTTGTGTAGAATTTGAGGATGAGTCAGATCGCTTCACGATCTAATATACGCAGTTTTACCTTACACTTTGTGTAAGAGACTGTTTCCGCAAATCGAACCTATAATCTTAAAGTCACAAAACAACAACTTTATGAGTTGTTATAACGCCTTCACTCTCAGCATCCAAAGGAGGAGGGAAGAAAATAAGTGTGCACATGTGTGACCCCTTAATGAGGGATGGTGACAGTAATAGGTGGGCCTTACCACACGTGAAAATAAGTTTCAAATATGGACCACTTACGCTAGCTGGGTACAGCATACTTGGGCTGTTGCTGGACTTCCATTGCCGTTGTCTTGCTTGCTTTCTTGCTCCTCTTTACAAAATTAGGTGTCCCCACTACTTCATAGGTCATTGTCCAAGTTGGGTTTTTCTCTCTCCTACCCTTGGACTTTGAGATTTCTAAGGAAAACCTTCGATATATATTATACGCCAAATTATCTTCCATCTCACCGACAGACCAAAATTATCTCTCTCCTATCCTTGGGCTTGTTTCTGCTCGAGATTGCTTACGAGGTGTAACGACTCCTGTCCTTTTACATGGGAGCTAAACTTTGCTGGTTCTCTGCAGATTAGGTTTGGAATTGAAGTCTTTTTCTTCGGAATGGGATCATTTTATTCACAACATCAAATATTTACATTTGTATACTAATACAGTAATATGCTAATCTAGACTCAATCACCAGTACTTTCTAGACACCATGCAAGGCGTATATTACGAACTCTGTCATATATTGTTTGTACTATGACACTACTTTCGGGCATAACAAAAGTATCATCAAACAAATATTTATTCCGCAAAGTCCAAATCATATGCACCTCCTCCCGAAAGAGATACATCCAGGCTTCGGTTCGGCGGTCACTTCCAAACGTGTCCCTTAGATTCATGTCAATCCATTCCACCACATCACACCCAGCGAAGAACGATGCCCATGCCTCCTGCTTCACCAAATGCTTCCAAATCCGCATGGCCCATTTGCAGTTCCTAATTGCATGTAGAGTATCATCCACCGTGTATTGACATATATCACATTGATGTGTAGGTCGAAGGTGTCGCGCGTGTAGTAGGGCACCAGTCAATAATCTTTTCAGCCGCGCCTGCCATAGCAACATGCTTACCCTCTGAGGTCCTTTTGCTTTCCAAATGTTGAGCCAATTCGTTTGAATCACTTGGTCTTCCTGGGGTAGTTGTAGTTTGTATGCTGATGATACGGTGAAACATCCATTAGGTTTACCCTGCCAACTAATGCACGTAGGTATTGGACCTCCACTAGATACATTCCCATCCAATATAACTAAGCCTTTACTTATCACTTGCATTGCGCTGAGGATGCTGTGCCATATGCAAGATCCATCTCTGCACACCGGTCGATCCCCCAGCATCCTGCCATACTTGGCTTGCAGTATGCGAACCTATAGGCAATTGTCATCTCTTATATATCTCCATGCAAGGTTAGCAAGTAATGCTTGATTCATGAGCCTTAGTTGCTTAATCCCCGTTCCACCTGCACTTTTAGGTTTGCAAACCTATGACCATGCAACAGCGTGAAATTTCCTTTCCTCCCCGTAGTCACCCCAGAAAAAGCATCTATTCAACAGCTCCAGCTGTTGCAGTGTGTGACTCGGTAAACGTACTGTTTGCATCGCATAAGAGGGTACTGTGGACGTAACCGTTTGTATTAAAAGTTGCCGGGCTGCCTTGGACAATAGTCTACCTTTCCACGAGGCTAGCTTTCGTCGCACCTTTTCCACAATGGGATCATATGATGTCTTCCCTATTCTTGTGTGCAGTAATGGCATGCCAAGGTAAACACTCAGATTATGCGTTAAGGGGATCTCAAAACGGGTGCTCAACCGGAGGGCTATATCTTGCGCAACATTCTTGGAGACAAACATGTTAGATTTAGCAGTATTTACCTTATGCGAGTGGAGTCTTTCTTATCATAGCAATCTTGAGCTCAGTTTGGGTACAAAAGTTGATATGCAAATCTTGCAATCAAGCTAAAAGAACATATAGGCGATCTCAAATGAGGCAAAATATAAGGTCCCAATCACGTAACGACACATGTGCAAAATGACCTTTTTTTAAATAAAAAAAATAAACCACGATCCACTTTCTACACGTGGCGTCGCGTGATTGGAGACCTCATATTCTACCACACTTGAGGCCTCATTTGATCTCAACCCGATTCATACATCCAGCTGGAAATTCAATTAAAATGTACTTTTGTTTCTAAGTATACCCATCGTAAATAAGTTGTTCGACAATTTGGTAAAATCAATTTGTTTCTCTTTATACGTAAAACAAATGAATTTAAATTTTGAGACATCTAAATTGGAAAGATAGACTTATGGGAGGATTTGTTTTTTTGGTTTCATACATACAAGATTACATGATATAACAGCATTACAGATTGGAAACAGAGAGGAAGCAATGGAGTTTTTGTCATTAGAGGGACAAGCCAGACTCTTCATCCTCCTCGAGGCTGCCGGTGTAGATGGTGTAGAAGGACCAAATTAAACCGAAAACACCCAAAAGGATCCAACCCAGAAGATTGTTGCTCAACCCAAAGGGAAGACCGGTTCCTTCTGTGCTCATTCTCTCATCCACCAGCGCCATCGCCGGGCTGCTAGACGCGGTGGCTGCTGCTGCACAAGCTGCCGCAATTAGGGATGCATTCATTCCCAACTTGGATCCTTCCACCATGGCAGACTTTCCCTCCTCCGCCGAGCACTTCACTTTTCCCATCTTAGACAACACTGGCAGGCCTGATATTGAAGATTCATTTGATATCGCTTGTTTAGTTCATGCAATGTCAATAAGGAGTTGTACATCAATTTCATCGTATATCACAAATGATACTCCTGGTTTTTCTTTTACACAGTTTTGAGGCGGAGGGAGTTACACATAAATGAACTCACTAAATTGGCATCACTTCTTATATTGTGAAGTATCAGTTAATCGTCACAGTACGCAATTTTTATTATGAATCATCGGGAAATAACCTCTGTTGCACTCATATATTGTAAAGTAACAGTTGATCGTCACAGCTTGTCGCAATTTTTATTATGGATCATCGGGAAACAACCTTTGCGTGTTTCTAACACATGATATAATTGCGTATATCTGACTCTCCATACCATCGTCACAATTTGACGCAATTTTTATTATGGGTCATCAGGACACAAACTCTGTGTGTTAGATTCTAACACATGGTATGGTTGCGTATATATGACCCTCCATACCCGCCATAGGCGCGAGACAATGGGGTAATATTGTTATTGTTGTTGTGACACATACACACATGACGGGGGATGGAGTTGCAATGAGAAAGTGCAATGATCCCTAGATCGAGTTGGGATTTCCATGTAAAAGTATATGGTTCAACATAACACATAGTTCTGAGTCAACTTGACAACCATGAAATCATGTATATGACATACGATTTAACAAAGTAGATAGTTTTCGAACTGACATACGATAACTAGACAAAATTTCAGGTAACTTGACATCATCACAATTCAGTGCATCATCATCATATATTACTAATAGTGTATCATAGCACTGCACACCATGTTCTGTGTAACGTAATGTAATCTAATAGACAGTGAAGACATGGTACGGATATATACTACAGTGTATGATTGCGATGCAGAACCTTACCAGCAACTTGGGAAGGGCGAAGTATGCATCCCTTGGGTGAAAGGACAGCAGTAATTGTCACCGAGGAGGTTGCTGCGATGGAAGCCATCTTTCTTTTTCCTTTGTCCAATAGAGAAATAAGATACCGGAGAATGCAAACGTGTTGTAGGCATGGCTTTGGGTTGATTAGTGTCTTCTAGTCGACGGTTTGTGTGAACCACAGAACTTGGATATGCAGATATCCTCTCATCTACAATTACCCAACAGCATTTAGCCACGTGTCTGTCATCCCTTTACGATCACTGGGTATTCCATATAACTGGAAAAGAAAGAATTTGGTATTTTGGAGCTTCTTTTTGATAATAGAGTGCACTTTACTTTTTGATAAAATTTTAGGCGTTATTGACCTGTCATTTGAAAAAGATCGAAGATGTACTCGTCTAAGTCAGAAAGTCTGAACATAATTTACAATGCAGACAAAATTTTTTAAAAAAAAATACAAAATCATAGTGGGTGCTAAAGATAATAGTGGAACTGTAGTGCTTGTTTGGAATGCCTTGGATTTGACATCCACTGTTCCAAAATGAATGATATACAAAGGTTTCTCTAACTATTACAAGTATCAGAAGGGGCTCGCAAATTCTGAATCCTATAAAATGCTAATCTCAAACAAGTTCTACAGCCTGTTATAGCTAACTCTATCCCTCTCAGCCTTCCCACAGAAAAATGGAAGGCAGGGTTTAGACGTATATCAAAACTTTCTTTGAGAACGTGCAAAAGAATTAAATGGATCTGCGCAATCTTTGAAGTTAAACAGTTCCTGTTGTAGATGGACAAACTGTCCGTTGAAGCCAATAATAATTCAGAACGCAATGCCTCAGAGACCTAGGATCCAATGACATTGCATTGTTGAAGAAACAGGTGATCACTGTAGACATGTTTCCACCAGTATTTCTTGTACTTCTGACGCCCAATATCCAACCATGGCTTCATCACTCCGTCAAAGTGAATCACTGCTCCTTGCTCTATATCACTCAGCCTAACATCAGAATCATAACCTAGCCCAAGCACGTGCCACTTTCTCTCAAGAGCCACTGTTTCGCCGTAGAAGGTCAGCCAACCAATAGGTAAACTACCAGCTTTAAAAATTGGCCTCTGATTCCCCTGCATCACCCGCGGTCAAATCATGTATAAAATCAGTTGCTACCACCAAATTGTCCACAAATCACATTGCACATAATCTATCTACTAGCGAAGAAAGCCAAAATGACTTCACACAAAGTCCGAAAGGAGAGGCTAAGCAAGCTCATTTGGATACTGAAAATATTAGTGCTACAGCATCAAATGGTAGCAGCTACCAGAACCCATTTTAGACTGCATAAACTACTATCAAATATTCTAACTGCAAATTGTATGCATTGAAAATGAGAAAACAGCATAAAATAAGTATAAAGAATCCACGAGAGACATACTAAATAATTTTCTTCTCTGGGGGGATGTTTGGGGTGGGATGGGGGTGGGGATAAAACACAAGTTATAAACTCTAAAACATATACACAATCGGGAGGATCCAGCTCCTTACCAAACGCAATAACGTGTGATAGGCCCTGGTTAGCCTCCGGTCTCTCCATGCTTGCAAGTCAAAAACATTCAGTCCAAATGCCCAGGTGCATGAATCGGGATCGAATCTCTGTTCCACAAAGGGATCAGAGAAATTTATATAGTGGCTTATCTTACGAGAAAAAGGGTGACCTTCATCACATGTCTCCACAGCAGCATTCACTTTATCCTTCATGTCAATACCCCAAAGACCAGTCAGATCCTTTTGTACAACCACGTCATGATCAAGAAACACTATTTTGTTGAGGGAAGGAAACATCTCGGGCAGATAAAAACGCAGGTGGTTTAGCTCAGAGGTAAATCTGGAGTCAAGAGAATATTTCTTCTGAAAGGGTACATCGTATTCGGAAGGTAACCACTTAAAAGAGTCTATACTCAGGACCTGAATAGTTGCTTTTCCAGGAGGATTCAACAAGAACCACATTGACATAGCTGGTTTGTTGATATAATCAGTCACCACGTGGAAAACTATTTTCTCCTGATCCTGTAACATAAAATCCACTCTTTAAGACAAACCAAGTAATGAAAGGTGAAATATTAAACTAATAAACCATCAATTAAGCAGTCCAAGCATACATGCATTTAATACACAAACTGCTTGAAAGTATCAATAAAGAAACTGATAGGGACAAATATGATTTTTTCCCCTTTTTTCCCAGACGACATAGATACACGTTGGACAATAGTACAAAACCATTATTTATTTATTTTTCTTTGGTAATCAAAACCATTATTCATAATAAGGAGAAGTATAATTCTAGAATTTTATCTTCATCATATTTTTATGATCTCACTCTTCTGAGAGAGTGATGTTGACAAGGTGGACAGAACAAATGAAAGGGAAGGTAGTCAAGCTATACTAGAGTAGCTTGCTTGCTTCCTGGCGCAAAATGACCAAGATAGCCTACCATTGCGGCTGAAACAGTCGAATTGACCACCACCCCAGAAGCCAAGATATTATCAGAAAAAACAGCGAAGTGGAAGAAATCAGGATCCTCCACTCTATCTTGATTTGGCAGCTCTCTCTTGTACAAAGGCAGTTTAAAAAATTCGTTGGTCAACATCATCGAAAGACAGTGCATGCTCCTTGAGGTAGCTCTCCCAGTAAGCTCTGTGAGAAAAGTAGTTTGGTCCTTCTGTGCACGAACCTGGTCTTCAGCATTGTAAGTCATAGCACGAAGCTTTTTTACCATGGCTGAGCAGTCAGTGTGAGCACGACCTGCTTTTGACAAGGTAACCTCCATTGCTTTCATCTTTGGAAAAGCCCTGAGAAATTCAAATGGATCATAGATAGATGAGGCCATCTTTCTTGTATACAGTGGCAACAGTACAATCTCTTAAATACCAACAACAATAGTAATTGGCACTAAGCAGCTCATGGTCCACTTACCATAGAAAAGGTCAGTTATGCGAAACTAATTCTTTCAAAAAAAAAAAAGGAACTAAAACCTAAATATACTTTCTTATAAATGATGCTTAAGATTCCGAAAATACCAACCACATGGGAGCACTACAGGCAAAAGGTACAGTCAATACTTACTTCTTTGGCAAATCAGAATCCTTTGAGGCATCACCAACGGCCCGTTCCAAATCTTTAATTCTTGTTCTTAACTCTTTTGCCCAGTGTGAAGTAGGGGGAATCAAATTCAAGTACACTTTAGCCCGAATTATCTGGTCTTTAATCTCTGACACCATCTTATTTGCCACCCTTTGAGATTGGGCCTGTAAACCCTGATGAAGTTGGGGTCGTACACCCTGATTAAGTTGAAATTTTGATGGCAAAGATTTCTCCTGTCATAATGCGTAAAAAAATGTTAGTCCAATTACTCTCAATATTCAATCATACTCGATGTCTTTCTCCTTTCGATTTGAAAAAGCCACAAAAATTAAGTTGCTATCAGGTGACAGCTGAAAGAAGATAAAAGGCAAACCTATATTTAGCAGGAAAAGTGAAATTCCAGCAAAACATTATAAGAAGATAATATAGGAATGTGAGGAGGAGGAGGAAAGATATAGAATGGGAAACAACCACGAACACTCATCATGAACATATATGTCAAATCTGTTAAAAAGAGAGTAAACATAAAATTCAACACGAAACAAGGATTCTGATTCTACTTAAACTACGCATCTTGAGAAGATATGACTAGCTTATCCTAACAGGGTCAGAATTTAACAATTCTTGATAAGTAAAACAGGTGCAATGATTTTAAGGAAAATTCAGTATTTTAAAAGGCTAATGTGTTGCTTTATCCAAATCACGACTGTATCACTATTGGTATCTGTGCAATGAACTAAAGCTTAATTTTGGTGAATAAACACAAAGAAGTCCAAACAGAATGCGACTTAATGAATCAAATGTATAGGAAACTAGCCGACAGAACATTCAGATATAGCAGCACAAGCCGACTCCATTGACTTCATAAAATTGTATGGATACCAACAAACCTAAGAGCATTTGTCTGTTTTTGTGACTTCATCTGTATCCGTCTTATATGAATTATTCACAAATATGGAGGATTAATTTGACATATTAGTTGCTCAAATGAAGCATCACAAATAATCAAAACCACAGAGAAGTTCAAAACAAACTAATCAATAATATGGAAATCAACACAACAATTGCAATTGGTGTTACAAGGACAACAAGCCCGTCCACTGTAAAAACTTAGAAAGATGAACTAGTAAACATAATTATCAAATATGCTGGCCAAGTCATCATGTTCTGAGTCACCCTTCCAAGGAGAGTGGATAAAAGAAATGGTATAAGTAAACATTTGACATGTTACCCCATCAAAGATATCGTACCTTCCGTATAGATGAAGAATTCCCATCTTTATTGAGATGAACTTCCTCTTCGATTTCATGTGTGGTTCCTGAAATGGAAGAATATTGGGAACATAGTGAAGGCATTAGTGGCAATAAACCCAACGGGTACTTGGAAGAGAAGAAACCAAGAAACATAAGAAACCACCAACCGTTCTGTTTGAACAAACTAATATTGTTTCCGACAGGCTCACTTAACAAAATAGCAGGTTTGAAGCCCTCGTCTTTGTAAATGAGCAGCTTTGGCTCCTTCACGTCTTCATTTTCATCCTAAACCACAACTGAGCATATATCAGAATTCTCAATAAAACGCAACCTTTACCAAAACCATCTAAGACAGTTCCTTTACCTCTTCCACTGAGTTCAGCTTTTGAGCTTCTGCTCTTCTCTTCTGAACAGTTGACAAAGACCAACAAGGGGGGGGGGGATATGAAAATTATTGAAAAAGGAAGCTTATTGAGCAGTTGAATGTGATAAGTAAACAAAATTGAACAAAGCAACTATAAAAATGAATTAAAAAAGGCAGCATATGCATACATCCGTTCAAAGTGACTATAAAGTCAAATTATGACACCTTCCTCTGAAGAACATTAAATAACTAGTAGATACGGTTCACCTAATTTACAAATTAATAATAATACGATGAATTTACAGAGGGAAATTACTCCACATACACTTAGCATCTTTCTTGTCTGTCAAGCTTGTGAACTGAAAGAGTCGGTTGTTCTAGATAACCAGGAGAGGCAATTTCTCTAGCTTAGTTTGTGGAAAGAAATAAAGATTAAGAATCAAGTCTAAAATCCGACTACAAATGCATTTAAAGTGCCAAAGAAGAAGAAATAGTAATCAGAGAAAAAGGCTATACATACCAGAGCCGACAAATCTTCGACGAATCTTTTGTCGTCTGAAACATCTGCAGCAGAGTAACAAAAACATCAATATCTCCATCTGGACGAAGAAAATATTTTACCATCACAGAAAACATAATATAGCAAATACCGTCGGAGTTGAATTGTTTGAGTCGCTGAGAGAGTATGAAGATTGGAATTAGAACAGAAACAACTAGCAAAGAGAGGATGGAAATCCTCGTGCATTGACGAAATGGCTTCATCAATATTTATATATTCTCGAAAGAAACCGAACATCAAAGTATCGTAAAGAAACTAAGGAGTCTAAACATTGAGTTCCTTTCAAGATCCTTATTGAATCCTCCCAATAACACACAAAAAGTATATTGAAAAAAATGGTTGAAGCTGTTGAAGGGAGGAAGATTAGGGCTTTTCAGGAGAAGTAGACGCGTGTTAGGTCAATGATAAGAAGGATCGCGATTGCAGTGAAGAAGCAAATGATGGGGAGGTGGTCTGTTATTAGGTGATTTTAGGGAGAGAAAGAGAAGAGAGGGAGAGAGACAAGAGAGAAGAAGATCATACATATGGAACGTGGGGAGAATGGAGAGAGGACGAATCAAGTCATGCCAACTTCGTGAATGCAACCACAATATGAGTTGGGAGTATTAACTTTCAAGCAACTGCATTTTTACTGAAGATTTTTTAGAAGTATCATAATTTTAGTTCAAAAAAACATACACTAATACGAGATTAAATTTTTTTAAAAAAAGATTAGGTGTTCTAAGGTATCATTTTATAAAGAGTCAGAATAACGTGTAAGTGACCCCATGACGTATTCGGATGGTGGATTGTTTGGTCCGTGTTCGAAACCGTAGTCAGCCAGTATGAGTATTTTTCTGTTATCTAGACCAGAAGTTTTCGAATCAATTAGATTATGGATGCTGACTTATTTTGCAGTTTACACCTTAGAGTCACCTCGCCACCCTATCTAGGAGTCTGCTAAGTTTTTTGATTTACATCTTATACAAAGCTTCTTAGAACTAGGACGGTGGGAGACCAGGGGTTTAGGTATGACTTTTTGCTCTCCAAAAGTAACGTCTTAGCTTTTTATTATCTTTATTTTTTATTTTTTTATTCAACTTGTCATTCACTCTTTTTTCACAAAATCAAAAACTATCGCTAGCAACCACGAAAGACCATAAACGAACTACGTCACTACATAAAGTTACCATATATATTTTTATTATATCTCTGCTATTATCAAGGAGCAAATTATAAAATTTGAATTCAATTTGTAACGATAAGATAACCATTAAGAAAATGTGGGGAAAAAAAAGAAAAAAAAATAAGGAGGGTTACAAACTAAGTTGCATAAAAAATAATAAAAAAGCGTGATTCTGAATAACGACTTAGACACATTCATAAGTCGTTATTCAGAATGGCGTCTTAGAGCAACTAAGACACCATGCAGAATGATGCTTTGACTATTTCAAAAAATTCTCTTATTTGCATTGTATTTACGGTTTTTCTTATTAAAATTATAATATTTTTTCAAATCTTTCGTATTTTTACCAAGTAAGTTTTACTTTTTTTACTTTAAAAAGAAAGGTTGGTCTCAAACCAAATCTGTAGTAAGATCTTCCAATATGTGAATTAGCAATTACACATAACTTGTTTTACTACTTCTTATAAATTCGTTTTTTCTTCAAGAGTTATTTTTTTCTTTTTAAGTCTTTTTGTAAGTATTTAAGAATGAACTTTTTTCTAACCGATAAGAGTGAAGTTAGTTGAGAAGTATCCGTTAAAACAAACTTATCTTTTTAACTTCTAAACATACTTTTGATTTTCACAATAAAATTAGGTATATATAAGTTGGAAATTTTCAACATATATTCTATACTTTACAGGTTAACCAGTCAAAACTTAAAATAAGAAAGACATTGACGATTATATAGATTATGGACATTGTCAATAGTATCATATTATTTGTATGACACCATCATCACAACGATCTTACATTCCAATCATATAAAGTATGTCAACAAAACTGATTTAGTGGTCAAAGCTGAGTGTGTGTGTGTATATATATATGTATAAATCTGTATGTGTGTATATACATATATATACATGTATATATATATATGTATGTATGTATACATGTGTGTATATATATGTATATATACACACACACATGTATATATGTATATATACACACATGTATATATATATATATAGACACATGCATATACACATAAATATGCATAGGTCGACTAGTGACTATATGTACTGTATAACCAATAAAAAATATGCCAAAAGTGACAATGGGTGGCTCAATATCCCAGTATCGATACGTTACCTCCAGCTGAAGGACATCTTTAGCACTTGTTTTTTGTTTTCTTCTGCTTTTATTCTTCAAAACAGTGCCCCTTCCAACTATTTCAAGAAACTCCCGATCCGTATGAGTATTTAAGAACTTTACGAAAGGGCGTTTTTATTGTTTACAATAACAATATCATAATTGATGGCCCAACATAATAATAGTTGATTGTTAAAGTCAAGTAACATAGAATTAGGCCGATTGTTATTTAAAGAAGAATAGTTGTTGTCTTTTTCTTTCATTATTTGTGCATATACACGTTTTTGACTATTTTAATATTGGAAGCTGTCTATTTGTATTTTACTAAATTCTTCCACTAACACAACATATCCCTGTGATATATACATGTACATATAGAGTCGGGTATCACTAAAAGCAAACTCCATATCCTTTGGGATGTATGTATTGTTTGATTGTCTCTCATCCTCTCGAGATCTTAGCTATAGCTTTTGCTGTTATTGTGATATATTGAGTATGTATTGTTGTTGTTTAAAGAACAATACACACATAATATTATTTCAACTTCTCACTCCATCATATCTAGTGAACAGTGTTTTTCGAATAATTAATTAATATAACCGTTACAGAGTATTGAAAAAGGACAAAGTGATTGGCTGAAGTAAGCAAGAACACAAAAATCAGGTTGTCACTAATAGCCATAGCTAACCAGCCACAATTAGACAAAGGATTTTAAGAAAATCAATATTGATTACCTGATGAAAGTGACAGCTCCTATAAGTTTTTAATTTAAAGTTTTCAATTTCATATTGTTGTTCTTAATACGTAGGCAAATTACATGCACCAAGTTGAGATAAACACAAATGATACTGCAGATAATATTCATCGCTTTGTCTAAAGATGTAAGTAGTTTTTAAGAGAGACTTTATTCTATAACAAAGGCTTATTATATTCCATAACACATAAAAGGTTATCCAGGATATTGTTATTCTTATTGATATTTGGATTTACATAATGTGAGTTGTATCTATCGACTCAAAATCTTAAAGTAATAGAAGGTAACACGTCATTCTTATATAATTAATATTTATTTTCTAAATCAACTAATATAGGATAATTCTCAATATTCTCATCTGGTCACGTGTCTAATGTATCTTTCAATGATAAACAACGAGTCGTGCATAAAGATATGTGTCTAAATGTAGGAGAATGACAATAATGACCTACGATCCAGACAATGTATGAGCCGACGTTAAATATAAGTAGCTCTAATATTATATTAAAATTTGAATTTATATGAAATGAGGTTTATATTTATCAAAAGCATCAAGACAATAAAATGTTAATAACTCATCTATATAACCCATCTTTGTTCGCTAAATCAAACAACGTTAAGCATACGATCGTATGTCACTCTATTATTCGCCTTAAGCATCTCTAAACGGGTTTGGATCACTTCGTTCCAAAATCTCTCACCCTTATCCCTACCGCACGACACGTGGCAGCAGGTGAGGGTGGTGAGACTAGATAAGAATGACCCGCATCTAGCTTCATCACTCTTTTCCTGTTGGTACGTGTCGTACGGTGGAAAGAGGGGAGACAGATTTTGGATGAGAAGTTCTCATCCCTCCCTAAACTCCCTCAAATGAAGTCCCGTGTGTCCTTCATCCACAAGGTCATGTGCCTTTGTATGGAAACGAGTAATACTCATTTTTCACTTATCAATTTTGTATTTCTATAAGCGCTGACTTTCTCAGCCCTTAACCCGAATAAATTGTATAACGCTAAACAGATAATGCCCAAATCTAGGCGATCCATCCGACGTTTTTTCAACAATTAATTATTACCTTAAAATATTAAAGTTAAATTCCCCATCAACTTGTCCACAGACTGCAGACAACTGCATCAGACGAATGGCGTTTTCAATGCATTAGTCTCTCGTGTTTACGTAGGATTTGAAGATGAGCCACATTGTTTTGCGATTTAATGCAGCTTTACGTTACATTTTATACAAAGGATGTTTCCGCAATCGAACACGTGACCTCAAAATTATAAAACAACAATCTTAACAGTTGTTTCAATACCCGTTCTCTTGCATAAGACGAATGGCAAAAAAAAAAACCCACAACTTTCGACATTGTCTATGCAGTATTTTCTCAGCTAGCCCCAGGGGCATAGTCCACTGGTAAGTGGCAAAGGTGATTGGGGCTAGAACCCCGACGTCCAGAGTTCGAGTCCGTGTGGAGACAATCTTTGTTGAAATATTACAAGGGTTGCCTCTGGGCTGGCTGAGTCTCGAGTGTCCTCTCCCTTTGCAGGGCTGCCGGTGGAGCACATCCCTCGATTTACATCCCACCTGACTAAGGGACCTCTGGTACAGATGGGGGAGAACCCACTCCCTCATCAAAGTATTTTCTCAGCTCTTGATGATTTTAGAATTACAGTCGCGTTCACCTTGACGAATATATTTTGTTCTAATAAATTTCAATACATGAGACGAACGAAACACCAATTTCGAGGCGGTATTTTCAATATTAGGTCATTATTATCCATATTCTTTAACAACAGTAAAAGTTAGTGTTGCAGACGCTAGTTTTGTCTTAATACCAATGCGCCTAACTTTCGCTTGTATCTCCTTCTCACATACTTTTCTCTTAAACATATATAGCGTGACTTTTTCAAACAATTAATAGTTTGTATACAAAATATAATCTGATAAGAAGTGTGATTTTGCTACCACTACAGGCCGTTAGACTGCAGTCGACTCAATAAGTTGGATTGGGATCCTCTGACCCCTTCGCCCCTCACCTCTCTTGGGACTGCCTGCCATGTGGCACACAGGGGGTGGTGAGGCTGGATGGGAGTCATCCGTATCCAGCCTCACCATCTGTGTGTCATGTGTCGGGTGGTTATTTAATACCCTTTAAAAGGGAGTCAGGTGATCTGATTCCCAATAAGTTAATGCCGGGGTGCGATGGGGGAACTTCAAATTTTTTTGGTTGGTTTGCATCCTTTTTTTTAAGAGTTTGGTGAGACCATGTTCACTCAAAATTTTAACGCAATGATAGTGGTATCTCATCTTCATATAATTCATATATTTTTTCTCAAAGTGGACAATATGTGACTATATTCTCAATACATGTCCTCACGTAGCAACGTGACTTGATATACACACGCGCCTTAGAACCCGCCTTCAATCACAACCCACAAGCCATGCATAAACATCTGGACTTGGCTCTCAATCACAAACCACAAGAAATGCATAAATATATGGACTTGGGTAAGGGAAGACAATAAATGGTCAACCATGGACCAGACAACAAATGCTAACCATGGGTCATGCAATATATGAGTCCACATTTTAAACATACTCTAATATCATGATTAAACTTGCGCTTACATGATGTGAAACTTATATCCACTCAAAACCTTAAAACAATGGATAGTGATACTTCATTCTTATATAACCTATATTGTTTTCTTCTTAAAGTAAACGATGTGAGACTATATTCTCAATAACTCGATCTACATCCTTAATTTGCATTTTCAATTTTACATTTACATAAATTTCAAATAGAATTACAATGACTTTGTTTATTATTATGCTCTACTTGAAAAAAAAAATGTTTCATGAACCAAGGCACTAAAGCACGGGTTCAGATCTGGAGATGCTAAAGGTGAAGCAAAATATAAGGCCTCCAATTACGCGTCGCCACGTGTAAAATACAGCTTTTTAAAACGAGGGTGTTGCTCTTTTTCATTAAAAAAATGTTTTTTACACGTGGCGATGCGTGATTGGAGTCAATTTTATCCTCTCTAGATTTGAACCGCAAAAGCACATGTTTACTTAAGTTGTTGGCCGCGCATTCTAGAAGCTTCCATAAACACCATCAGATCTTTATGACAAAGGAAAATGACCGTTGCGGTAGCTGTAAATAAGCCCATTAACTGTTTTTACGTGGGCTTCTTCTAACAGTAATTCAGAGTCCAGACCAGGGAGACACTTAATAGACCAAAAGAAGAAAAAGGAAAACTGGGAGATCATAAGATAAGGTATTCAGAAACATTATACATACAAAATCTAATACGCCGGTGACGAAAGAGGCTAACATGCGCCTTCACACGCAATTGTTTCCCAACTTATCCCAAAAGCCAAAAACACGCCGTCTCCCCCACGTTGAAATGCTGCCTCTCCTCGCCTGCTTTCCCTCTCGAGCTCTTTCACCATAAAAAAGAGTTTTCTTAGTTAAAAAATAAAAATAAAAATTATACGTTACAGAACATTCCATAGGTTTTATAGAAATACTAATTAATTTATCAAATAATAAAGAACTTATAAGATTTTTCAGAAGACTATTATTCAATTGATAGTCCATTCGACAGAAATGTTGTTAGTTCTTCACCTATAATCTCACGGAATGTTTGGCAGCGAAACACCATATTTTCTCCTATATAAACATTACCCTAAATATTTGATACGATTTGTTAGGTATTGTATCCTTTTCCAACTAACAAAATATATTTAATCGTGTTTTTTTAGATGCAAGTTAATCTTGTTTTCTTGTTCTATGGTATATAAAAATAACAACTGTACTTATTATATTACAACGACAACAAAAGTTATCTTTAGTGTCTGAAAAAGGTAAGAGACAGACAAACATGGACACGAAGAACATGGTAGTATCGATCTACGAAAATTATTTCAACATTAAGATTAATTAGAAGTATAATTGACAAAATCAAAAGAGAGAAAGTTCTCCAGGTAGTGATTGGCATTTGGCAGCATGTGTCCTTTCAAGCAAGCAAAATCACTGAACTAATTGCCATCGCTATGAATAGATCAATTCATATATATTATGCTGTTAAGTGTGATGGCGGTCAGCATCAAGTTTAATAATTAGTTATAAATAAAATTATTTCATCCGTTGTATCTAGTTAGTTTCATATTTCCTTATGTTGTTTTAATTTTAGAGTATGAAATAAATCAAAATAACTTATTAAATTAGCTACGCTTCTTATAATGTGAAGTAATTTTCATTATGGGTCATTGGAAAATAAATTCTGTGTGTTTCTAACACATAACTATAGTTGCGTATATCCAATCGTCACATACTCCGCCATAGAATAGGGTGTTGTTTTAACTTGTTGCTTTTTTTTGGTAAGAAAAAGATTTATGAAATCATGTTTAGTTCGAAGCAATGGTTACGCAGATTCAATACAAATAATGTATTAACCATACTCAAAATTACATCAACGGATCAACTTCAAAATTAGTGATACTTTTTTTTTTTAATAATTTGAAGTCATCAAGTCAGAACATAGAGGGCAGATTAATGCACACAGAGAAATATTTACTCACTTTGTAATGAAATATATTACAATTATGTAGTAAAATGATTAAAAAGATATAAACCCAGTCTATAATAAAAGTTGTTACCGTTACGTAAAAACGTTCAATAATTATGACTCATTCTTATGTTGCATTTTAATATTTGCCTATTAATCATGTAAATCCGTGAATTTGATGTGTAGTTTAATTATATATATATACACACACATGTACGTATGTATATGCATATTATTTTATTTGTCTATCTGCTAGGGGAAAACAAAACACCACTTTTATGAGTAATTTTTATTACTGCTAGAGAGAAAAAAGAAAAAGGAAAAACAGAAAAGGTTTAAAAAGCAGCATCAAAGAGCAGTAATTTGGATTTCATGCCATTGTGAGAAGGCGTCGCAAGAGACTCAACCCACCCACCCCTCGGTTCAATCCACGCCCCTACCATTCTCTCTCTCGATTTGGGCTCCCACCCTCCGGCCCCCGCCGTAGATCGTCTTCGCCGTCGTATCTAATCGGCAACCCCTGTTATTCTTAAATCTTACTCCATTTCTCTCCCTCTTACCAGATTCACAGGTCGGTTATAAATATACGACCATTATATATGTATATCTATATTCACACTTCTATTCTATTCTACGCGCACTTGTATGCATATGTGTGAGTGTTTTGTGTTCTGTATACGATGAATTATTTCGTGTTTATTGCAATTTAGATTTCGACGCAGACGATGTAGAAAGAGGATTGGACGTTAATTTTGGTCGTCTGTGAAGTTGACATGCACCGTCGGTGTTTTCTCAGTGGAGCTAATTAGCAGCTGCTGTTGGAGTTCGCTAGGGATTTGAAGTGTTTTGGAGCTTGTTATTGGTAGCATTGAAGATAGATAGGTGAGGAGGAAGGAAAAACGATGTCGAATCAAGTGGTGAAAGTGAAGAGAGATGCAATTGCGGCATGCATGACATGTCCTCTTTGCAATAAGCTTCTACGAGATGCTACTACTATCTCTGAATGCCTTCATACGTGTGAGTTCAAAATTTCAAACTCTCTTTCGCTTCTTTCTCGCTTATTCGCCCCTCCTCTACTGTTGTTCGTGGTCTCTGTTTTTTAATGAATTATGATTTCGACTGACTTTCTTCTTCGAAGTCTGAATCGAGTCGTCTGATTTTCGTGTTTGTTCACGACCTAGCTCTCCAATTTCAACTTTCACGATCCGGCCTTTGGTAAGTTCTCATGCGATGCTGCCGGTTATTGTTTTAATGCGGATAAAGCGTTCTTGCAAAGTCCAGACCGGAAAACAGTGACTTATTCGGTTGACTTTGAAATGCCTTCCATATACTGGGAAGTGGGAACTTCTGAAGTTATATGCATCCGATTGTTCATATTTTTGATGCGTTTTACTATAAGAAGGTTTATATGTGCGAGCTACTTAGTTGTCGCTCTTTATAAATTACTAATTTCCAACCAAATTTTCACCGAATGTTGGTTGCAGTCGTGCTTATGAATAGTGGAAAATACTTGCTCATGTGCAACATAGATTGGATTGAAAGGGATCCCAGCATTCTCTGGAAAATGCTAGTTTCATACGGGGTTTCATTTTTTTAATGGTTGAATCATCAAAATATAGGTTTAACCTTTCCAAATTCCCTCCAGGTGACTCCAAATTGTATTCATTGTCATAAGTGAATGACATCTGGTTTTGATTTGCTTTGCTGGCTTGCAGCAAGAGCAAGATAATGCCATTTATAAGTTAAATTATCGTTTGTTTTATTTCCAAATATTTAACACACTGAAATCTGAAGGATGTTTTCCATTTTAAATTTCTTGCCTGAAGTTTAATATGTGCACTTAGTTCCTATTATACGTTCATCTTCTAGCTAGAGTTTGTTTTTATGTGATATCTGAAGATACTCTTTCTGGTATGTGGACTTCATTCATTTGGATTCTTTCGGTAACATAGTTTGTTTCCTCTCCATCCAGTTTGCAGGAAGTGCATCTATAAGAAGCTATCCGATGAAGAATGGGAATGTTGTCCAATATGTCGGATTGATTTGGGCTGCGTCCCACTAGAAAAATTGAGGTTGGATACTTGTGATTCTCTCTCCATTTCTCTCTTACTGTACCTAAGCTTGTCTATGGACATTTATGTAAAATATTTGCCGTATATACTTTCGATGTCTAGTCAAATAGTTCTTATTTACTTAGTTATTTTTCTTTTTAATTTATAATTTTTCACCGGTCTCAAGCACAGATAATGGAGGAGGGTTGCGTTAGGTTGACAACAGTGTAAAACTTTGTCAGTGTATATGATTATAGATAAAGCAATAAATTACGCTAATACTAGGATGTTTCCCACATGGAACGCACCTTATGGTCCGAATGTGGTGTCTCGGCAGGACTGCTGCATATCAAGGCTATGATGTAGGGTTAAATAAGCAAAAGTCCTCGCATGGTCCGAATGTGGCAACAATTGAGCTATGGCCGTTGCATCTCCTGGAGAACTCGGTTGTAGTGAAAAATAAGCAAGAGTTCTTAACCCGCAAGTTAGATATTAAAAGAGGAAACACTAGGTCAGGTAGGAGGATTAGACTAAGGATATGGAACATTGGAATCTAACGGGAAAGACAATGAATATAGTTGATACGATGATAACGAGAAAAATAAATATTATATATTTCTAAGAGACAAAGTGGATAAGTGAGAAAGCGAGGATGTTGGAAAAGTCAAGATTTAAGCGAGAATTTTAGGTATTTAAGATTTATACTACAGAAAGATGGAAGAACTGACAAAGATGTGGATCACATAGTATGACGAGGTGGTCTAAGTGGAAAAGTGCGTCAAGTTTTCTTTGTGATAAAAAATGCCTTTAGGGCTTAAAGGAAAGTTTCAAAGGACGCCAATAAGGCCCGCACTGCTGTATGGTCTGAATGTTGGACAGTCAATTATGAGGATAAACAAATGATGCGAGCGGCGGAAATGAGAATGTTAAGATGTGGGTGTGGACATACCAGAAATGACAAAATAAGAAGTGAAAATATAATAAGAAAGGTTGGGTGACTCCTATATATGAGAAGATGAGGAAGTCAAGGTTAAGATGATATAAACATATGGAAAAGTGTCCTGCAAATGCACCTGTAGGCAGTGCGATACAATGAATAAGGTGCATGTTAAACGTAGGAGAGAGAGATCAATGGGGATATGGAGAGAGACAATAATGAAGGATATGATATAGCCATGTCATGTAGAGGGTATAAGGTTTAAGTGAGAATTTTAGGTACTTAGACCGGAAACACAGTTGAGATAATATGATATTTTTGAAAGAGACGTATTATAAAGGTGTACATTATGCATTAGATATTAGGAGGCACACAAGGAGGTAGAATTTAGGCTACCACTCAAAAAAAATCAAATGAAATAAATAAAACACAAGAGAAATGATTGATCCGTATAGCCAATCCTATATATTAGGAAAAATGCTTGAGTGTTGTTGTTGATAATTTTCTGGTTTGATATGTGAAATACCAAAAGAACAAAATGAGACGAGGATGAGAATATTATCCAATATGCCAGGTTGTTTTGGGATGTCTCCCACAGAGCGATTGAGGTCTGGTACTTGTGACTCCCTCTCTCACTGTACCTAAACTTGACTATGGACACTTTTGCAAAAGCTTTGTTACATAATATACTGCCGATGTCTGGTCAAGTAGTTGTTTTATAAGTTAATGATTTCTGGTGACTTCGATATGTGAATTACCGAAAGAACAAAAGATGGAAATAAACAGAGGCCTTTTGAGAAGGTACTTTCTAAACTTCAAATTTCTTCTTGATGTGGGCTGTCTACTGAAGTCTGTAGCATCTCTAGCTGTCCTCTTGCAGACTTCGTTGACAGTTAGAGAATGTTGCTATGCAACAGAGGTTTAATTTAAAAGCTTACAGATGTCTTCAGAGTTTCTGGACTGCCGTCTTGTAAGATTAAAACATCTTGCATAGTTGCAGTGGTTAGACCATTGCTTTATTGTTCAAAGGTAACTTACATATCTGTTATGTGACATCGTTTTCTTTACTAGTATGCATGTAGCAGGTTATGCCCGTCCATGTGATGTAAATGTTAGTTGGTGGAGTTTGTAGTTTTATGCTGAAGAGTACTAGATCAAGTGATATGTCGATTAAGAGAAGTAGGCATAAGCATGTACATCAACTGATATGCACCCACAAACATACTTGTATGACTACAGGATGCATGCACTTGTAGCAACGTGTGTTTGTGATACACCCTGTTATTTCCTTGTGGAGACATTGAAGGTGCTCATGTGGACTGCTTTCAGTTTTCACTCAGGAACTTTGTAAATGATTTTACGGTGTGTCGTACTCTATCTTTTAATCTCTTTTGACTCCAAGCACCATTCTATATGTACTTCAGGAATGCTTGACAAAGAACTTACAGCGCTTACCAATTTGAGCATCTAGTATTTCTTGGCTGATTTGTGTAGTGAAATTGATTTTTCTGCAAGAGAGAATACTTTGAATATTTTCATAAACAAGACTCTCACTCAACACACCTCAGATACCTGCTCCACCTTAGAACTTATATTAGAAAAGAGCTAAAATATACATGGAAAAGGAGAAGGTTTAAATTAGTCTTAAAAAAGGAGCATTTGGTAGCTCCAGAACCAGTGTTTGATCTCTTTCCTTTATCCTTTTCTTTTAATGATGAACTAAAACTTAAAATTAAAATTATTAATATTACTCACTAGTTCTGTTTCAGGCCTGACCACAATTTGCAAGATGTAAGAGCCAAGATATTCCCTTATAAGAAGTTAAAGGTGACGGCACCTGAAATCATGCCTTCAATTACATTACCGGTGAGAAGGAAGGAAAGGTCGCTCTCGTCCTTGGTAGTAAGTACTCCCAGAGTATCAACACAGGGTGGTATGACTGGTAGAAGATCAAAATCTATTGCTAGAAAATCATTACGAGGTTCCAGTTTTTCCGTTGAGAAGCTAGACAAAAAAGAAGAGGATTCTGCAGAAGATCGTCTGGGGAGCTCCAGTTCACCTGAAACACTTAATAAATTCACTCAGAACTTGAGACAGGTAACACCGAGCAGTCCTACGTATTTCCTTTATACAAGCAAGAACTATTTGTTTTTGGCAATTAAAGCCAACCTGCTGATCAGACCTTCTGGTTGGAGCTTAACCGCGGCAGATAGGAGCCCTCACCACTCAAAAAATTTGAAAAGTTTACACTCATATCCTTGAAACGTGACAGTTTCTGTAACCAAAAGGAAAGGAGAGGTTCAAACTTTCTCAAAGACTCGTCATAAAAGCACTTTTGATTCTAAGCTTTTCTTGCAATACTGCCTCGTAGAATCCCCCACGCCACCCCTCCCCACCTCTTTTTCTTTTCCCCCTTGCTTGAAAAGTGTCTGGTTCTGCTCTCAATCTTAGTGGCGTCATTGGTGCAGAATTCTTCAAGTGCTGAGCCATCTAGCCATTCTTTGCCTGATAAAGAATTGAGGATCGGTGGGGAGCCATGGGAAGCCAAAGTTGATCTCTGGAAACCATTAAATTGCTTGGTTGAAGTTGCAAATAGGAGCAAGTCCGCTAAGTTCCTTTCACACGGATATAATGCCAAATTAAAACCTCACCATTCTACTGAAAAAGAAGCGCATCCACGGAAAAAATTT
The DNA here is from genome assembly GCA_036186865.1 of Eustoma russellianum. Taxonomy (NCBI): domain Eukaryota; kingdom Viridiplantae; phylum Streptophyta; class Magnoliopsida; order Gentianales; family Gentianaceae; genus Eustoma; species Eustoma russellianum. Next base: position 42,132,850 of record AP025042.1, read on the forward strand.
AAAGAACATGGACAAAAATCAAAAAGTCAAAAGGAGAAGATTAATGATGAAACTGCAAGCTTAGAATCCGGGAGGCTTAAAAAATTTTGGAAAGTGCGACAAAAGAAGGCAGCTGCTTTTGGGGAATTCAACCTTTCACCTCAGGCTGTGCTTGATGGTGTCACAGCAAAACGTCAAAAGAGAACCAATCCAATATGGTTCTCACTAGTGGCCTCCTCTGAACCGTAAGAATTTTATAGCACCCATAAATTTTTAGCCTTTTAGACTTCATAGGACGCAAATTGCGTTGTTGAACATTTTCCATTTACGCAGTTCAGTTTCTGACTTTCTTCATCATATTTCCAGGGAAGGAGATTTGTCATTGCCTCAGATTTCTGCTAGTTACTTGAGAATAAAGTAAGTGCTTGTAATTTCATGTACTGAATTGGTTAATGGTCAGTGACTTGCTATGTGTTTTCTGTATGTCTGTTAACGCACCTCCAGGGTCGCCTTCTAGTCGTAATCTCCAGAGTCTTTTATTTGTTTGGAGTGTGGTTTTATTATTCATTCTATCAAAGGCATGAAATATAATTACCATTCTCATTATGCTTTTTTTTCCTAAAATTAAAATAATTAATTTTAGTCATTACCCCACGTATACGGATTTGATGCGCAAAACTGGCCTTTTATCCTTGAAAAAAGTTATCTTTTGCGTTTTGAAAGAATTTTTCTAAATAATTGTTGGATTCCCTGTCTTATTCCTTTGAGAAGCTGGTGACGCCATATAAATGATTTGCAATAAGCTGCATGTGTTATATATATCAAAGCATACATTAGATGAAAGCAGAGTGTATTTTCTCTGGGAATTAGCAGCAAATTAAAGAAGTTTTTGTGTCGCTTGATGTAGGTCTTGTATCAGTGCTAGTGACTCAGTTCTTTTTCTATTGATGGGATTGATATGACCATCACCTGGTTAAGGATTATACACACACACACATACACGTATATATGTGTGTGTTGTATATGTATGTATGTGTGTATATACACATGCATTTATACATGTACACACACGCGCACACACATATATACATAATGTATTTACTATACATATAGATATATAGTGTGTGTGTGTGTGTGTGAATTTTATTCTATCCTTGTTGTAACTGTAGTTTTAAAGTCTTTATCCTTCTAACTGTAGCTTTCATTGTCCGATAGTATGTTAGCTTTGTCATTGTCCGAGAGTAATCTAGTGTTAGCTTTATCATGAGAAGATATGCTGAGTCTTGGTTGGAGGCCATTGGATTTGTTCACATTTGTTTTTCCACTAAAATGATTCCTTTGAGACATGACTAAAAATTGTATGCTTGAATACCACATGAACTTCTACTTACTGAGATTCTAGAACTGATAATAATTCAATAACTAGAAACTACAGAATGGGTGAAACTACTCATGGCACATTGTGAGCTACTGTCTTTGGTGGATTTTTTCACCCTTGCTATTTATTTAGATATTCTACTCTCTTTTTCCTTGACTTGTTGAGACATGCATGGTCTTCAGTTTAGATTCACCAAATCAGATATGTGGTTTACAGTAATCCTTTATAGTTTTGAACCAGCAGTCACTAACACAGTTATTTGGCAGCTCTGTTTTGTAGTTGGAGACATATTTGCCTTGTCTTCACCTTCAATCATAGGTTAATCTGTTCTATACCTACACTGTGGATCCCTTTCAGTTTTCACTAGTCCTTTAGTTGAAGAGATCATGATTTATCTTTGCTCTCCTGTGTTTCTGGTGGTTGGATTTGATTGTGCTGGAAAATAAGTTTACAGAGACTACTCTGAGAAATGCATAGAGGCGCAATTACTTTCTTACCAGAATAAAGCTGTTTAATAAACCAAGTGTAAATGTAGCATTTGTCACAATACACTCCTTCATGTTGCTAGGCTAGGTCAAACAGGTCCATTAACGTATCTTTCATTGTAAGCAAAGAAGTCAAAGGTGTGCCATTAGTGACCATGGTTAAGCTCTGAAATTTATCAGTCTTGCTTTTTGTTAGAAGCTGTTTTCTATTGTTGCAGGGATGGGAATATTACAATTTCATTTATTCTAAAGTACCTGATGAGGAAATTAGATCTTGCAAATGAAGATGAGGTAAGCATTCATCTTTAACTTTCTCCAGTTTGACATTTATGACTATAATCTGCTGTCACTGAATGATGGAACAACTTTGCTCTTTTGATGAAATGTACGGATAACAGTAACGTAAATTAGAGCAAGGACACTTTATTGCAATTTTGTATGATGGATCCATTCTTGCGGTTTGAGTTATGATGTTTCCTTCTTTCCTTGTTATATATGGTTACCAAACTTCATTTTGCATGCCCGGGCTCTTTAGCAAAATTAAAGAATAAAGAAAAGTAAAGAGAGGGAAAGGAAAAAAGGAAAAGAAAAGGATAAAAGGAAACTAAAAGGAACTGCCCTTTTTATCAAGTTTGATGATACGGTCTTCACTCATGACGTGCATATGATGGCTTCATAGGTTGAAGTAAGATGCATGGGCCAGTCATTACTCCCAACTCTGACATTGAATGAACTGGTGGATTTGTGGCTTCAAACAACACCTGTAGAGCGAGTTTCAGCCGTAATTGGTTCTTCAGCGAAGGATTTTGTGATGGTTTTGTCATATGGCCGCAAGACTAGGTCCTCCTGAACTTGTTAATTGTGTATGCATTTATATTGAAATCATCTAGAATTGTCCTAGACTTAGGGAATCTTTACTGGTTCTGTAGCATGACTCTTGTGAGCATGTTTCGAGATACCCGAGTTATATGGAGGTTGCGGAATACTGTCTCTCCCCAGGAAGTAGCTTTTGAGGAGCAAAGTCCCATCCGTTTCACAGGGATTTTTCTTCTCTGCAGTAAAGAGAAGTGGAGGGAAGAGCATGAGAAGAGAGAGAAAATTATACACCCCACCCTGCCCCAACAAAACTTCAGTCAAGAGAAAGGCAGAAGTGTCCTTTTCAGAGTAAACAGCAAGACTGCATATCCTTTCAACGGGTTGGAAGCTGGCTTCAGCGTGTGTCTTTTTTTTTAAACTTAATTATAGGAGAATTGTGGGACTGTTGCTTGTGATTTATGAGGTGCATGCCTGTTTGGCCATGCATCATATTGCTTGTATACAATAGCCGTTATCGTTTGAGATTTGGAAACCCTTAGAACCCTAAACAAGAGATAACAATGAACAGTTTATGTAATAAATTTATCTTTTCCGTCAATGAATCAGTTTATTTAGGAACTCTTTTGGTCTTTACTCAAATAACAATGAACAGTGTCTCGTTCAATGAAAATTTACTTCACGCTACTTTATCCTACACACACAGATATATATATACACACACACACACACACACATAAGTTGTATGTAAATAGAATGTTTAAACTTGAAATATTTAATCACTTTATCCGATAATTGGGATGCAGAAACGATTAATGTACCAAGTGACTTGAATTTTTCCAGTTTGTCTGCTGTTCGTTGTCATCATTATGGCCCATATCTGGTAAGTAGATTCACTCAACTTCTCACATCTTTCAATACTTTTGGCGTCTTCTCACGGGGTCAGTCAGGTCCTCTTTTCATTTCCAAGATGGTATTGCCCATCCCTTTGCGTTTCCAATAAGATATATGTGTTGTGTACATTTGTCAGCAGATTGAATATAAGAATACCGGATATGCACTACGTTGTTAATCGAACTATTTCAGAAACACAAGAACTATCACTGCCCTTTGAATGTAAGAATACCGGATATGCTCACCATTCATTTTGCTGTTGATGTAATATCCTAAAAATGGTGCTGGACTAAAATTAAAATGCATGGAATAATTCATCACGATCAATCACCATTCTGTCTGTTTGAAGCCAAAACGAAGTGTGCCCAAGGTAATTACAATGTCCACGCCTAACAATTGACAATTTCTGTTTTCACAAGAAATAGAAGACATAATATAACAAAAAAAAAATGAATAAATTTGCATTATATGTTCATCATCATCACTAGAACGGACCCGTGCAAGCAATTGTATTTCTCCAACCGAAACGAAAAGAAACTTTGGCATCTCCACAATTCACTTTCAAACTACTAGATCAAGAGCCAGAGACAAACAAAACGAGAAAGCAGAAGACGACGGAGAAATTTAAAGCTATAAAGCGTGATTCAGAACCGGGTATAGGCCGCCGGCGAAGGATTATCCTTGCTGTCGACTACAGATAGCAATCCGCCCTCCGCAGCTTCTTCCTCGTCCATAAACAAATCTTCCGATATCCTCAAAGCAGCGTGCAACACCACTATACCCAATCCAATTAAAACCGACACCAACACGTTCAACCACACGCCTGTCAACACCAGTGCCACCACCGTCACGATTCCGAGAAACACCGCCACCAGTTTGTCGTTCACCAACCGATTCAGCACAACGAGCGGATCTTCGCGGCTTAAATACAGAAACCACCAGGCCACCCACAATATCAAGTACACTATCATAGAAATTGGATGCCAGAGAAGGCTTAAGAATAATAGTGACAAGATAATATAGGCGTAATTCACCCGGAAGTAATTAAGGTTGCGTCGAACGCGAGACCTAAATTCGCCTAAGGAGCCAGGGAGCGAGTAGGAGGATGGATGAGATAAGAGCTCCGGCCATGGGCGGCGCGTGGCAAAAAACACTTGGCTTCTTGATCTTGGGAGGTTGAAATTGTTGGTGATCGGCATTTCGTGCCAACTCTAACCCTAACGCTCAAATGGATGGATTAGCGCCACTCCCACATTTGAGCGAAATGGGCAGAGGAGAAAAAGTAATTAACAGAGGAAGGTGGAGATCCGAGATAAATGCCCCCCTGTAAGCCTCAAGTTATATTCGTTCGACATAAATATAAATTTTTTAATTAAATTATATGTGTATATATATATATGTATATGTACGTATGTATGTATAGGTGGAGAGTATAATTTTAACTATAAAGTGGAAGATGCATAAGTTTGCATCTAGGAATTACACACAGATCTCACCCAACCTAAAAGACCGCTGACCTCTTAATTTGTATTTTCCAAAATACTCTTTGCGCTGGAACTGTGAGGCTTAGGCTAAGCCATAGACTAAAAGTTTTAATTGAAGTAAATGGTATGCGTATATAGAGTTGTCACAAACTATTATCCAACTACCATAGAAACTTATATCTAATATTTATTGCCATCAAGACTTTGGTTAAATGGATAAAATCAGACACTAAAGATGAATAATATTTATCATTTCATACTGTTTAACCTCTTAATAATTAATACAATTTTCATTTTGTTTTTGTATATCTAATACTCCGCTAACTATTCAAGTATCATGCTCAGTACGAAAGTATGAACACCATTAAATTATGTTAATTACTTTTTAGCCATTCAACTTGTAATTTTCTGGGTTGCTTAATCCCTAAGTCCTGCCCTGGCGCTAGTCAACTTATATCTTTGTTTTATTTATTTATGTATTTGGATTGGAAAGACTAAACCAATGTTCAAGAAAATCTGGCAGCAAACATCATGCTATCAGTTTAAACACAATTAAGTTATGTTAATAGTCAAGTAACTCACCCTGTAAATTTCCACGGACTTAACCCACCGAGTCCGGGGTTCAGATCAGGAGATGCAAAAAGTGAGGCAAACTATGAAGCCTCTAAACACGCGCTGATGTGTGTACAAACAACTCTTTTTTAAAAACAAAAAATTTTTAAACCTCTTCCCTTTTTTGTACACGTGGCATCGCGTGATTAGAGGATCCATATTTTGCCTCACTTTCTGATTCCCTAATCTGAACCGGGCCCTGAACTAGTCAACTGAGGTCTTTGTTTAATTTATATTGCTAAGACCCACCAGCTCTTCCATAAAATTGTGCAACAACATTTTAACATCAATTTAATCTCACAAAAATATTGTCACACTTTTTAACATTATACAATTTACATTATAATAAAATCAATTATAAAAATACTTTTAAAGTAAAAAGGATATTAACTTGTGTGTATGATTTACCCTGTAGCATTACTTACATGATATATGACAGTCGTAGAAGCTCAAACAAAATAGAGATACGCACACATGTGAGACTAAAATCATGACTTAACAATACAGCACGCTAAGTCATAGTCAAACTAAAACCTTTTAACCCCCGTCTATTTATATCATATATACAACGATGATCTTCTGTTAAACTATTCTTCCAAACTTCCTTCTAAACTAAAATTACATTATAATTAACATACATTTGGATTTATACTTGTGCGGTACACACCCAAATATGCGTTAATTACAAAGCAATTTTAGTCTGAGAGGAGTTTTTTTTATAAGAATAATTGGGAGAAGATCTTGTCTCGCATAGGGTGTTAAATATATAAGAATTTGACCGATCAAGGTCAAGTTGAACCATCGGACGAACCTATATGCGCTTTACCTAAGATTGCTGTTGTAGCAAATCGTTGAGCCAAGGACTTGGCAAAACGCGCAGGCCAAGCCATTTTCGATATTAAGAAAGGGTTAGGTCTAGCCATCAGATCGGAAATACTCAGGCCGAGCCATCGGCTTTGTTTGGCTCATCTCTGTCAGTTCTATGCTCAATGAGCAATTCAACCATGTTTTGCGCATGCTCATGCTAAGCTGAGTCAATGGAGACCATATATAGACCGAGCAATCAAACTTGGTCAATTAACAATATAAATGCCCTTAATTTCTTTATTAACATAAATATGTGTATGTATGCGTATGTTTGTGTATATGTGCCTGTAGTTATATCTATATATCTATGTACGTGTATACGTCATTCCATATGCAATTTGAGTTAGTTCCCCAATTGGCTCTACAATTATAGGGGTGTTTGGTTGGAGGTTTCTCATTAAAAGTATGAGTTTAGATGGTTGTTTGTTTGGTGGAATGGGGGTATGAGTTTCATATTGATATCCGAGTATTTAGTAATGAATATCGTTTTTTGATATATTAGCTCTCCTTTGTCTATCAATATGGGGAAATGGGGGGTATGGGTTTCAAACCGGTCAGCGCTACCGTTCCGCCGCTGTCGGCCGGTCAAATTTTTCTGGCCAATTTTTCGGCCGTCCACCTTCCATACCCATTTCAATTTCAATGCATTCCAAACACCATCAATGTCAATCATACCTGTTATCAATTCAATATCAAACAACTATGACTTTTACGCCCAAATCTATATGCTTGAAACCCATACACTGTCATATTCATTCCGATTCTGATTCCGATACTTGAGTGGAAACCAAACTCCACCTAATTTTCAATCAAACAATAGACAGCTCAGGCGAAGATGGCACATGGTAAGCGGATGGTTTTGTACTTACACGTCCCTACAACAGCCAACGAGATCACCTGACCCTCCTCCCCGTGACCGCCCACGTGACCGCCCGACACGTGGCAGCGGGGTGGGGTGGTGAGGCTGGGTGCGGGTGACCCTCACCTAGCCTCACAACCTTCCCTGCTGCCACGTGTCGGGTGGTCGGAGAGGGGGTGAGGGATTAGGCGGTCAGGCGATCCTGAGCCAACGGTCCCTCAAGCGGTCAGGACAAAATTCACTTCGCATATTCAGGTAACAGACTCTACTAAGCCATTTGGTTTAAAAAATATCCCTTAAAATATGCTACCATCCTAGAAAACTTTGCTACATTGATCTGTACAAAGATTTTTCCAGAACCCTAATTCCTAAAAATAAAAAGAATAGAATCTGGACCAAGATTTTGGAGTTCTGTACATTGATACCAGGCAGGTATCTAATGCTGTATTTGCATATGATAGGAGCACGAAAACTGCAGAAGGCTTTGAATAAAATGATTGCAAATTGCAATATGGATGTTTCCCGCTTGGTTTCTCGCTGACTTGACCTAATTCCTCACGCGCCACCCTAACCGAGGCCACGCGCCACCCTAACCGAGGCCACGCGCCGCCTATATTCGGGCACTCCATACCAAATTTTTGTCCGATAGGGAAGATAAACATCCATGCTTTCATTTTGTAGTGAAAGATAACAAAACTATGTTGGTCCTCCTGGAGATGAAGCAACGATTTTCTCGATCCATGTCAATTTTAGTGCACGAGTGTGCAACTAAGGAAATGGCGAAGTAAATAGCGAAATGCTATTGATACCAGAAAGCAAAAGAGCAAAAGAGTATACGGATGATGATGATAAAGAATACTTACGATATCGGTTGGGATCTGAGGAGGTAAAAAGTGAGGCAAAATATGAGACCTCCAATCATGCGCTGCCACGTGTACAAAAGTGGAAGAAGTTTAAAATTTGTTTGTTTTTAAAAAATAGTTACTTTTACACGTGGCAGCGCATGATTGGAGGCCTCATATTTTGCCTTACTTTTTGCCTTCCCAGATCCCAACCCCTTACGATATATGTTCATTAGACGACGAGGACAAGAGCATTACCCCATCAGACGACGACAACAGCATTACCACATTGCTCCCTGTATATGGCGGATTATTGTGATCGGATGTACGTAATTATACCCATGTTTTTCTGTTAGAAACACATGGAGGTTGTAGACAAAGAAGGAATACGTCGTGTACCTTCAACCTGACTTGTGCGGTAGGTGCTCTGATAGATTGCAAGGTATTGTCCGAGAGCAATTACCCTCCTTCACCCACATATGGTATTTGATACGTTAGGAAATGGAAACTACTAGTAAGGAGTGATTGTGGGTGCAGTTTAATTATATATTATATAAATATATTACACAATTTCCCCCAACCCTAATTCCCTTTCGTCGCGCTCCCCACACCCCACACTTCCACGATTCTCTCCATTCCCTTTCTTTTCGTTTCCTCCATCCCCAAAATGAATCCAATTCATTTTCCCCAAATGAAACCCCTGTCAGATGCCAAAGAACCCTAAAAATGATTGGATTCATTAAGATCAAAGGTCCACTGAGTGAAATTCAAGCTCCTTTTCATTTCCTTGAAATTTTGATTAGGGGAAAGGAACGGATAGTTTCGGTAAGAGGATAAACAAGACGCACACTCTGTGCGTGAGAGGCGGAAGGCGTAGCTTTCATCTTCAGAAGAGTCGCTGTTCTTCCTGTGCTTATCCTGCAGCTCGCATCCGAAAACGTATTTTTCTTTTCCCTTTTTTGTTTTGATGATTTTTGTTGGCTTTGGTGTGATTTATTTCTTGAGTGCATTGCCTGTGTAAAAATGATTATTTAATTGGTCTTCTGAAAGTTGGTAACTTGATCATTTTGCTGTTTTTCGGATTACTTGATCAAAACGCGGAAATGATCAAATGGAGCGCTTTTGATCGGCTTTGTAATGTTTGTACCTTATTATGGTTGGCCGCAGAAGCAGTGTATAGTATGTTGTTGTCTCAAACTGCATTGTCACATCCTTCTGGATGAAGCCTCTTGGATTATCCGTATGAAATAATATAGAGTATCATATCTAGCTTAGTTAGGGGGGAACATATTAAATGGACCCAGTTTTCTTTGGGTCTTGGACCAAATCTTTTTGAGTGGATGATTAGTTTTCTATCTGTAGTCTTCAAGCAGCCTTGGACATTTTCTTTGGGTCTTGGACCAAATACCTAGAGATGACACATGGACTGCAAAGCCAAGTACTCTGAGGGAGTTTATAATCTACTGTGCAGCTTTTGTGTCATTTGATCCCGTCCTTTCTGAAAAGAAATTATGTTTTATGGCTTCGCTATCTGGTTGGCCGGATAATTTGGTTTCTGTCAACTCGTTCCCTTGAAGCCATAGCATGCGTGCTGCTCTTTTATATCTCTTCTTGAGAAACTGTCATGTTGTCTTTGGAGAACACTGGAGCAGCTACATTTCTGCTGATATATATATTCTGTTTTAAGTTTGTCAAGTTTATGATTTGAGGAAGTGTGGACAATGATGATGAGCAATGTAGATCTGTAATGACTTGGGTACATGATCGCATCATTTATGAACATCTAAGTGACTGAGTTGTTCACATTACTTCCTACATGAAGTGCTTATGTTTTCTGGCTTTGTCTTGTTAGTTTGTTTTGCTCATTCTCTATGGTGCATCACCTTTTGAAATGAAGCTAAAGAAATGTTCTTCTCGCTGTCCACTACTTTCCTTATGAAATATTTGGGGGTTGGTTGATTACAATCTGTATCCGATATCTGCTTAGTTTTCATTTTTGTGTTGTGCTTTTGATGAGGAACTTCTGGTTCATTGCTGAAGTCTAGCTGTAATTTCTAGCTTGAGGGTTTTATCTTATTGAGATAATAGTTTGACCTTGCGTTACGTTGTGCTGATTTGCAATATTGCATTCACTTGAGTAGTTTTCTTTGCAAAAGAATGCTAGACTTTTGGCCCTTGTGCTACTTTCTTTTTTCTGTTAAGTCTTGGATGTCAACTATATAAGAGGTGAAATGTTTCCTGTTTATGTTCTTTCTTGAATGACCAAACTTTTTGATCTTTTTCAAACTTGATATCCTTTTTATCTTTGACAATTGATATCTCAGATAATTGGAGTGTCAAAGGCAATCCGAAGAAAGACCACTGAAACAGGTCGTATGAGGTACTTGGATAAGTTAGCAGTCAGGTTCAAGACTAACTTCAGAGAGGAGGGTAAGTTATTAGGTTCCTTTTCTTCATACGCTAGTTATAGCATAGACAGGGTTGCCTATCAATATTGAGTTTTATTCTGGTTCTATTTCTTCTTCTTGATTCTTTTTTTTACCTGTGCACTTATGTGATACCAATTTTTTATTGTTGGATTTAGGTAATTTCCTAATAATTTTAGGACTTCTAAAAAAGGCATTTTAGGAAATTTTAAAAATCGATAAAACTAAACTAGACCCGAAGTACATTGATCCGGGCAAGCAATTTGTTGATCGGTTTAATCCAATTTCACTTTCAAAAATCTCAAACAGCAAAAAAAAAAAAAAACTGTGGTTATAAATATGCTCCAAACCAGGGAAACAGATTCAGTGACGCAGCCAATGAAGGGACGCGCCCAATAGACGCCTGCCACGTGTCCTCTCTGTAAAAAAATTAAACTGAATAAAAACTGTTGCAACGTCACGTGTAGCGTCTGACGCGTCTGTCCATGTCAACGTCACCTAAGTTTTTCCTCCAAACTAGACCCAGTCACACCAAGTTCACCGGTAATAAATATTTGTGAAATGGTGGTGACTTTTCGTTTTCTGCCATAACTGTTACACATGGAAAACAGTGAAAGCTGTACGGCACCATTAAGCTCTATCTAAGTTAAGCTAATGCCGATATGAAAAAACTAAGTGTTTTTTTCTCGAGTCTTAAATGTTCTAAGAAGCCACTCGGACTCTAGAGGCTAATGATGCGTGTGCTCATATACCTTATGAGTTGGAATTTGACATGTAACAACATTCTCGGAGCAGGGTTCTAAATAAAGGTGTATGTGACCAACACGCGTACTTCGGAGACTCACGAGCCATATAGAAGTCTCTTTAATGTGTAACCTGAATATACTACTGATAACGACCTTTAAGATGCAAGCCAAGTAGTGAATACATTATTGATGACGACCTTTAAGATGCAAGCCAAGTAGTGAATAAGGAGGCCTCATAGAGGTGCCCTCCGAATTTGGAGTAAAGTATTGGGTTGTCAATAATGACACAGAAATATACATGGTTCCGATAAGTCAACATTATCTGTCTCCTTTGACTTTCACTTTGCAAGAGATACAGACAGAGGTATATTGTGCTGTAAGAGGTCATATATTCGATTTTTGGCAGCCACAGTGTGAGTGTTAAAGTTTTGTTGTCAACTCCTTATACCGGAGCGCGTTTGGGCTCGACACCTTGTGAACACTAAGTAAAAACTTTCCACGGGTCGTTGGCTTCTTGATTTATATATTTCACGAAACTCGAATGAAACAATAGAGATCTTTACCATCAGGATATGACCTTTTCCTCTATAAAAGATGTAGGGTCTCATATGGCATGTTACGATAGAAAAATATAGTAGTGATATAGTGATAATTAGGCAGGTGATGTATGTACGAGTACGTTAAATTTGTTTTGAGTCTTGAATTTGGATGTTGTATGAATTTATTAAACAAGACAAGTTTCAGATATTATTAATGGCATGCATCATTGGATTTGTATCGTTTAAAAAATCCTTATGTGGATGACAATAAAGACATTTGATTTGGATATTCAACAATTTTATGTAAACTGTTAACTCGAGATAAAATTAGATATGGTTACATGATCAGGTATATATTTGGAGCATGATAAATTTTCAAAATCATTTTAAGAAAAGGATGAAAAATTATTCCTGAGCTAACGAAATGTAAAATCTATTTATGGTTTATCTTAATTACCAATCACCATTTTTTATTTCAATTTTTTTTTTTTTTGTCATCACCGTTTTGTATCAGTGGCGTATGACTACGTGTTTATAGAGAAGATTAGATGCTTCACATTTTCGTGGATGTAGATTGTATTGGCCTCTAGTCATTTTTATCTGCTTGCGGAACAACCTAAAACATCTTTCAGAAGACAATTGGAATCATCTCATTTAAATTGTATTCAACTTAATTTTTTTTTAAATTATAAGGCTAAATAAATATGATAAAATAATTCATAATATACATAACATAGAATCTTTAAATATGATACCGTTCTTAAGATAAAATAATTCAGTTTATAGGTATGTAATTATCTTGAGTGAGATTTTTTTTTGAGTCTAAAGTATAAGAGAGAAGAAAATACCAAAATACACAAAATCTATACCTGGACACAGCTGGTGAGTAATGCTTGATTCTGATTTGTTTCAGATCATAGGAGGCCTCAAGTGAGACAAATTATGAAACATTCAAATACGTGACGCCACACATGTACACACTTGTTTAAACCATAGGCCAGTTTTACACATAATATCGTGTTATTAGATGTCTCATATTTTGTCTCATTTGAAGTCTTCGGTAATATAAACCCTGATTTAGGTGTTTGCCCAGTAAGACTTAAAAGCTGTTCCTCTTCATCGTGTCAGCTTGCCTGTTTGAAACTTGGACACCTGACCTCCCTATTTTATTAACGGCTACCTACAATTTGTATGATTCTCTCTGGGCCTTCGGGATTCGCTTTTCCAACCGATAAATCATGTCTTTGATTTCTTCTGCACGTACTCCTTTTCGGGATGAGATCTCCTGTCTGACATTCTTCTCATCCTATTCTTCTCATCCTATGCGTCATCACGCGATACGTGGCAGTAGGGGTGGATGGTAAAACTAGATACGAGTGATCTTCATCTAGCATCGCCATCCACCTCTGTTGCCACGTGTCGTGCAGTGACACGTGGGATGAGAGGTTTCAGGTGAGTGGATCTAACCCCTCCTTTTCAATGCGATCGGTTACACCTAATTTTGTTTGTCCAGGTCCGTTATTTAATGCTCTTTACCTCCCAAAGACTAGCATCTTACTTTCTATTTTTTTTATTCTAAAAGTACTTTTCCCTTACAAAAAAAAAAATAAAGCACATTAATAGTTTTGACTATTAACATTCAGTATAATGTAAAATAAATAAATAACGATGTCGTAGTAACATTATAATAAGGGGGACCGGATCTCCTCTTGTTGCCTCCACATACCCTTCTTAACAATATGTAATTGCATTAGTTTACTAGGTGTTATATATGACCTACACACATTCACATCTTCTTATGTGTGCTTTTTTAGTAAAGTTATACAGGTTTACGTAGTGGAGTTATATGATGGACAAACACCATTGTTTTAGTAATAATAAATCATATATTGAGCATACATATAAAAATTTTAGCAAATTTTAGGCACATCGTCTTGTTTGGATTTACCGTTTGTGGTCTACAGAGGCTTTTTACTGTAGAGACCTTCAACAGAGGCCACTCAATAGACTACAGATGTATATTATCTATAGTTTGTCATGTCTCAGCCAGATGGACCGTCATATGCACACGTAGACGTTGGAGGGTCACAGTATGCGGGTCCCTTAGAGCATGCACTGGACACATCATTACAGACACCAACCGTCGATACCAGATATGAATTTGACGGGGATGTCTATGACATGCTTGACGTTGTCGATTATCTCCCACATTCTAGTCTTTACATTTTCAATTATCTCCCTCCTTCTGTTCCGATGACGATTCGTTTGCTAGATACTTAGATCGCGACCCAAAACAGGAAGTGACACTGATACTGATTGCATCTCAGGAGGCTGATATGCTGCCACCACATTCGTAGCCACCGTCGCAACTGCCAGAAAATGGAGATCCACATATACGTAACGTAGTTGCCGAGCGGCGGCCTATGTGCAAGATACGTTGTTTTACTGGTGGAATCTTTTAAGATGTAAATCGTATTTGTATCGTGTGTATAACATTTTGGATGTAGACATACTTTTGCACAGTTTTGATTCATTCTTATTTTATGTTACTTTCTTTCGGTTTTACTTGTTCGTATTTGCGCCGTTTTACTTAAAAAAATTCAAATATATTTTTTTAATAAACACGTCTGTAAAAAATTACACACAAATGTAAACTTGTTATTTTATCAAAAAAATTATGTAATGAAAAAATATTACGTTTTTATAGAAATTACACGTCGACACAAACAATCGTAAAAGTAAACTAAAAATTCATTTTTTTTATAGGTTAAGCTGGAAAATTATTTTTTTTAAAAAAATACAACGATTTTGACAGAATCGTTATACCAAAAGTCACAAAGAAAGTATCCAAACATCATTGTTTAACTCGCGAAATTCCTGGGAAAAAAAAAAGAGAGAGAAGACAATATACCAGGCAATTGTCAACTGGACGAAGTGGTGACAAGGTCATCTGTTTTTATTCTTTTACCTCAATATTTTAGTTGTTTAAGCAAGTTATGGATAAGATTTAAATGTTATACTTTGGAACTAAGGATGCCAACTGAAGGGTAAGAAAAAGGGGATGAGATCACCTCAACGCAAGGGGATGAAGTGACGCGTGACCGCGCTTACGTGCCAGCAAGGGGGTGGTGAGGCTAGATGAGGGTCACCCTCATCTAGCCTCACCACTCTCCCTTGGTGCCACGTGTCGCGTGGTCACAAAGAGGTGAGGAAAGTTGGAGTGAGGAGATAAAACCAAAAAAAAGACGGGTTGGGATCTCCTAACCACACTTTCCTCACCCACTTTGTGACCACGCGACACGTGGCAGCAAAGAGGGGTGGTGAGACTAGATGCATGTGACTCTCATCTAGCCTCACCACCCCTATTGCTACCACGTGTCGTACGGTCACGCGTCATCGCACCTCATTTGCGGTGAGGGGATCCTATCCCGAAAAAGACAGGCGAAAAGTTAAAAGTAAAATGAGTACTACCTTTAACCCGTTCTTACTGCTCGTTCTTTAAGATGCAAATTTGCAGCTCATTGGACCCGCCATATTGACGAATTGTCTCATTCATGAATAAAAATTGGATATATGCTCCACTCCATCAATTTTAAAAGAATAAAATATTCTTGGCTTTTATTTCATATCAAAGTTTTTAGTTGCATTATCTGTCTTAAAACCAATAACTAAATTATTCTTATTTAGTTGCCATTGATTTTATTGTTTATTAAACAACTATATGATATGACTTTATCAAATTTAAAAATATGAACTTTTCTAATCGTCTGCTCGCTATCTAATCACTAAGATAGTACCCCCAGTCGGTGTTTATGTTATAAAAAACTTTGAAAAAATAAAATAAAAATAATAAGAAGGAAATCGTTTCATGGAGAATATCTTGAAAATAATAAATAAAACACGTTTCAGAACCGCAAGGCCATCGCATTCACCACTCTGTTCCAGGAGAAATTTTGTACATCATCAACAGACAAAAATACCATCGTTTTTTAACGATAGCTTTGTCTGTTGTTAAGATATAATGAATATGTGTTGTTGTTGTTTAAGCCTTAGAAAAATTCTTCAAATATGAAAAGAAAAGTATGTTTTAATTATAATCGAACGTGACATATTCATATGATTAGCCAAGATGAAGACATATTTGCAGCCGATTGATCCCAACAAACAAGGATGTCATCTCTAGAATGCTCGCATTATTGTCAACTATATACTGTTTTCCACCAAAATAACCAATACCCCATTCATAATATAGTTATAATTGACATTTTTAACATAAACATTTCACATTATCTTAAGAAATTACCTAAAACTTTTACTACTAATATATTACGGATTTCGGAAAGTATACTATATTTTTAAGACAAATCAAGATAGATAATAAGACAATATTTTTAGGACGGGGAGAGTAGATGAGTTTGAAGGAGTTTCTATATGTATTTGGTAATTGTTCTTTTTGGGGAAAAAATATTTTTAGGATGGAGATAGTAGAATCATCCTTGGACGGTACTGGCAGTTGCATCCAAGAGGGTAAGTAGTTTTCAAAAAATGAAAAGGTTGTTTAGGGACATAAAATCACTCAGCCCCAGGACGTCAGTGACATGCGCGTCCAAGGCCTAGACGGCACTGTCAAATGCGTCTTGCATCCTAGATGACACACATCAACAATTCAAAGGTTGATGAATTTAATAAGTTGAGCGACAAGCAAAATACACATAACTTATTCAGTGTTATCCATAAACCTCTTAAATCAATGCATTGTAAGTATATCAATAACTTAAATTTTTATCCATGGAATGGTTTCTTCATTAAAGCTTTTCCAGAAACGCATATGATTCCTAAGGCTTAGGGTTAGGGTTAGGTTAGGTTACAATTTAGTGTTAGGGTTACGTTCGGATTACGATTAAGGTTAAGGTTAGGGTTAGAGTTTGAGTTAGGGCTAGCGATAAGACCACCGTTACACGTCTGTATTTTGCATATCTGGCGAGAGATACGACCATCTTTAAGCGTCTTGGTTGTGATGCTTTACGGTCAGCAGGCTTCAAAGCACTCTTGGAGAGAACTCATGTAGATGTAGCCACGTAGCAGAGCATATACAACTATGTCTCATGCTATGAGCACACAGCCCCCAAAGCATAACTGTGGTTGCATCCAGCCATATATGCAAAATACACATGTCAAACTGTGGTCTTATCTCTAAATCTAACTCTAATTGTAACCTTAACTCGAATCTAATTTGACCTTAATCATAAACCTAACCTACTCTAACCTTAATCCTAAGTCTTAGCAATCATCAATGTTTGTGGAAAAACCTTAACGAAGAAATCATTCAATGGAATGGACAAGAATGCAAAATTTAAGTTGTTGCTATACATTAAATGATTTGATTTAAGGGGTTTGTGATAACATTTTTGAGTACATTTTGCTTGTCACTCAACTTGTTAAATCCATTAAACTTTGAATTATTGATGTGTGCCATCCAGGATGGTTTTGATAGTGCCATACAAGACGCAAGACGCACTTGACAGTGTCGTGTAGGCCTTGGACGTGTCTGTCACTACCGTGCTAGGCCTAGATGGTTATGCGTTTCCAAACACTCTTTCCAGCTCTCGAAAATCACTTACCCCTTTAAATGCAACCTTAGATGATAAACACAAGTGCATCCTAATTGTTTCATGTTTTTTTCTAATTCGTAACATATTTCAGATTTTGTTTTTAAAAAACTATAATATGATTTAAAATTTCTCTGTATTGTTTAAATTTCTCTGTATGATTTCTCTATATGGTTTAAATTTCTCTTCCATGGTGAAAGTCCAAAGTTAGAATCAACATGGTTGGCGTGGTGGTTCAGCATCTTGTCCTTTAAGCGTGTAGTTGGGGGGTTCGATCTTCACCTATGTGAATAGAGCAAATTATTTGGCTAGTCTTCTACCACTTAGTGTTAACCGCAGAGACAGATGATTAGTCTTCTGGTTTTCGGCGGGAGTCAACTTGGTCAACCAAAAAATGTCCAAAGTTAGGCCCACTTTGAAGAAAACCGTGACAACGATACCAATAATCTCCCAAAAACTTACTTCTGTTTTTCCTACTTCAAAATTTGTTCTTTTCCCCCTTAAGATTCACGAAATGCTAATGGGGAGTAAATATGTAAATCCCCACTGGCTTTGGCTTCCTTTTCCTTGGCTGTTATAGCCTGCACCTATTGTTAGTTACAGAGTACTTTCCTCTCTGTCATCTCCTCTTCCCATATACAACATTAAACTATTTAATAATATTCCTGTGTTTAACCATAAATATAATTAATACTGCTACCAGATTGCCTTCGTTTTTGTCTTCTTCTGAGCGTATGGTTGAGTTCTACTAAAGCATAGGTATTCGCTTTCGCACCTCGCAAATGCTGTTGCTGTCCACTTTCGTTTCCTTTTTTCCCCTTCTTTCATCATCTTAATCTAACGGGAGAGGTGAAAGAATCTAGGGCTTATTGAAAGTCCAAACTGATACTTGCTTCTTTTTTTAGTGATCTTTTATTTTTCTTCTTCTTTGTGGAGTATTTAGTTCCAGCTGGTCTTTTCAGCGGCCTTGTTGAATCCGATCTTCTGGGTTTGTTCTCTCTTGGCAAAGAAAATTTTCTGCAGTTTAATTTTGTGAGGAAAATATATATAGCTGGGGTTATCTTTATGGAGTGAAAGACTTGCATTTTTCCAGTTAACTGGTGGAATTTATCAATGAATGCTTGTAATGGATGATTGAAGATCTAGTAGATTATCTGGGAGAGATGGCACAACGGTTTTTCTCTTCTTGGTTGCTTCAGATTTTTCAGGTAGATTAAGGTTCATATACCTTCATTTAACCTTATTTCTTAGTTTTACTTTTCTATCTGGGATGATTGTGGAGGAAATGAAGGCGGTGGAGGAAGCTAACAAGGCGGCTGTAGAGAGCTGCCATAGACTTGTGGGTCTGTTGTCTCCGCCTCATAGAGATCAGAATAATCTGAGGAACATTCTTTTAGAAACTGAGGAAGCTGTGAGTAAGTTCAAAAAAGTTGCGTCTCTTCTCAGTCCCAATTTGGGGCATGGCAGGTTCAAGAAGGGCCCAAAAAAGCAAATCCCTTTTCCCCAAAGCATTTTTGTTGAGAAACCAGTTGTTAAGACTAATGATCAACCAAAAAGTATTCAGCTTTTTGGAATTGGTTCTCGGGATAATCATGTTCAAGATGTAGGCTCCAGTCTCAGAAGTGACCTAACATTAGGAAATCCTGTCCTGGAATTGAGCTCAAATGGCAAAAACTCACTTCAACTTGCCCAACCTGCCATTCAGCCTAGTTTCCAGTTCCTCCAACAGCAGCAGAAACTGCAATTACAGCATCAACAGAGGTATCAGCTTCATCAGCAGTTAAAGCAAGCTGAGATGACTTATAATCGGAGCAACAGCGGCATTAATCTAAATTTTGATAGCTTAACTCGCACTGCAACAGGGTCATCCAATCGCTCTTTTATGTCTTCACTTAGTATAGATGGGAATGTGGCTAATCTTGAGGGCAATAGTCTTCACCTGAACGGCGGTTTGAGGGCTCCAGATCAGAGTTCATTTCAGCATAAGAGGAAATGCTCTACCCGGGGGGAGGATGGTAGTGTGAAATGTGGAACCAGTGGTAGATGTCATTGTTCGAAGAAGAGGTAGCTGTTTTTGACAATGTTCCTGGTTATCTTTGGCCTGTTTCTTGTAGGGTTATTGGTTTATGTGGATTTAATACGTGATCACCATTCATTCTTGTTGTCATTTGTAATTCAACCAGGAAACACAGGGTGAAGAGATCGATTAAGGTACCTGCTATCAGCAACAAGCTTGCTGACATCCCCCCTGATGAGTACTCCTGGAGGAAGTATGGTCAGAAGCCAATTAAAGGTTCACCTCATCCAAGGTGGCTTGTGATCCTTCATCCCTTTTTATATAATTTCTTCTTGTGCTGGATGGAGTAGTTGTACATTGAAATTACTTGTACTGGATTTCCTGGGCACATTGTTCCTTATGTCAGAACTAATCTAAAAAGATGGAGTCTAACTATGTCTTAGCCTAGATTTAAGCATAACAATCCAAAATCCTTTTTGGAAAAGCTCTGTTTTTGTTCCTTCTAAGTAAGAGTCAAGTTGCATAGAGGATAGCAAACAGGATTAGTAGCAGAGTGTACATGCTCTTTAATGTCCTCTGGTATTTTGACACTGGTTTGCTATTCACTTTTATCTGACATTAGGCCGCTAAGACTAAGTACTAAGTGGTTAGATATGCATAGAACTCTACTGATTTTTCCTGCTGCAAGAGAATTGGGAGCACTTGAGTGAGTTGATTGTCAATTGTCCTGAGTATGTGTCTTGAGCTCCGACATGGTGTTCAGATTTGATACATCAGTTAATTACAGGAAAAAGTAAAAACTTGATGCATTCAGTCGATCACACTTGCACAAAGTGATTTTTGTCCGGTCTTGCAGAGGATACTACAAATGCAGCAGCATGAGAGGCTGTCCAGCCAGGAAGCATGTGGAAAGATGCTTGGAGGAACCTTCGATGCTTATTGTAACCTATGAAGGAGAACACAACCATGCAAGATTACCTTCACAATCGGCAAATACATAGAACCCATCGAAGATTGAAGAACACTTTTCAAGCAGTCCAGGGTGTGTGTATTTTCGTTCTCTTCAATCGCTCCAGTACATATCTTGATTTCGCAAGCTTTTGAGCACGTAGGAGCTAGTTTCTGGTTAGATTGGCTTTCAAAAGCCTTTAGATTTAGTTAGGCATACTTCAACCCCTGGACAATGTAGAGGATCTCCTTGGATTTGAGGGTTTTCGGTTGCTTGTGTAGCCCGCTGTTTTCAATTTGTTTATCAGGTAAATTCAAGGATTCTGCATTTTACCATCTTGTCTAATTGAAATTAGAGTTCTTAGAACTAGTTGTAAATGACATTATCTGATCAGGAGCCTTCAAGTTCTATTGCATCCTGTTGATTAGATATTAGGCATATTTAGATGTTTCCTTACAGAATTTATTGCACCTCTCCCCCCTCAACCATTTTCAGGTAGAATGAGATGATATGTTTGAAGGAACATCCCTTTTGATTAATGAACTGGAAACACTTAGCCAACCGGGGTGGTGGGGAGTAAGTGGCACAGGTTTGTAATGCAACAACTTTCTGCTGTTTTGGTTGTATAGCTAGGTGTCAAATAAACCATTCCCTTCATCACCGGAAGAGAAAAGGGGGGGGGGGGGGGGAGGGGGGAATGGTATCTGCTCACATTCTAGTTTCATTAAGTACCCTTAAGTTATTTCAGAATCCCTTAAGTCCATTCAGTTGGAATGAAGTTATTAGTTGTCTACCTCCCATCTTCTCCAGACTATAACAATAGTTTCTGTTGTCGTTGATATATATTGGGTATGATTCTTGTTGTTGTTTAATTCCGTTTAGTCTGGTTCTTCATGACAGATCGAACATATTTCCAATGGAGCCTTACACCGCTAATGCCTTCCTCGTTAGGTCTTCGTGCACCTTATAAGGCACTAACGCCACGTTTTAAATCAAGTTAAAAGCTCCAAGTAATAAGGGAGTTGTCATTAGTAAAGTCATAAAATATTTGTTTCCAAATAAGAGAGTTGAGAAGGAAAATGACTTGATGAAACATTTCCTTTGCTACCAATCGGCATCATTCACTTCTTTGTCACAACACACTTGTCATATATGTCCAACAACAACACATAACCAGTATATCCCAACGATAATAAAAGCTATCGCTAAGGTCTGGAGAGGATTAGAGGCATGCTAACAATACCTCTATCCTAAAGTATAGAGAGTTTGCTTCCAGCGAAACCCTCGTCTCTTTATATTAGACACTTGTAATATATGTTCGATTTAAATAAACCCCCCCTCCCCCTCCATAAAAAAGTGTACACACATGATTCGATCTTGCTAATGTTGGTGGTGGAGCTAACATGATGAAAGAAAGCAAGCAGTAACAAAATAAAAATTAGTCGTTTACTAAATTACCACCTCCAGTAACTTTTACTTGTGTACCTAACTACTAACTTATACATTTAACAGCGTGGTACCTATCCCATCAGGTGAATTTAAGTTGAGCATAATGAATCAAGAGACTAAATATGGGAATTGCGTTGTCGGTCCTTTTGTATGGGTGCTTGGTGTTTATGCATGATAGTTTTGTATTTATGACATGAATTGAAATCGATAGATATAAAGTGTGCCGCTTCCATAGGACATGACCCATTAACAACATGTTTAACTCGAGTACAACTTATATCGAGTTTACTTATTTAATAAATAAGTAAGCATCGAGCTTATTAACTTGTAATCATGTACCCTTCAAACAAAAATAGAAACAAGTAGAAGCATATATACAAGAAACCAGGACCAACCAAGTGATACAACTCTCCGTATTAAATTACAAATTCACGTTGACTTTTTAATATAATATTATACTATATTAAAAAGTTAAAAAGTGGTTTTATATTTTAGAAGATATGGAGGACATTTTAGCTTTCCCCCCCTTCAATTTCATAGAAAAAGAGACACATATGCCATCTTTTAAAATAATGTGTGCATCTTCAAAACTTTGACTTGAATCTCATGCCATTCTCCCAGGGAAAAAATGAAAATTCTCCATGGTCCTGATGCGCAAATATTATAGACGAAATATTTAGTTTTAGTTTTGGAGCAACTGTTAAGGTGGTTGTTTTGTGATCTTGAGGTAACAGGTTCGAGACACGAAAACAACATCTTGCATGAAGTGTAGGGTAAGAGTACGTACATCAGATCGCGAAGCGATCAAGTCTCTTTCAAGACCATGCGCAAACACGAGAATTCAGTACACCGTGAACGCACTTTTTAATCATATCCATGACGTTTGGCACATTTTTAGAGTAATTGGCCAAATGGCTGGTGGTTCAGTTGGAATTTTGCTTGAAGAACAAGCATTCCCTGTTGGAAAAGGCACGTACACCTTGGATTTCACCTGGTGTTGTTCCATCTTAATACACTGTCTCCCTTCCCGTAGCCTCACTAATCTTTGTCCTTCGGTTTGGACTTGGAAGTTTATTTTATTTAATTGAGAAAAACATTTTGTATGAAGGATAAATGGAGTTAGCGTAGATTAAATTTAAAGATTCCTTCGGCTAGTCTTCTTGATCTTCAAACTCGGAAACAGAGAATGGTGCGGAAGAGGGCACCTCTATTGTGTGTAGGTTGGTGGTCTAACTAACTTTATCAAGAAAACATGGGCTCATCCCATAACCAGAACGGTTTGGCTCCATTGATTCTTTAAACTTGGCGTCTTTGTGTCAAAAAAAGAAAAAGAAAAAAGGGGGTGTAGTGTGGTTGTTTCTTTCATGGTCTGACTGCCGTAAAAGAGAGACAGGGAGGAGGCGAAAGGCGCATTTCTTTGAGGGTTGATCAAGGAACGGGTCCTCTGTCTTGAGATTTTGTATTTTGATATATTCACTTTCCATTGAGGAGGCTACTGGATCTTGGCATCTTCTGCTGGTATGACATGAAGGTTAGCAAAGTTTGATAACGATCTCTCTTCTCTAGCGAATCGAAAATAACAACAATCATACCCAGTATATCAAAAGTTATCGCTAGGATCTGTGGAGGATGAGAGGGAGACAAAGAATACCTCCATCTCAATGGAAAGAGAGATTGCTCCATCGAAAACATTATATATAAATACAGCCTCTATGCCACCTAATAGAAGAACAGAACCATAATCAGAGGTCTATATACGCAAGTATGCTACAAGCTTTTATCAGCTAGCTAGAACATAAATTGATGCATATCCTTATCCATCCACTTCAGAAAGTATTAAGATGATCGTGTACTCATAGCATGGATAAATTAAGACGGATCGGAAAGCAATACCGGTGAAGATCTGCAACATAAGTTGGAAGAAGAGGGTAGCATACATATATGTTGTATACATGTATATGGTCTCCATGCTTGCATTTGATCATTTGCATGTCTGGGCTGCCATGGCGTATGTGCTCAAGAGTGATTCTTGGTATTTGAACTCCAACTTAAGGGGAATGAAGCCTGGTCCGAAATTATTTCATCCTACCTTCTTTTTGAAAAAATTTCGAACCAGACTACATTCCCTCCAATATAGAGTTCGGAGGTTTTTTTTGATTATTCTTCCAAATGCTCCTTCCCTATATATGCAGTCAGATGACTAGGTCACAGGAGAATCATCAGATTCCTTCACCTACATTTCGTGGATCATAATACAAGTTTCTGTTCCATAATCGCACTATAAATACACGTTTGTCTATGCGACTATATGTATATAGCAAATGTTGTACATGTATGGCAACTTTTGACCGAGGAGAAAATCTTAATTGTTATTTATCGATCAATAAAACATAATAATTGATGGAGTTTAGTTTTTTCTTTGCACATTCATTACTGCAAATGTAATTATTATTATATAATTAGTTGATGATTGTCTAATAGTTATTTGTTGACTGATGAAGCCGGATCTTCACCAAGGATCTAGATGACCTCAAATTAGCTTCGTCAGTTAACTTGAAGAGTTGTTAACTGGATTGAAAGTTGTAGCAGGAATAACCTCTAAAATATTCTGCACAAGAAAGCACAGATCAGAGGTCCCGGGGGTTGGCCCCGGGAAAAACCCTCCGACGCTCAAGTCAGTTTAGGCCATATCTCGCTGAGATTATAAGTTAAATGGTGAATTTAGAGTTTCTCACAGTATGAGCCGAAGAGCAAAGTGTATGAACTTGCTTTAGGGTATGAATGTTTGAAATCCGGATCCCCCTTCTTCGTCTGGATTGGCTTGCTTTTATTAACATTTTCCCGCCTTTGGCCTCTGATGGTGGACAAGACATTTGCTTGGGGCAGAAAGACTAGGACATCGTAGGTCTGATGATGTGACTGGTAGACCGGCTGATGTGACTAATAGGTCTGTTGGAATGACCTTGGCGTGTTTAGGCTGTATAACCAGCTAATCATTATATTTGAATTATATTTTTGCCTGATAGTTCCTCGATGTAACATTGCGCTTGATTCTTTTGCTGAAGTGCCCAACTAGGCCTGGCCGAAGTGTAGGATTAGGTCTTGCTGAAGTGCATAGTCAGATCCATCTGAAGTGATATGAAGTGCGACACTTGTGTAGAAACCGAAGTTGGTGCCGAGGTGCAAGCCTTGACATATTCTTTTGATTATATAATAAGTGTCATGCTGCCCTGTTGAAATGCAGCCAAGGCTGAACAGCAAGGCTTGGGGCGCTGAATTGCTGAACTGCAGTAATTGAGTGCTGAGTTACGAGAGTTGAACCGTTGACTGTTGTTGACTAACAGATGGTTTAATTATGGTTTATCATTGACTACTATAAAATTTGTTGTATGTGTATATATGCATTATTTTTTTTTAAAAAAAGGAAAGAAAACCGTACGATCTTAGTGTAACTTATAATTTATAAACTATCAGGGGAAAAGGAAATGAGATTCTGATGCATCCATATAAACATGTTGAAGAAAAAATCCAATGGTTAATTTAGACTAATAAACTTTTATCAGTTGGCTATAAATAAAAAATAATTGAAGCTAATAAAATAAATAACATAATCTTCTTTTTATGTGTTGAAAGGATTCATATAAAAACATCGAGAACTAGACATACTATATGACCGATTAAATAAGACATTATAAGTAAACTCTTTATCTGATTACATGAAACATACTGAATCATTTGTATTTCTTTTAACATTAATGACCGATAGTCGTGAATCATTATTAGTGGACGAGTATTATTATTAATGAATAGCTTCATCTAGTCTGGCTTTAATTAAGTTGCTATTGAATTTTTTTATTAGTTGACTTTACTCACAACATCGTATATATTCTCTCAAAAAGTACCACTAACTTATGAACTTGTTCTTCAAGTCATGGACATGAAATATTTTTGTGCGTGAGTGTGTGTTCTCCTAAAGAAAGCTTTTTTTTTTCTTTTCATTTTATTACCGAATAAATTCTCTTTTATGATACTGATAAAAGCGATTGTTGATGCTTAAAGCAAGCTTTCTCATATTTTTTTACAGCTTTATTTATTTGGTGGCCGGAAGAAATTATTTCAAATACTTAATAAAATTATCTAATTAATCCCCTTTTACTCATAGATGACACAATTCGGAGGGATGACGTTGGAGCAACTGGTAAGACTGTTGTTTTGTGACCTTGAGGTCACAGGTTCAAACTACGAAAATAACCGGTTGTATTAAGTGTAAGATAAGACTATGTACAACATATCGCAAATTGATTTGGTCTTCTTTCAGACCCTACGCAAACGCAAAGCCTAATGTAGAACGTCTTTTTTTTTACTGATAGATGACACAGTCCCTTTTCTTCTCTCTCTTTTATACAATTTAGTATTCTTGTGATTTGACATCTAAATGAACTCCTGGGTACTAATACATTCATATGTTTGGCCGCAATCTTGGCTTACAAAACCAGCATTTGAATTACCAAGGTAGAGTAGTACAAAAATGTAAAAGAAAATTAGAAGAGTAATTATTATAAACTGCTCCAAAGTTTGACCTGATAGAAAGGAGATTTGATGTTGTTTTTTATTCTCAAGCAAAGAATATATCTTTTGCTTTCCGAGAAGGGTAGAGACTAAAGAGAAGGTGGGTGTTGGCTCCAACTTTAATTCATGATAATAACCATTTGTATTTTATATGTGTGTATATGAACTTAATATTTGGGTTCGAGCCGTCCATAAAGTGTAATGTTAGATTACGTACATCAGATCGCAAAACGATTTGTCTTTTCTCGGACGATACACAAATGCGAGAGCCTAATGCACCGGAACGCCCTTTTATATAAACTCAATATTGTGATATCAAGCTTTAAGAGCAAGTTTACTACAGTTTACATAAATCAAGCCAGGTGGAGATTCTTTTCTTAGCTGCTCCTTCATTGAAATGACAAACATCATATATAAATTATTTACGTCAGCTTATTCTTATATGTTTTTTGTAATTTTACTTGCATCTATGAGTAAGCATCTCAATATAAGTCATTAAATTATCCTTAGCAAGTTCATGGAGGAGCAAAAATATGCCAGTAAGTGTATACAAAAGTTTTTCAAGTGTATATGGTCATCTAATCAATCGAGTCAGCGATTCATGAAACTTAAATTTAGGCTAATTCCTGAAATTAGAATGAGGCAAAAGTCTTTCAAGTCAAAGGGAAAAAAAAAACATTTATTCCAGGACACAATATAAGATCAAATTGCATGAGCAAGTATAAGATCTAGGTAGGTAGTACAAGCCTCCAGACAATAGTTTAGTTGATACTCGGGTTAGATTTACGATCAAGAGATTCAGAATTCGATTTTAGAAACATGCACAATGTGTATTTCATTGTTGCTAGGCCGAATACCCAGTTTGCGGAAACACCTTGTGTGAGTCCTTACGTAAAGTCTTCAATAACCCAGGATCTGCTGAGTTCTTGATTTACATCCTCAACAATGCTCCTCGTGATTTTGGCAGGGCCTTCAGAGTCAAGTTATGCCCAACAAGGTAGGTAGTACAATGTTCAGAAAGAGTTAGAAAAAAAATAATTATAGAGAAGAAAGTGGATATGGATATAGACATTTGTCATCTTAGGATACCGAAGGAGACATTGAAGGCCCATAAAAAATTGAATCCCGAAACACGATTTTTTAATTTTTTTTTTTTTTACTGTGATTGCGAACTAGATCTATATACTATAAGCTTAATTACATACCATTTTAAAAGCTAGTCAATTTTATAAAGCCAAAAAATAGTTATTAGTTATTTCTAAAAAAAATACTAAAACAGCCAAGAGGTGAATGTCGATTTGGTAAGAACCGAATGATCTAGTAAATGCCCAATATATTATTTATTGAGTTAACAGCCAAAATAACACTCTTTCTTAAGTTTAATCACTAAACAGCATCATTCCAAAATCAATTGCCCTTATAGCATCCTATTAATGTAGTCATTCCTTTTCTTTGTCTTGAGAAATACTATAATATTTCTTCAACAATAAAAAACCAAAACAGGACGCACCAATCAACCTCTTCTATCTTACTTCAGATTCTTTTACCGTTGAAAGTCACCGCCTCCACATCCAGCCTAACGTAACCTCTGTTGGTCACTCTTTATCCGGTCTTACAGTCCCCTCTGTTGCTACATGTCACGTGGTCTTTTGTCACTGTCTTATCTTACGGTGAAGAGATGTAGATCGCTTTACCATCTCGTCTTTTCTTATGAATTCTATTGTATCACTTTTCTCTCGCAACAACCTTGTTTCTCTTTTTTTTTTTCAAAACGAAAAATAATCTATTGATTCTCCCTCTCATCTCTGGTAAGAAAATTAATCTGAAATTGGTTCAGTTTCATAACTTTGATTTTGACTTGTTGAGAGGTTAGTTTTTTTTTTTAATAATAAAAAGCGTTTCATGATAAAGTAAACATATTTTCTCTTATCCTCCCCGTGGTTGTCCTGCACGAAAAAAAATAAAATAAAAAAGTAGTCTCACACAAAAGCTTGTAATAACAAAAAGAAATTAAAAAAAAAGGCTTAATGCAGTTGGATAAGTAGTATTCCTCTAACCTCCAAATCCCAGTTCGTGTCTCTTTACTTATTTTTTTTTAAAAAAAAAGGAAAAATCAACAAAGAATTGACTTGAGAGATTTGAATTTCCTTTCATTTATGACCTTGTACGCTTTTCAATACACATTTTTCATTTTTATTTTTTTGTACCACTTGAAGAAAATTTATTTTTATATAAATAGACAATATATTTTTTCGAATCTGATTGTATAAAAGAGATTATAGTAATCGGTATTTCATTTTTGATAATTTATGTATTTTAAAAACATCTGAATAATGTTTTGTTCTCAAAACAAAAAACATTTGAATAATCAAAAAATTATTTTCGTATATGATGTCTTATAATTCCATGAAAAACTAATACATCATTACAGAATTTAAACCTCAACCCGCTCCGACCAATATCTATTGCGTCAAGAATAAAACCCTATCTCAACTCCCCGGCCTCCAACCCTTTCTGCTTCGGGTCCACTTCCGTTTGTGAGTATTGTTCATCCTACTTGTAAGTCACCAGTAATTTGAGTTCATATTTTCCTAAATCTGCATCTTGATGCCCTTGCTTTTTTGATTTTTCTGTTAAAATTTTCTTAGTTCTACGCGCTTATCTAGGGTTTCATAGGTAATTGCATATGCATATGTTCATGAGCTGCTTTTTCTTTTTCTCTCTGTGAGAGTAAATTGCACATATCCGATCTCTCTGTGTGTAATTGTGGAGATTTGGGCGGGTAATGGGGAACTTGTCTTTTTTAGTTTCTGCTTGTTTTCCATGTATAAACCCTAGCTTTGAAGTTCCCGAACTTTGCCAAATTAACATGCGAGTTATGTGTTCTTGGCGGTGTTCTACGTTGTGGTTGCTAATTTTTGTTACTCTTGAGACTGTAACTGCGAAATTCGATTGTTTCATGTCTGCCGTGGCATTTGGTGTGCGTTGCTTTTTGGTGTTGTTTTGCTTGGAGACTGGTTGAGATGTTCTTGAGGACGATGTCTCATTCCTATGAGCTTTTGTTTATCAAAATATTGTGGATTTTGTTTACTACTGAACAGTTTGGTGAAGCAACTAGACTTGTAACATATTAATCAGTTTTGCTCTGTTTTTACAGCTCTTCAATGTGCTGGTTGTTGAATTCGTACCTTAGTAGTTGAATGTAGATCTTATAAAATTAGGAGTTTCATAATTTCTGGCATTCTCCATTTTAATCTGGCTGGATGTTCTAGGTTCTCAAGCTGAAGGTCTGATGTGCAATTTTTTTTTTATAAGGATGTGCTATTAGTTTGACTCTTATCATTCGGATTTGTTTTTCTTCGATATATGCTTCTAATGTGATGTTGAAAAACTCTATCATCTTTCTTGACCTTTTGTTTTGCATGCATAATTAGATTAAGGTATACTTGATTTTATAAACTTCCTACACTTTGTTCTGTCTGGTTTTTGAACCTGGAAGGCAATAAGTTATGGTGAATTTTCTTGTAGCCATATCCGCCTTATTTTTATTCTATAACCTGAAAAGGTCAAGAATTTCAGGTTCAGCGAATTTTTTGATTATGTATTTGCGTGGCCATCGGATGAAAACTTTATTTCAGCAGTTGCTCTGGCAACTTTTTTTGCTTTAGAGTCGTCTATTTGGGTCCGGTTGCTAATCGTTTATAATCATGATTTAATCATTTGACTTAAATTATGTTTGCATTGTAAGTTTAAATCATATGTCCCCATAAATTTGATACGCTAATGTACCAATATGAATAGTGTAAAATATTCAACATACTATTCATTTTAATCAATTTGATGCACTTGTTAATCTGCGGGAATTAGTGTTTCCAAATATTGCCATTATTTTACGTGATTGTTATTTCTTTCATATTGTGGAAAAATTTTAGCAAGAGAAAGATGAAGTAAACGTTTATTGGAGATTTTTTTTGATAATGACCATGATTATAATTAACAAGTAAATATAACTTTTATTTTAATCCTTGTAATCTGCTTTTCTTCATATATAGTAATTGATTTTTCCAAATGTTATTATTTTACACGAATGTTATTTCTTTTGTATTGTGGAAATTCATGAGCAAGAAAAAAGATGAGTTTAACATTTATTGGAGAATCTATTTTGATAATGATCATGATTATGATGACAAGCAAATGCAACTTTTACTTTATTAGGTTTGGTGTTTTCCCTGTAGATCGGTCTAATGAAGTTGTTATGGCATGCATGTTCGAAGGAGAATGATCTAGTCTTTAAGAACTAGGAAGTGATTCATGTTCTTTGATAGCGGAATCACACGTTTTTAAAAGACCTCTTGATAACAAAAAAATTAAATGACTCCAAAGAATACGAAGAACAATAGAGAATACAAAGAATAACGAGAACGCAGCGTTGTAATAAAGCGGGCGGACAGATTTTAGTCTAGTCCACCCTTCTCCTGTGCTCTTGTTAGGCTTCTAGGCTCTTGCTCATTTATTGATGCCGCATCATAATCCCATGATGTTGTCTCTGTGCTGTGTGTACGTTGTGTCACATTCGAAAAGCTTCACAATTCTAATTTCCCATCAGTATCTTCGTTTTAAGTAGGTCTGCTAGTCGTTCTTTTTTTTTCTCAGGAAATGGCCGAGGAAAATTTTGAGGACAATGGTGTGGAGAATGTTAAAGAAACTGATATTGTGCTAGAGGGCTCACATCCGACAGAAGAAACACAAGAGCCTCAGAATGATTCGGTGGTCACTGAAGATAAGAAATGGCCAGGTTGGCCAGGAGAAAATGTGTTCAGGATGCTTGTTCCTGTTCAAAAGGTTGGTAGTATCATTGGCCGCAAAGGAGAGTACATAAAGAAAACCTGTGAGGAGACAAAGGCTCGCATCAGGATTCTTGATGGTCCACCTGGCTCTGGAACTTCTGAAAGAACTGTAAGTTTTCTCTAATTTGTTCTGGTGGTTCGTATCCCTCATGCTGCTTGATTTCGTTAACTTTAGTGTGTGATTATCGAAATGCACTTCTGTTGAGCATAGGATTTTCTGGTTACTGATTTGATGGAGCCTACACTGCTTCTAAAGAGACCCGAAAGCTGGCATGATTTTAAATCTTTGGCACAGAGTTCAAATTGGCTATCTCAAAAATGTTAGGTTCGCTGGAATATGGGTACTATTGGTTTTCCAGACCATAAGATGTACAACGGCTCAGGCTTAACAAATCCATCATCGAAATTTTATGAAGCAACTTATGAAATGATAAATGAAGAATGCTGCTATGCATAAACAGATAAGCTAATAGTGAAGTCTTGTAAAGGCAACAAGGGAGAGCTTCATTGTTTTGTACTCCTAGAAGAGAATGACAAGCGTGATGTCCAGCGTTTATAAGATCTAAAATAACACGTCAACCATATAACGGAGAGGAGAGAAAAGTTTATCTTCTATAATAATCCAAGTGAATGTTTGCAGGTTTTTGCAAATTAGGCAACAATTCAGTCGCCAAAGTCTCTTCAAACTAGAAGATTCCAAGATCCAGATTGCGGCGATCGGCATTGAGTACAAGAGTGCTGAAAAGTTGTATGTCGGGTATATCTTATGTGGGTATCTGTACCAAGCATCGTTCCCAATATATCTGGTAACTTCAGAATTTAGCCAACTGGTGTTTAACCCAAAAATCTTAAAGTGAATTTCAGAACAGATAATCTCTGTGCAGAGTAGACTGATATAATACCACATCTAATAAAAAAGCTTAGGGTGTTAACTCCAGTCATTCTGTCTTACTCTTAAAAGACTAATTTTACTTTAGAAAATAAAGATTATCAAATCAAGCCAGGCAGAATAACATCAGTAAATAGGGTAAAATTATGCTTCGGAGGACACAGTAAATTCAATTGCCTTCTCCAGTGCCCTCAATGGGTTGCTGACTTTTTCTTGATGCCAGTGGAGGTTAAGTTTGTGTCTTTCTAGTTTTTTGTTATTACTCTTCCTGCTATGATTGGAATGTACCTATTCTGGCTTTGAGCTACTGAGACAACTAAATTAAATTAGTGGAGAACCTTCTCAGGCCTCATGGTGTGAAAGCTCTTGATTTGAACACTGGTTGAGTACTGAGGCTGACATGTTGGGCTGATCCTCTTAGGATATTTACTGTGACCTTCTAAATGGACATACATGTCTATGTTTGCGTGATTTTAGAATGATGTCCTTGGTTGAAATAACATTTTCTCATCTTTTTGTTGAGTTCTGCATTGGCCTCTTAATATTTTGACATAAACCTATTTTAAGCCTTAAGGGAACCGGGATGCCAAAGTACTTTTATCGGCTACCAATCAGCATATCAAGATAATGCTGGAATGAACTTTTAATTGATTAGTGGATTCTCTATGGACATGGATTTCCCTTTCATTTTATATTAATTTTCTTTTGTTGCTCTGATGCTTAGATTTGAATTGCTGTTTAATCAAATAATATGAGTATACATTTAATATAGGTAATAGTGTCTGCGAAGGAAGAGCCTGATCTCCCTATTCCTCCTGCTGTAGACGGCCTGCTGAAAGTCCATAAGCGCATGGTGGATGCAGATATAGACCCAGCTGGTCTTCAATCAGGCACTGGTAGACTGGAAGTGACTAGGTTACTTGTGGCAGCATCACAGGCAGGAAGCTTGATTGGGAAGCAGGGTGCTACTATAAAATCAATTCAGGATTCATCTAGTTGTACTGTCCGCGTTCTTGGAGGAGGTGAAGATTGCTCGAAAAAGTTCTTACTGTTCTTTAATTTGTTCGTTATTTTTTTTCTGAATGTGTTTACATTGTTTTCCGTTGGGGTCATCTAGGAGCAACTGTCTTGTCTTTTCCAATGGTGGCATTTTCTCTCGACATGTGAACTTTCTTCCCTATACTCGAGTCTGAGTAGCTTTGAGAATAACTTAGTATATCTTGATCTTTTTTTTTGGATATACAATATATATACTTGAGTTTGAGTAGCGTGAGAACAACCTAGTATGTCTTGATATTATCTTTTAAATATACATCTTTATATACTTTTTGACATGAATGAATTTTCTCCAAATCCATGATGCCGCAACTCTTGGTTTAACTTGCCATAAGAAGACACCTTGTAGCTTGTTAGAGTAAACCTATTTAACCCAAAAGATTTCTTTTTTGGCATACATATTCCATATTGCCTTTCATTAATAGTCATCGTTGACCTATCAGACCTATCAGAGCTTTGGAATGTGCAGCCCACAGCATCCTTGGGCTTACACGGCTACATACTGTCTTCTTTGGCTTTCTTTGTGCTATCCTATGTGAAGGCCTTGATTAGCCTCTCTACTTCTTTCAAGGTTTGCGTGGGAGGAAATAGGATTTTGCCCTGTTTAGTTCATTCTGAGGAGAACATATTTCACCACTAAAATTTACCACCATATAAGTGTTACATTTTGTATTTTCCTTTTGATATTGCCTAGCAGATTGGCGCATACTACTACCTTTGCTTACAAGTTAGTACATTTCCTCTTTATATTGTTTTTGTCCTGGGTTTTATAAAAACTTGATGATTTTATTAATCATCAAGATGCCTTGAGGATACAGTTGTTTCTTCTTATATAGGAATTGATACAAAATCTCTAACGGGTGAAATATGTCTAACGGTTAGTTGGAGAGAGAATCCCAGTGGCTATGTTTAGCAACAGTGCTGATTTGTTGATTAAGTCTATATCCACTGAAGTAGTGGTTTATTCTAGTGTATATATGTTATATGTTTGAATGTACATAAGTGTATATTTTGTGTGTATACGTATGTGTGTATCTACAGTGTTCCTGTGTATATCTGTTGTATAGTTTAGGGAATATTTCTACACTCTCTCTCAAGGCTGATGTATATATTTATACAACCAAGTTTGACTATAAGATTTTGAAAAACTTTGACTAAAACTGATTTGGTAAAAATATCATCGACTTGATCCTTAGACGATACGTGTTTGATACCGACAACTTAATCCTCAATCTTCTTCCTTATGAAGTGCCTATAAATCTCCACATGCTTGGACTTGACTTGTTGAACAAAGTTCTTTTCCACGTTGATCGCTGATATATTGTCATAGAACACCCTGATGGGTAAAGACACATTCTGGCTTAGTTCCTCCATCACCTTTTTAATCCATATATCTTCACACACCCTCAACGCCAAAGACCTAAGCTCTACCTCTGCATTACTTATGGACACCACTGTTTACTTTTTATTCATCCCCCATTGCCAAGGCCATACGCTTTGCCTTTGCACTGCTTCTGGAGACCAGTGCTTGCTTCTAACTCATGCATGCAACAAGGTTGCCCTATAGGTAGGTTCCATATCATGTTGTTGATCTCATACCAACCTGTGATCCTGCTCAGTCTGCATCTATGAATACATGTAGTCCTTTGTCTTCATTTTTCTTGAAATGTAACGTCTGTCTTGGAGCACCCTTTAAGTCGGCCTTAAAATGTTCATTAGTAAGATCATGTATAAATTGACTACAAAACTAATTGTGTAGCAAATATCAAGCCTAGTATGTGATAAGTAAATCAACTTCCCAACTAGCTTTTGATAACTTAGTCTATCTATGGATGTTTTATCCCACTC
Source organism: Eustoma russellianum (assembly GCA_036186865.1). NCBI lineage: Eukaryota > Viridiplantae > Streptophyta > Magnoliopsida > Gentianales > Gentianaceae > Eustoma > Eustoma russellianum. The sequence continues at coordinate 42,168,007 of AP025042.1, forward strand.
TTCCTTGCGTTTATGCCCAGGTTCAACAGGTGTAAGAGCTGGTTTTTCACTTAAACATACTCTCCTGCAATATATATATATATATATATATATATATATATATATATATATTGTGCAATACTAATTTCATGTTTATTTCTTTCCACTTCTATACCTAAGAAGCGTCTGAGACTACCTAAGTCTTTAAGTATAATTCATTTGATAACTGTTTTTTTTTACTTGAGCTATTTCTAGAGTGTCATTCCCAGTGAGTATTATATCATCAAAATAAACAATAAGCATAGTTATATTACCTGTGTCAGGTCCTTTAGTAAACAAAGTGTGATCACTATGGGTTTGTGTGAATCCATAGTTGTGACTACTTCTGTAAATTTCCTAAACCATGCCCTAGGTGACTGTTTAAGGCCATAAAAAACTTTTTTAGTTTACATATCTTGTGTTTATTATTTTCAGTGCTGAAACCAATGGGTATGTCCATGTACACTTTCTCTTGCAAATCTTTATTTAGAAAAGCGTTCTTAATGTCTAGTTGAAACAAATTCTAGTCTAAGTTAACTGTTAGTGAGGATTATGCTAGTGAGAATATAATCCTTGTAGTTTTCAATTTAGCAACATGTGCAAAGTTCTCCAAGTAATCAATCTCATATGTCCTATGTAAACTCCTTTGCGACTAACCTAGCCTAAAACTTATATACAGTGTCATTGGTATTATGTTTAATAGAGAAAACTCATTTACGGCTTACTGGTTTAATCTCCTCAGTTTTAGGTATAAGTTCCCATGTTTCGTTCTTAGTTAACACTTCCATTTCTTCATGGACAGTCTGCTTCCACTGAGGTATATTTAGTGCCTCTTGAATATCTCTAGGAATGGTCTGGTTATCCAATGCACTAATGAATGCTCTAAAATCTGGATTTAGTTCAAGTTATGACAGAAAGTTGTAAAGAGGAGGGTGCTTTGTACAGTCACTCACCCTCTTTCTCAGAACAATTTATCCATTGTCGCTTATTGTTTGTCTCTATATTGTTCAATTCTCTCAGGTGGTTGAATAGCTTCACTATGTGACTTTATCCGAGAGTTTATTTGTGTTATAGGTAGATTAACTCTAGTTTGGTTATAGGCTTATAGCTATCATCAAGTCATTTGGATCATTTCTACCTGTGCTATTTTCAACACTGCTTTTTGGAACATGTGATGTCAATAATGCTTTAGAAACTGTTTTGTTCACTTCTACTGCTCGGTGAAACATAATTCTTTTGATAATAGACATGTTTCTCATCAAAGGTTACATCCATAATTACGTGTATTTTTCTAGTAACAGACAGTAGCACTTATACTCTTTTTGTGAGTTTAAACAACCTAAGAATGTACACTTAGTAGATCTGTGATCTAATTTACTTCTTAAATGAGGTTGAACATATGTACATAAACAGTGCTTCTAAACAGTCTAAAGGGTAAAGCAAAAAGTAAATTTGTACAGGGATAGCATCTATGAGAACCTGTCTAGGAGTCTTATATGAGAAAACATTGAAACAAGCATCTTGTTGACTAAATATGTAACCTCTGCCCAGTAATGCTTTGGAACATGCATTGTGGACGTGATGGACCTAGTTACTTCTAATAAGTGTATTTTTTTAACTATTCTATTTTGCTGTAAGGTATATGTGCAAACAGTCTGATGGTGAATGCCTTTCTCAGTCATAAAGTCCTTAGTAGTTTCCTCTAGGTATTCAGACTTGTTATTTGACCTTAAAATCTTAATAGTATCTCCAAATTGGTTTTCAACTAAGGTAACAAAGTTCTTCGGTATTTGTCCTGCTTCAGCTTTATGTTATATTAGGTATACATAAGTAATTCTAGTGTGATCATCCACAAATATTATGAACCATCTGGCATCATTGATATTAGCTATTTTGGATGGTCCCTACATATCAGATTATATCATATTAAATGCATGTGTTGATGTATATGCTTTAGCAGGGTAAGTTGATTTTGTATGTTTAACTAATTGGCACACTTTACAACTGATATTTTTGGGATCAATTTTCATAAACAAATATGGCATAAGCCTTTTCAAATACAAAAAAAATTAGAATGTCCTAATCTATTATTCCAGATTGGAACTGATTGCTACTTGACTCTATACTAGTACAAGGATAAAAATTGAGTGTGATATATCATGTTCTGACTTGTACTAGTTCTTCAACTTGCAAAATAAAAAGTCTATGTGAATTCTTAGCGTTGCTAATCTTCTCTCTCATAGTATTCTGCTGAAAATGGCATTCGTATGGTAAGAAGCTTGCAAAACAATTGTTATTTTTTGTTACTTTTTGTTGGCAGAATTACCGTCGGTTAGGCAGCACCAAACGGCAGCAGCCTTGATTTTAGTGAAGAATTACTTGTGCATAATTGTAATCCTTGATTTTAGGTGGTTGTTTAATGTACTTAATTGTAAATGATTGGGTGTATTAAGTAGGGCAGATTTTCGGTTTTGACCACATGGGAATTAGGTGATTCCATTCATTTATTGTATTAAATGTAGCATCCCATAATTGGTGGGATTGATAGATAGGATAGTAATATAAAATTACTTGTAAAGTGTATTGAGAAGTAATGAGAAAATACTTGTTTTTCCTCATCAAGATTTTCGGCCCTTGTTACACTTTTCCTACTGACCTCAAGTTAAAGCTCAAGTTTGGTATATATATAAAATGTAACTGTAGCTGATTTTTTATGTTGACTAATCTTTACCTACTACTTGCAGATTTAATCTATTAGCAATCATATTTAAGCAGAAGATCCTTATTGTGAGTCATATGGTCAGATGCACCTGAGTCTATTTTCCAGGAAGTAATCGTATTATTTTGTTTGTTACATGTGCTTGCCATTCTTGCTTGTATAAGTGTGGGGTGATTTGAATTCTACTGGCTTTATATAAGGGAGTTCCCATTGTCTATCCAGTGTTGTCATTGCTTACTGTATTGGCTATGTGTTGTGGTCTATCATTTCTCCTGTTATTGTTGAAAGATCTTTGAAAGGTTTTTGTCTTCACCTCACCATGTCTACCATAGAGTTTCCAACAATCATCAACTACGTGACCAAATTCCTCGTGCAGTTTGTAGTATGGCTTGTCATTCACATTGTCTGTGGTTCCTTTTCAAGTGACAAATGCAGCCACTTGTGAAGTTGAAGTGTTAGAATAAGTTTACTACTGTGGTCTAGTAAGTTATTTTTCTGCCACCATTGTTGATCCCTCAATAACCAAGGTAGGAAGTGATCCTATCATAAGTTTTATCCAGTTTTTCTTATGTTTAATTTTTGAGAAAGCAGTGTTTAGAACTTACAAAGGCTTTGTGCTCAAGATCCTGCTTCTAGCAGCATCAAAGTCTTTGTGAAGTCCAGTAAGAAATCTAAATGCTTTCTTTGTGTCATTAATCTTGTTTAAATAATTGGTCATCCACTTGGCATGACCAAGGATGAGCTTCAAATATATCAATTTGCTGTCATATTTTAGTTAGCTGAGAGCAATACTTACTCACGTGTAAGTCTCTTTGTTTGATATCTTGAAATTGAGCTTCAAGTTCATATATTACCCTTTTTGGAGTACATTTGTTTCGCTGCATACTATATTTTTGCATCAGTTGAGTATAAAATTTGATTGCAACTTATTTATGGAGTTATTGATCTTATAAACCATGACATGATCATAGAGTTTTTACCTCGTCCAGTGATAAACATTTCAACAGCTCTACTCCATGATAGACAATTGTTTCTTGTTAATTTATGAATAGTAATCATATAGGTGTCCTTTCAAATGGGGTGGTGTTGGCATTAGACCGCTGGCCCTGGTGTTTCCAGGGTGGAAGTTCTTCAGCTTCAAATGTTGAAGCAATTCAGACGTGTTTCAGGTGAATAGAATGGAGTAGAAGAAGAGTATGAGCTCTGATACCATATAAGATAGTTGAAGATTTTATTAATCATCAAGATATCTTGAGTATACAAATGTTTCTCTTTATTTTGGAGTTGTTACAAAGCTTCCAACGGCTGAAATATGTCTAACGAGAATCCCAACAGCTATATTCAGCAACAGTGCTGATTTCTGTATTCAGTCTATATCCACTGAAGTAGTGGTGTATTCAGACGTGTTTCAGGGGAATAGAATGGAGTAAAAGAAGAGTATGAGCTCTGATACCATATAGATAATTGAAGATTTTATTAATCATCAAGATATCTTGAGTATACAAATGTTTCTCTTTATTTTGGAGTTGTTACAAAGCCCCCAACGGCTGAAATATGTCTAACGAGAATCCCAACAGCTATATTCAGCAACAGTGCTGATTTCTGTATTCAGTCTATATCCACTGAAGTAGTGGTGTATTCTATTGTATATGTGTTCTTTATTTGAGTGCACATAAGTGTAGATTCTGTGTATACGTATGTATGTATCTACAGTGTTCCTGTGTATATGTACAGTGTTGCTTAGGGAATATTTCTACAGGATTATTAGTTGTCTCACGCAAGAGGAAAGGATGTTTGTTATTGCTTGAGTGGAAGTTGGAGCTGGAAGAATAGGTTGGATGATGTACCGATATAATTTTGTTAATGGTTAATATTTTTATCGGGACTTGTTTTAAAATATTTTGCTAAGTATGTGCTGGAGTTTTTCATGTCATATGTTTGATGTGGTATAATTCACTTTTTGAATGTGGAGACGTGTTCACCTGGCTTGGGAACAGCTTTTCATTGTCTGTTGCTTTTGTACCTTTACTTTTAGAGTACTATGTTCAAATGTCATACTTAAGATATTACAATCGGTCCTTTTCTTGTATCTGCTGATTTATTGGTATGGCTTTGAGAAGTTGAATCGAATCATGTTCCTTCAACAGTTCAGGAACTCTTTGTTTTGGTTGTGCTCTTTCAAGCCTCTTAACTTGCATTTCATACGCCTAACTACTACTTGAACTCTTGGGGACGAATGTGTGCAGAGCACCTGCCTGTCTTTGCTCTGCCAGATGATAGTTTGGTTGAGATACAAGGGGAGCCAACAGGCCTGCATAAAGCTGTTGAGCTGATTGCATCTCACCTTAGGAGATTTTTAGTTGACCGCAGTGTCATTGGAATATTTGAAACACATGTAAGTGGGGTAAAAAAAGGGATGAAGTATTCTTCTATTTGTTGCTTTTTTAAATCTTTCCTGATATATATACATGGTTTGCTAAAAATATCAGATGCAAACGCCCAATGCTCGAGGAGCTCAGAATTTACCCCCACCTCAGTCTTGGGGTCCACCACCTCAAAATTTTCCCATGAATGTGGGTGGTGGACCTCTATTTGGACCACAACCTCCTCAATATATGCCACCTGCACGTCCTTATGATAGGTATTATGCTGCACCAGATGTGCCTCCTTTGGACAAGCAACCCTTGCCTGGGCTCCCTCATTATGCCCAAGACTCATCAGGTGGAAATCATACAGGCTTGCAGCAGCCTCAGTCTTCATTGGTTACCAAGGTTTACCTCTTTGCTCTTCTACCTGTTCTGTTTGCCTTTATATTTTTCTTCGCCTGCATCCTTTGGATTTAATTTCTCGTTTCAATTTGGTGAAAAGAAGTGGATTTGGGTGGCTTATTTTATTATTTTTTGGGGGAAAGGGGGGTTGGTTGTGGGAGGAGGGGAAGGGGATGGTGGTGGTCGGGCTTCTGGTACCGTTAACATTTGTTGATAACCCTTTTTCTGTTGGATTTTACTTATTTCTCTTTGCAGGTCACAAAGAACATGCAAATTTCCCTTTCGTTTGCAGATGCTGTGATTGGTGCATCTGGTGCAAATATCAGTTACATTCGTCGTGTTAGTGGTGCAACTATTGCTATTCAAGAAACTAGGGGTGTCCCTGGTGAGATGACAGTTGAAATAAATGGAACAGCGTCACAAGTTCAAGCAGCACAACAGCTGATACAGGTGCTTATTCAAGTTGTTTTAAATTTTTAGCTGACTGCCTTGTGGTGTGTGGTTGTAGTTTCTTGTGATGGTATACAGACGAGCAGGTGATGATTTATTTACAGAGATTCTACAAGGATTAATATCTCTATTTCTCTATTGATAGATACTGCAGTTCTAAAGACACATTCATTTGTTTATTTTTTCCTTTCTTTATGATCCTTGTTGCATAATCCGGCCTAATGCTGCATATTCCTCTTTTGTTTTATTTTGTTATTTGTACATTAGACTGATTGTAGAAAACTGCATAACTTATAATGTGGAAGCCCTGGAGGCATATACATCCGAAAATATGGGTATTAGATCAGCATAGCCTGCTATGCTCTGGATAATGAATTTGGATTAATACTATAGTTTACAGCTGGAGACCAATCAAACCTGAGCGTCACTCCTGTCCTAGTGTCATTTCGGCAAGAGTAATACTGCAAAGCACTCCTGCGCGAACTGATGGATCCCCTTTTTCTACTTCCTGCCATGCTGCATATGTTACAGCTGAGAATCCAGTCTTGCCAGAGCTTTATGTAACTTACACTCTGTTTGCTACATGACATTCATCCAAGGGCTGATGCCATGTATGGAAGCTCTCCTGACTTGATGTTGTTCTCGGAGTGACATACCTCACTTTCTGGTGGAGGCGCATGCAAATAGGCAGTGCAAACAGGTCTTTGCCATCCTTTGTAGCAAAGTCTCCGCTAATAGGCAGCGTAATGTATACTCTTTACCTAGAATCCTTATTTTGAACCATATCTCAGCCCATGCCGCTGTTATGAAATGTAGGTTTGGATACCGCTGTTATCTAGTGCTATCCTAAACGAAAAGGTGTTTGACCCTGTAGGTTATCATATTCACCGATCTTCATCATACAGTGTACTTGATAGCCCAGCTAGGAGTGCTTTTGCAATCAGGCTTAGTAGTTCGGTCTCTCTTCTTCCGCAAGATGTTCTTAAGCTCCGGTGCTCAATCACCTCAACTACCCAGCTCCACTCCTCATCCGGAGCGTACTGTCTAAAGATGCCTACATGTATTATCCAGTTATTCCTGCAGATGCATGTTCATGCCAAAAGGTGGACTATACATTCTTCACCAGAACCATATATTCTACGGATGATAATATCTTATGGGAGAAAAATGATTTCTATCTGGGCCTTTTAAGTTTTTATAGTGGGTGGATCTACGAAGAAAAATAATTACGCGCAGTCTTCAGGCTTAACCTTGCTTGCTTGTTTTGCCCTTGAAAGTTATCTTTTTTCCTTGCATGACTTCTCTTTTCGAACACTTCTTTTGATATATGTGAAAAAGCCCGCAAAAGTGGTTCTTAAAGGGTTTGATACACTTATTTAGTGTACTTATTGTAAGCCACCTTTATCTATTGGGTTTGTCTTGCCGATTGGTGGCCTAGCCCATAGAACCTTGTATATTTGCCATTTGGCCATTTATAAAATTTAAATTACAAAAAAAAAGTCCGCAAAAGTGGTTCTTAAAGGGTTTAATTTTGCAGTAGGGTGTGTGGTTTAGTATTGCAATATGTTCGTTTGAGAGTTGGTATCTGTTGTTTTAGATCTATGTGGTGGAATTTTTCTTTTACTTGTGTTAAGGGCATTTTGGGCTCTACGTTTTGCAGAATTTTATGGCTGATGCTGCGGCATCGCAAAATAACAGCAGTGGACCACCTGGTCAAGGTTATAATCCTTACCAGCATGGTCCAGTCTATGGGTCTACACCACCCGGTCCCACCGGACATGCTACCCATGCACAAGCCGGAGACTACAGTTCCGTCTATGGAGGTAACTACGGCTACTAGAGGAGCAAATGGGACGTCCAAGGGGCAGCAGTAGACGTGTTACAATTATAATCTGGAGTTCTGTTATATCAACATGTTCATTGCTAGGGAAACATCTGATCATCTGATAGCCATGATTTTGGGTTGTGGTCTTGAGCATTTAATTCTCTCCCGTTCTTGTTAAGATCTCAGTTTTAATTGCCGATGCTTTTACTCCATGTTCACTGGTAAGTGGTTTTTTATCAATTGGCTGTGTGGTGGTGCATCTCAGAGCTGATGAAGGAAAAGGTTGAGTTGCTATTGGTTGGGAATTTGTAATGGGAATACTTGAGGCAGCCTTATTCACCGTTGGCATCACGTTAAAAGACCTTATAACATAGCGAAAGAATTCCTTATTTTTTTTTTTTTTGAAAGCAACTTTATTTTTAGTCATGGGTTTTCTTTTGTCAAAGAAATCTGAAGATAAGAAGACCCTATAACCGAGCGAAAGAATTCTATTTTTTTTTTTTTGAAAGCAACTTTGTCTTTAGTCATGGGTTTTCTTTTGTCAAAGAAATCTGAAGATAATGCGTCTGATACTTTATTCTCTAGAAAAGACTTCTTCGATCACGTGAAACACGAGCTGTTCTTTCCAAAATACAGTGAAATCCGATGATGCAAGTCTATTCAGCATATGTTTTTATCAGCTTTGGTTATTCACATTTCTTCTTCATAGCAAATTTCTTAAGCAAATTGGTATCAGTTATTGAGGAGAGAGCAGCTACTATAGAACTCATCAATCCAGAAATCACCCAAAACTCCTGTCCTAGTGTGTTGCTGATACATATTAAAATGGTTCAAATTATTAATTTAAAGAAAAAAGAAATTCTGACTTTTGGGGGTCTAATGGAAAAAGTACAATCATGTTACGTGGATCAAAACACCAAGACAAAGATTTCAAGTCTTGTGTAGAGAAACGCGCAAACACACATACAATGAAGGGTTAAACCCGGCAACATTTCTACACTTCCTCCTCCGTTTTCACCAGTCGATAGATAATATTTAGAACTTAAAAATATAACTCACAAAGTCAGCAACTTGATTGCGAACTCATTACAAGCATAAGATATCCCAACAATGAAACAATTTTCTTGAATATCATAAGATCGTTTAGTTCGAAATTCAGTATTGTTCTTTCTCATATAACCAGACTAAAATCACCAATGCTTGCTCATTTGCCTACACTGATTCCTTAAAAATTCCTTTTTAATATTAAAACACCTTACCCATAGTAATGTACAACCAAAGTAATAGAAAATGCAGCAAATGTCTTTTCTTTTCTTGTACATTTAACTATTCAAATCCAAAATATACAGCTACACTTCAATGTTGAGTAGCACCGTTATCAAGCTATATACTGGCATACTTACATTGTCGTTTACCAAAAAATTGTACTCACCAAGAACTACACACTTATGGGTGCACATATATACATCAGAAATCATATGATCTACAAGACTTATGGTGCACATATACACATTACAACTCATTTGATCTACAGACTTATGGTGCACAAAACAGCAGTTTTGAAATTTAGAGATTGACGGAAAGGTGGCTTTGCTGTGAGAAACCTCCAACTCCTCTTCCTTGGATTGTATATTTGTGTCAAAAGAGGCGAGGACCTCTTGTGTTGCCTTGGTTTTTGGCTTTCTGTTGAATCAAGCCCACTTGAAAGAGTCATGACATAGAGTTCCCCATCTAGGGCGACAAAACCGACAGAGGTGCCGTCTACTGTTTTTCTTGGCAGATTCGTTTCATTTGTCCATCCATTTGATCCTATATGGTACCTGCAAAAGAAAAGACTGATATGCAAAGCTCCACATGCAAAGCATAAACAAACTGAGATTGGTAAGATAATACTAAAGAAAGGTGGAAACTTTTTCATTATTCTGCGTTGCAGAGACTGCTGTGATGGGTAATTCTTATTGCAATGTGTATTTTTAAAATTCGAAGAAGACTGCAAGGTAGATCTGTTAGCTATCAAGTCACAATGAAATAACAATGGCTAATATTGAAGTAACATCCAAAAGCTAATGATTTCAAGGGTGCTTAAAAACTAAATGCTAAAGAAAACTGGTACGTACTTTCTTTTGGTTACAAAAAAAAAAAAGACTAATCCTCAAATGAAAGAAGAGGGGCATTCCGAAAACTCACGTAAACAGGTACATACTTCAGACGTAGGAAACTCCCGCAAAGGTCCTCTAAATGTAATGCACTCTTCGCTTTAAAATATTATGTATCATTATGCAGATATTAGATGGCAAAAAACAGGTACGTAAAGAACAAGAAGATGCATTACACACACCCCAAAAAAAAACAGAGCAGTTAAAGTTAGCAAAACGTCTTCCTTAAATTAGAAGAATCCTCCGAACCATGATAGATTTGTTACCGACCAAGGCATAATGAAATAACAGTGGCTAACATTAACACTAACAGCCTACAGAAGCTAACGACTGAAAAAACACACTCGGGTATTGCAAACTCAAGTGAAGATCCTATATGACAGTTTCAATGCACCCTTTCCTTCTCAACGTCACTATGTAGATATTAGATAGCCCAAAAAACAGATATGTAGCAGTAAACAAGCAGATGCATACAAACATGACAATACTTAAATCTGTCAGAAGCTCGTAACAAACGTGAGACGTAGAAGTACTGCCAGCATGCTCAGTCTAAAATGTAGCTAAGAATTGTAGAACAGGTTACCTGAGGATATCACTCCCATCAAGCATGAAAATAGCAGGAATACCCCAAGTCTCATCCTCAATTACAACGACCTTCCCCAGCTTTTTCCTCTGACCCTCTTCCCACATATCTCCAAGCTGTCTCCACTGGCCTCCATTCTTGAACTCCATCACGACAGCATCCTTGTAGTACTCATCCACGGGAAATACCCCAGATATCGTCCTTGATCCACCATATCCTCCCATCACCCAAAATTCCCTCTCCTCTCCAGTTCCCAGAAAGAATCCAACACATCCAGCTCGAAACCTAGGCAAACCATCCAATGCCACCCACTCATCTTTACCAATATCATACATCTCTACCGAACTCATTCGACTACCAGCTGCACCAAACATGGCGTGTCGGGAACCACCACCAGCAACCACAATTTTGTCCGAATTAGGAACCACGGCGCAGGCAAAACTGCCCCTGGGGGCAAGCATAGGAGAGAGGGACTCCCACGAGAAATCCAGAAAATTGAATCGGAAGGCAGAGGAAGAAGGGCATGGCCTGTCTAGGGGAAAGGATCGGGTATCGAAAAGAGAACCGCCGAGAACGTACAAATGGGGACCAATTGAAATGGAAGTGAAATTGCAGAGTCCATAAGCATAAGGATTGCAAGGCATTTGAGGGAGCGGACGCCAGGCGAGGTTTTTGGGGTCAAACAGATAAGGAGACGAAATCGAAGGGTCTTGAGGAAAAATACACAGGAGATGAGTGCGGGCAGAGAGGGGAAGATGACTTACACGCAGGGGAACTAGGGATTTTGATGAAAAAAACCGCTTCCATGATTTACTAACAGATTTAAGTCGCGAATGATGAGAATACGGAATAAATGCCAAAATCAAAGCTGATAAATCGTTCGGAAGACCGGGAATTAGGCTTAGAGCTACAGAATCAGCAACCTCAGCTTCTTCACCACATCTCCACGAACTCGGAGGCGCCATTTTCCCAATCCTCTATTTCCACTGATCAAACAGGACACCTCTGGGATGTTGTGCGAAACCCTAGATGGACCAATTTCAGCAAGAGACAAATCTAAAATTCCAAATCAATCGATTTGGGGAAGAAGTATGGGCAAAAGAATAGTAGAATACTAGAAGAAATGTAATGCAAATTAGTACATCAATTAACTGTCCGAATATTTTAACATGCGAACCACAACCGCCTCCGTAGAAGCAGTAGTAGAGCAAAAATTGTATAGGAGATGAAATAGAGTTTGTACATATTGAAGCAGGCATTGTGACAATAGTACATGAAGTTTGACTCGTACATCAATTAACTCGTTCAACTTGTACTTGGTTTGCAGATAGTTTGAATTTAAAGCTATAAGAGCTAGATGTCAAAACAATTTTCTTTCATGGACATCTGAATGAAGAAATTTACGTGGAACAATCATAATGCTTCAAAGTCAAAGGTAAAAAAAAAACATGGTCTGCAAGCTGAAATAGAGTTTGTACATATTGGAGCAAGCATTGTGACAATGGTACATGAAGTTTGACTCGTTCATGATGGGTGAGGAATTCAAGAGAACATTTGTTGATCATTGTGTCTATATTCAAAGATACACTAATGGTAAATTTATCATTCTTCTCTTATATGTTGTGACATGCTAATTGCATGAGAAGGTGACAACATAAAACAAATCTTAAAAAGAAAACTATCAGAGACATTCGACATAAAGGGTTTGGGTGTTGCAAAATGTATCTTAAAAATAAATATTATTTGAGACCGAGCAACATGAAAGCTTTTATCGCAGGAGGGATATATTGAACGAGTACTTCAACAGTTCAAGTTACAACTCCACTTGTTGAACTTTTCAAGTTACAACTCCACTTGTTGAACTTTTCAAGCTAAGGAAAAAAGGATGTCATTTAACGTAAAAGGAGGAAGAAGAATTATCATTGATTCCATATTATTTTGCAGTTAGAAGCTTGATATATATTATAGTCTGTACAAGGCCGAACATTGCTAATGTGCTAGGAGCTGTGAGTAGATTTCTATCAAATCCAAAAAAACATATAGGAAAATAGTGACACGGATCTTTCAATATCTTAGAAAAACTTCAAAATTATTTTTAACTTTTAGAGATTATGGATCAACTCTTGATAGATACACATTTAAATACGGCTAGAGATCTAGATGATAAAAAATCTACTTCTTGTTATTTACTCACGTTTAGAGGGAGAGCTATATCTTAACAATTGAAACTTTAAAAGTGCATATCATTATCAACTAGCGAAGGAATACATCGCAGCTATAGAAACTAGCAAAAAGATGCTTAGAATTTTTGTAGTTTACTTCTCTTATCTAAAAAATACTGTCAAACATTTTTATTTAGTTCATTTCATTTTTATATAGTTCATTTCAACTATGTAAGAATGTCAACTAGGAAAGTATTTTTTTGTGGAAAAATTTATTGTATGTTCACTCTGAAGTAAATACTATTTTGGTTAGAGGAGTTGTCCTTTTGGAGCACACGAGCACTTTTTAGAAGCCACAATTTTAAAATCTAGATTGGTCGGTGCTTTTTGACAAGCCAAACACGTCCTAGATTGCATAGCATTAAATAACTCTACTTTGACAATAAACAAAAATTCTTAGCTGATAATGATGCAATAATAGTTATTACACGATTTAGGCCGCACCAACTAAAGTCCAATGACACATCACAATGGTAAACAATTGCAAAGGCTCCTCCAAGAGAGGAATCTGTATAACATGATCACTTAATGGTCCTACCTCATTTGGGCCTTCACATTCACTACAAAAGACACGAAATCCATAAACATAAATGGGGTTCTATACAGCATGATCAGCATCATGATTGTGCAAACCGTTCTCCTATCATCTGAAAATAGTTTCATCTTCACATGCAGGCAATCCCTTTAGCACATCCCTCAAAGCATATAAATGGCTATCACATTTGTGGTCTGAAATTAGATTTCCAGAGAGCAAAATCCTCTGGAAATGCTCACCCGGATGCCTCTTCCACAATGTAAAGAACTCCTCGCCTTTGCTCTTGCTTTGACAAACCACATTCTTCTTCAGGCAATAGAGACTACCAGGCACAACCAACTCGTCATGCACTGAATGAACAGTTCTCTCCTTGCTGCCAGAAGTTGCAGCGGAAGTTGACTGCATGCTGGAAATGGCTTGCCGATCCGATCGTGCAGTGATTTCTGTGGCCATCCAAAAGGAACCATAAGACAATTACTTTGATCAATGCTTCCAACAATATGTTTCTACTACCTTGAAGATTTCATGACATACACCCAGATGACACTTGCAACATTCTAATATTCCTAAACAATAGTCAAGAAACATCTCCCACGCAGGAAAAGGAAACTGATTCCACTGACAAGTCTTTGAATCTCATAACATCATAATCCCAAATTAATCCATCTAAAACAGCCATAATATTACTACTCATATCCATTGCTTATTACATTAAATACCTGCAAAACATGAAGCAATTTGACTAAAAAAAGGAGTAACTACAATGTACATCTTATATTAAGATCAAGTTGCAACTTACCCCAAATATACGTAGGGCATTTCTTAATCCCCAAAAGCATTTAGAATCATAAAATGCTCCCACAATCTTTACCCACTCTATATGTTTTACGAGTAATTGCCTTTGCCAAAGCATATGCAACTGACAAGTCCAAGAAAAAGTGAGGGAGAAAAGGGAAGAAAACTTTCTGAAGTGATTATTGCACAATAATGAGTTGAAAGAATAACCTAGTTCTCGTCGATATATTGTCACTTGAAATATACCAAATTAGCATAATGAGTGACCTTATGAAAATTAAGTGTTTTGACAAATTCTTTATTTCCCTTAAATCAAAACGACCGTCTACTTGAAATTGAAAAGTAACATTTACCGCATTGCTTAAGGTACATACCATGAGCTTGATTTCATCATTTGATAGTCGTTTAACAAGGCAACCCAGAAGGGGCTAGACTTGTTAAACTCGAGTAGAGGGTAAAGCACAATTAAAACCCTCAAATACAAATGAACTAGGACGTCACGCTTGAGCTTTTTTCTCATAGATACGTGCTATTACCACATGTATACGTAATTACACAGAAAAGATTGTATACCAGAAGGCCCCTCCTCTCTCTGAAACTTAGCATAGTCAACAAGCTTCCGAGTCACATCTTGTACAGAAGTCACCAGCTGTTTTGCATTTGTCACGAGATCCACAATCTGTTTCCAGTCTCCTTTCTCAAAAACAGTTGCCCTGAAACAATGCAAGGAATGAAGTCTGGAATAGTTCATGTTGTAATGCACAAAACAGAGCAGCAGAAGAAGAAAGAGAAGGAAATGAAATTATAATACACCTTCCTCTTCTTTCTTCCCCCATGACGAAAGAACTCAAAATGGCCCTAACGCTGAAACCATGAATCAGAAATACCATAAACACGATTCTTATGCCATTACAACTAGGATGTCCTTCATGCAGAGAATGAAGGAAAAGGGTAGTCCAGAAATTTAACATTCATGATGATGATGATGACTGCTTCCTAAAACAGTGTTGTTAACCATATCATTGACACAGGTCTCCTTGCAACGCCAATGCCTTCATGTCTCCGATCCCAAATAAAGCTTATATCCCATCTTCCACATAATGTTACATTATAGTAAACAAAATAGACTTTACCCATACATGTGTACATTTTCCTGGAGTATCATAAAGATGACGTAAAGCTTTCTTGCCGAAACTAGCTTACCAATCAGTTTGAAGAATTTCATTTCTCAACCTCGTCAATGAAGCAGCACTCAACCTTGGAACAATATCATCCTGTAGATGAGGAAAAGCAGAACACACAGGAAATATTACATCTGGTTATAGATCAATCGACGTGCTAAATATTGGGAACGTAATAGCAAGAAAGCTTACCATCATTACCACTGTTGTAACATATTTGGAGCAGCTTTCAGCTTGTTCTTTAGAAAGACAAGGAGGAGTAGCATACCCCACTGCGGAAACAATTTCAGGATCAAATCCAAGTTCCTTACTTGACTGCTGTCTAAGCATTATTGCCAGCAAAGAAGCCGTAGCACCCCCTAGGGAGTGACCCACAAGCCTTAACCTAAATCCCTGTAAATGAATTAGTATGCATGTGTGCATTAAGTAACAACACAACCTATGTTGCTCCAAAAACGATATGTGACTGTCTCCCGACACCCAAATCCGCTGGAATATACCCTAAAAAAGACAGGAAAAAAAGGGATTTGGCAGCACCTCATGTTTCCCCAGGCATTGCCTTAGAGTTCCTATCTCATGCCGAAGAAACCATCGAGCAGCCTCAGCTGTCCCAAAGTGAGTCAAGTATCCTTCACCAGGGATGTCCTCGTGGCTTGAAGAGACAATGTCAGTGATAAGGTCATAGACTGAGTGAGTTCCACGTATGCCAAGAATTACAAGCCTCTTTCGCTTGTCTACGCCTATGTAATACCCAGGCCGCAATACACTAGAGTCCTTTACAAACTTGAGAATATTTTTCTCGCGTAGCATGCTAACCTTCGCTAGGATTCTAGCATTCTCTTTGTAAGCCCCCTTTGCAAGTTCCAAGTGGTAAATGAGATCCTGGACCTGAAATTTGTTCCTGTAAGATTCCTAATTACATGCTTGAGCAGAAAAAGGAAATGGCCACACTAAAATATTTTCGAATACAATGGATTCAGAGGACACTAGCTCTCCATTAACATCTTCAATCATACTCCTTGAAGCTTGCTGCAGATAAATGAGATACAATCCCACTGTAACATCACCAAGGCTCCAATCTTTTAGACCGGTTTTACTCCTTTGAATGCTAGCATATATTTCAGAAAGGGACCTAGTGCTGGGAGGGGGCTTATCCCAACTTCCGTTTCCTACACAGAACGTACAAAATCAACGAACAGCAGAGGGACTAACGTTATCTGATCTCAAAATAAACCAAAATATTCATTTTCTCACCCATCAAACTCCAATAGGACCTAATAGGAAATAGAACTACAGAAAAAGATACTTTCTGAAACAGAAAAGAAAAAAGGATTTCAAAATTTTGTATACAAGAAAAAGCAAGTTACAAGCTTCAATTATGCATACTCCCATAAAGGTAAACAGCAAGCTAACAATATAGATAACACTGAAAAAATCAAGAAAAAGGAGAAGACCTGTGGATAAAGCCCATCTACATATTTGAAGAGCAGGTTCAAGAGCTTTAGTTAGCCAGGCAAGTTCAGGCTTCCAGTTATAATCCTCTTCATCTGAGCTATATTTGCTAACACCATTAGCTTCATAATCAGTCATAGGAGTAAGCGGCACTCTTCTTCCTCCTTCTTTAGGGTTATTGCCCGAATTCTTCCCCTCCTTTTCGGACTTGGACCATTGTGATTGATACCGACTAATGAGGTTGCATACTAATTTCTGACAATCTTCCTTCTTCAACAACCTGATACTAAAATCTGTAAATCCGTCAATATTGTGAAAAAGACATCAACTTAGAATCATCATGCTACTAAACCTCGTCCTCAAATTTGAGGGGAAAAACGGAAAAAAAAGGGAGGAGAAGTGATTTATTACTAAGGCTGTTGAAGAAACGCTTCACTGGGAGATGATTGGCCATTTGCGTTCACTAGACTCCTCGAAGAATCTTCGTGAGAACGAAAGCCGGTGCGTACATGTCACCAATTCCACTCCACCATAAACGGACAATTCTTTCTTCTTTTTTCTTAAGAATATAAACGGGAAAGTTGAAAAAGAAAAGAAAACACCAGATATTTATGCGGTGTAGCGGCGGCGCTCTTGGACTAATTAAACTAGGAATTAGGCGGGACGGCCCAGATTTGACATTTCTTTTGGGCAGTTGTTTATTGGGCCTGTTGGTGTTATCTTCAGGGCTTTACAAGTGGGTCTATCTAAACAAGAAGTTCCTGTTGTCTCAAATATTTTTCTATTAAATAGAGTCGTCCATATACATCCGACTTTTCTACTATTGTTTATTTAGTTTTTATTTCTTAATGACTTATATGAAAATGGAATACTATATAGTTAGCGATAGAGGATGTTAGAAACAGTTGATTCATATAACCGAAGTTTGAGAATTTAGGTGGTCGGACACGGTTTAAATGATATGATAATATATTATGTATCAGGTACTAGAGACAGAAACGATATGATTTAGGGTATGAACAAAAAACAAATAAACAAATAAATATCTTATCCACAAAGTCAGAAACCCGTGTGTATAAAATCTCCATTGACATTCTTTGCACCTGAGAAAATGGAACGATGCCTTAGCTGAGGTATATTGCATATTTATATGTTCAAAACTTTGATTGCATTTTGTGTGAGATGATGGAGAATCTGGTTTCGAGCTGGTGCACTGACGGATCCTTATCCACCAGATAGAAGACCTGGAAAGAATCATCTTGCCCCTATCTGCAATGCGATTCCAGTCATTTATCTGCAGAATATGAATGGATGCACAAACGCGGAAGTCTAACGTATCTGAAATGTCCTGTTAACAGTACAACACCACTTCTTTAGGGATGTGTTTATTTGTTTACCGAGTCAAAGGTTATCTAGTAGGTAGTTACTCAGTCAAATAAGTTTCCTATGTTTATGGGAAGTAGTTGCTAGGTAGTGGAGTCATGGGTTTCAGGAGTTGGCCGTTGGAGATCACGGCATGTTTTTCTAATTTCCGTTATTTAAGTTGTGCGAAAGTAATGAATAAAAATGCAGTGTCTTAGTTTTCCTCTGCAACTTATGCGATTTTGAGTTGTGTTCTTTTTCTTTTGCGTTCCAAATACTTTCTACATTTGGTATCAGAGACAATTTCAACTCCAAAAATCTCTATCCCATCTTCACCACATGATGAGTGATACGCAAGTGATTGGAGGCATTAGGAAGCTAAACAATCAAAACTATAACTCATGGTCCACATGTATGATGTCTTATATGCAAGGACAAGATTTGTGGGAAGTAGTCAATGGAAGTGAGGTTTCACCACCGGAAGCTGAAGATCAAAATGGCACGCTACGGAAGTGGAAGATAAAAGCAGGAAAGGCCATGTTTGCATTAAAAACAACCGTAGAAGAGGATGTTCTTGAACACATTAGGGATGCAAAAACTCCCAAGGAGGCTTGGGATACATTTGCTAAGCTTTTCTCTAAAAAGAATGATACACGTTTACAACTACTGGAGAGTGAATTGTTGTCGGCATCCCAAGGCGAACAGACCATTGCTCAATATTTCCACAAGGTGAAGACACTTTGTCAAGAGATTTCGGAGTTAGATCCTAACGCACCTATTGGAGACGCAAGGATGAAGAGGATTATTATTCACGGCTTGAAGCCGGAATTTAGAGGATTCGTCACAGCAGTACAAGGATGGCCAACACAGCCTTCACTTGTTGAGTTCGAGAATCTTTTGGCAGGACAAGAGGCACTTGCTAAACAAATGAGTGGAGTCTCTTTGCGGAATGAAGAACATGCCATGTTCACTCATAAGAGTAGGTGGAATCCAAAAGCGCTCGCATCTAAAGCCTCTAGACAAGAAGAGGAGGATGACAAAAGTAAGAAAGGTGAAAATGAAAAAGGCTTTAAGAGTAGCAGCAACCGAAAGAAGTTTGGAGGGAAGTGTTATGTTTGCGGCAAGAAAGGCCATCAAGCACGAAATTGTTGGTCTAAAAAGAAAACTGTCGAGAACAATGCAGTAACATCCAAAAGCGAAGAGGAGTGGGATATGGAAGCATTGTTGGCAGTTGAAGAAGAAACAATAGTGGAACAAGTCGCTGATAAGAATGTATTCGCATTAACCACAGAAACTTCAAGCCATGTCAATTACGAGACTGATTGGATCGTGGATTCGGGTTGCTCAAATCACATGACGGGTAATAAAGAAAAACTGCAAGAGATGTCGGAATACAAAGGTAAAAGGATTGTGGTTACTGCAAGTAACACAAAACTGCCCATTGCTCATGTTGGCAGCACAGTAGTCTCTCCTAATCAAGAAGACTCAGTCGTTCCTCTCCAGAACGTATACCACGTCCCTGGAATGAGCAAGAACTTGATCTCGGTTGCGCAACTAACTGCTTCGGGACATCACGTTTTGTTTGGACCGCAGGATGTTCAAGTGTTCCGCAAGCTTGAAGTACAAGAAGAACCGGTGCTAAAGGGAAGAAAAGTTGATTCCATTTATGTGCTTTCGGCAGAAGCAGCATATGTGGATAAAACAAGACGTAATGATACGGCAGATCTCTGGCACCATCGTCTTGGCCACGTGAGTTATACAAAATTAGACTACATGATTAAGAAGTCGATGCTACAAGGATTACCAAGATTAAATGTACGAATAGACACTATTTGTGCAGGGTGTCAATATGGCAAAGCTCACCAGCTGCCATATACTGAGTCAAAGTTTAAAGCCAAGGAGGTCCTTGAATTAGTTCATTCTGATGTGTTTGGTCCGGTTAAGCAAGCTTCAGTCGGCGGCATGAAATATATGGTGACGTTTATCGACGATTTTTCTCGATTTACTTGGGTGTACTTCATGAAGGAAAAATCTTGCACGTTCAGCAAATTCATTGAGTTCAAGAATGAAGCTGAGGCCTTAACTGGAAAGAAAATACGTTGTCTACGATCAGACAACGGTGGAGAATATTTATCCTTGGAGTTTAATGAGTTCCTGACGCAGAACAAAATTCGAAGGCAACTCACGTGTGCATATACTCCGCAACAAAACGGTGTATCAGAAAGGAAGAATAGACACCTTGCATAGATATGCAGGAGTATGCTATATGGGAAAAATGTACCAGGACGGTACTGGGCAGAAGCTATGCGGACAGCCAATTTTGTGATCAATCGATTGCCTCAACAAAGGTTAGAGTTTAAATCCCCATTTGAAAAGTTATTTGCCAAAGCACCTTCAGTGCAACATTTTCGTGTATTTGGAAGTGTGTGTTATGTGTTTGTTCCTGAACATCTTCGTACCAAAATGGACAAGAAAGCCATGAGATGCATTTTTGTGGGATACGATGAACGAAGAAAGGGATGGAGGTGTTGTGATCATTTGACAGAAAAGTGCTACACTTCAAGGAATGTGATTTTCGATGAAGTAGCGTCTTGGTGGTCTACTGGAAAAGAAATGGAGCATCCAGCAGAACCGGTTGATGAGGAAAGACATCAAGCTCAACTTGAATTGAAAGAAGAGGAGCTAATGTGTGATGAAAATGGAGAAGGCCTAAACGAAGATCCATGGCATACAGAAATACCTCAAACCATTGAGAATCAGCAGGCTACTCCACCACTCCGGAGATCAGATCGCGTTCGAAGACCTAATCCCAGATATGTGAATGCCGTCTTGGTTGAAGAGGAAAAAGAACCTGAAACATTTGCTGAAGCAGCTACTAGACCGAGTTGGGTTAAAGCAATGGAAGAAGAAATGTCCGCTTTGGATCATAACCAGACATGGGAGCTAGTTCCAAGACCAACTGGAATAAGGCCAATTTCATGCAAATGGGTTTACAAGCTCAAGAAACACTCGGATGGGAGGATAGAGAGACTAAAAGCCCGGTTAGTTGCTCGTGGCTTTTCCCAGCAGTTTGGATTAGATTACGAAGAGACTTTTAGTCCTGTGGCAAAATTTGCTACTATACGAGTATTGCTTGCGTTAGCCGCAAGTAAAGGTTGGGACATGTGGCAAATGGATGTCAAGAACGCGTTTCTAAATGGAGAACTAGATCGAGAAATTTATATGGAACAGCCAATGGGATTCCAAAGTGAAAAACATCCTGACTATGTTTGCAAGTTACGTAAAGCGCTTTATGGCTTGAAGCAGGCACCAAGAGCGTGGTATGGAAAAATGGCAGAATTTCTTGTTCATAGTGAATTTAAGTTGGCATCATCAGATTCAAGTTTATTCGTTAAGACTGTTGGAGAAAGGATAGCTATAGTGCTTATCTATGTGGATGATCTAGTTGTTACAGGAGATGCCCAAGAAGAGATCTTTCAAACCAAGCAAAACCTTATGGTAAGATTTCAAATGAAAGAGTTGCGACAATTAAATTATTTTCTTGGACTTCAGGTGAGTCAAACAACAAAGGGGGTGTTTCTCAGCCAACACAAATATGCTACGGAAATGTTGCAAAAGTTTGGGATGGTGAATTGCAAATCCTCTTCTACACCCATTGAACCAAACGTAAAATTATGTATGCATGAAGGAGAGAAGCTTTCGGATGCATTGTTGTATAAACAAATAGTGGGCAGCCTTATTTATCTAACGTTAACAAGGCCCGATTTGTCTTATGCAGTTGGTGTTGTTAGTCGATATATGCAGACACCCAGGAAACCACATTTAGATGCTGTACGTCGCATATTGCGATATATTAAAGGGACGCTTCAGTTTGGGTTGATGTTTGATAAAGGCGCAGATTGCAAGATGGTTGGGTTCTGTGATGCAGATTACGCAGGTGATCATGACACGAGAAGATCAACCACTGGATATGTCTTTATGCTAGGATCGGGTCCTGTAGCATGGTGTAGCAAAAGACAACCAACTGTATCGTTGTCTACCACAGAAGCTGAGTATCGTGCAGCTGCAATGGCAGCCCAAGAGAGTGTTTGGCTTGTTCAACTCTTGAAGGACTTATGTCAACCAGTGGACCGCACAACTATCATGTATTGTGACAATCTTTCAGCCATACAACTTGCTGAAAATCCCATATTTCATGCAAGAACAAAACATGTGGAAGTGCACTATCATTTCATTAGAGAAAAAGTGCTGCAGGAGGAGGTTAAATTAGAGCATGTTAACACCAATGAGCAGCTTGCGGACATGTTTACAAAAGGGCTTAATGGAAACAAAATGACGGTGTTCCGTCGGAAGCTAAGAATAATTGATAAAGTGGAAGCTGGTGTTGAGGGGGAGTGTTAACAGTACAACACCACTTCTTTAGGGATGTGTTTATTTGTTTACCGAGTCAAAGGTTATCTAGTAGGTAGTTACTCAGTCAAATAAGTTTCCTATGTTTATGGGAAGTAGTTGCTAGGTAGTGGAGTCATGGGTTTCAGGAGTTGGCCGTTGGAGATCACGGCATGTTTTTCTAATTTCCGTTATTTAAGTTGTGCGAAAGTAATGAATAAAAATGCAGTGTCTTAGTTTTCCTCTGCAACTTATGCGATTTTGAGTTGTGTTCTTTTTCTTTTGCGTTCCAAATACTTTCTACATGTCCTTCTAAAATCTGGTGTTTCTACCTATTGGAATATGGATGCATATACAAAAAATTCTGACGATGGTTCATGGTTTTGGATTCTGTCAAACGGAGATGTCCAGAACACAGAGACATGACAAACAACACCTGTGCAAGGACAAGTGTGTGCGAATGAGATCTTCTGACCCCCATGTGGGGCGGTCACAAAGGACCGCACGCCACGTGGCAGTCTGAGGAGTCATGAGGCTGGACAGGGGTCACCCCCACCCAGCCTCACCACCCTATGCTGCCACGTGTCGGACGGTCACAAGAGGGGTGAGAGAAAAGGGATGCATTCATCAAACCTGATTTGGAATGTCACGTGGCACCTCCAAAAGAGTTACTGCAAGGCAAACCCCATCCACTCCCCCACCCCCTGGACTTTATGGATCTATCCAGTTTAAAGAATTTTTTAAATTATACACAACCAAGGTATTCGTTGACCCTGAAGCTATTTTGGACTTGTAGCCTTCCGAGTTAACAATTTTCAAAAAAAAACTACCTTTCTGGCTTTGAGTGCCAAAATTTGAATGTACTTTTGATGACTACTATCATTTTCTTTGTTTCTTCATGCTTTATGGTGTTTGTGGATGTATCAGAAGTTACGAATATACTAATGTAAAGTCGATAGAAATTTTTATACATCTTCTGTTTTATTCTTTTAACATCTAATCAGCAATAACAACATTACTTCATTACTTTAGAGATAATCAGCGAACAAAAAAGATTATAAAGAAAAAGAGATAAAACAAAGTTCCCCTAAAATTTTAATTGCGGAAAATGTAAACACGAGAAAGAAGATTGGAATCACAAATTAAGCACAGTGTATGAACACTACAACGTATGAAAGCAAAGAAGGAACTACTTTCTCATTACAATGACTTTGGCTAAATATAGCCTGTACCTACGCAACAAGAACAACGAAAAATAAGGAGCCACTAGTCTCCATTATCTCAAACTACCACTACACCAACTAACTCCAAGGAAATAGGACACTCTCTACACTACAAAGAGTTTTATTTGACTCAAACACTACTAGTCTTGAATTCTTCAAACACCTCCTGCAACTAGCCGTCATCTTCGGGTCTGCACTCCTTGTCAAGGCTGCGCATCACTTGGCTGCTGCATGACTCACTTGTTATCGGCTGGTGTTGCCTAGTTCAACACTCCCCCTCAACACCAGCTTCCCTCATACCAAGCTTACTTCGAAACATCAACATCTTGTTGCCATTAAACCCCTTAGTGAATACATCCGCCGCTTGATCTTCAGAGCTAACATGAAATAACTCAATTTCACCTTGCAGCACCTTCTCCCGTATAAAGTGGTAATGTACCTCTACATGTTTAGACCTTGCGTGAAAGACCGGATTCTCAGCTAACTGAATAGAAGATAAATTATCACAAAACAAGGGAATTGAATAATCTGTTCGCTGACATAAATCCTTCAGCAACTGGACTAGCCAAACACACTCTTGTGCTGCAGCCGCCGCAGCTCTATATTCAGCTTCCGTAGTCGATAGAGAAACAGTTGGTTGTCTTTTGCTACACCAAGATATAGGTCCTTTCCCAAGCATAAAGACATATCCCGTTGTTGATCTTCGTGTGTCATGGTCACCCGCATAATCTGCATCGCAATAACCACTTAGCTTGAGTTCACAACCGTGCTGATATAATACACCATAGTCAACAGTCCCTCTTACATATCTTAGAATCCTTCGTACAGCTTCCAGATGAGGCTTCTTAGGATTCTGCATATACCTACTCACCAAGCCAACCGCATAGGACAAATCAGGCCTTGTTAAAGTTAAGTAGATTAGACTACCAACCAGCTTTCTATACATTACACTGTCATGTAGATCTTTCCCTTCATGAGCACATAGCTTAGCATTAGGTTCTACTGGTGTCAACACTGGTTTGCATAATAGCATACCAAACTTCCTTAGAAGGTCTGTTGCATACTTCTTCTGATGAAGCAGAATTCCCTCTTTCTGTTGATCAATTTGCAATCCTAAGAAATACTTTAACAGACCAAGTTCCTTCATTTTGAAGCGTACTGAAAGATTTTCTTTAATCTGTTGTATTTCTTCTTTTGCATTTCCCGTCACAATCAAGTCATCCACATAAACTAGCACTACAGCTAGCTTTCCTTGAACATCTTTGACAAACAGACTTGAGTCTGCAGCTGCCATGGAGTATCCGCTGAAAACAAGAAATTCAGCAAATTTCCCATACCATGCTCTTGGTGCCTGTTTTAAACCATAAAGTGCTTTCCTCAATTTGCATACGTGATTAGGATGTCTTTGATCTTGGAAACCAATTGGCTGAGCCATATAAATTTCTCTATCTAACTCACCATGCAAAAAAGCATTTTTAACATCCATCTGCCACAAACTCCAATTTTTGCTAGCTGCTAGACTTAGGAGTACTCTTACTGTTGCTAGCTTGGCAACAGGACTAAAAGTTTCATCATAGTCCAAACCATATTCCTGTGAAAATCCCCGGGCAACTAATCGTGCTTTAAGCCGTTCAACTGTGCCATCCGTCCTCCTTTTCAGTTTGTACACCCATTTGCAAGAGATGGGATTTACACCTTGAGGTTTTGGTACTAACTCCCAAGTCTGATTTCCTTTGAGTGCTGAGATCTCCTCTTCCATGGCTTTAATCCATTCTGGATTAGAAACAGCTTCATCATAAGATTGAGGTTCCAGCTCATCACTGTTTTCTACTAACATGACATTAGCATATTTTGAGTTTGGCTTTCGTATTCTGGTGGATCTTCTGAGTTCATCAGCAGGAGCTGTATTTGGTTGCTGATGAATGCCTGTCTGCCACGGGTTACCAGCTTCTATTTGTTCCATTTGTTCCTCTGTTTCGTTATCCACCTCTTCTGCACCTAGTCTGATTGAAGCAGATGACTCCATTCCTCCAGCATCATTTGCATTCCCCAGTTCTTCCTTCATTGATGACCACCAGGAAGATGCTTCATCAAAGACAACATTTCGTGACACATAACACTTTCCTGTGGACGGATCATAACACTTCCATCCCTTCTTTTGATTATTATATCCAACAAAGATACATCTTGTAGCTTTCTTATCCATCTTAGATCTCAAATGTGCTGGAACAAACACATAGCAGATACATCCAAATACTCTAAAATAGCTTA
Organism: Eustoma russellianum; assembly: GCA_036186865.1. Classification (NCBI taxonomy): domain Eukaryota; kingdom Viridiplantae; phylum Streptophyta; class Magnoliopsida; order Gentianales; family Gentianaceae; genus Eustoma; species Eustoma russellianum. The sequence goes on from AP025042.1 coordinate 42,193,956, forward strand.
CTGATGGTGTCACTTTAAAACACTTCTCAAATGGTGAAACAAAACCTAACCTTTGCTGTGGTAACCTGTTGATGACATATACTGCAGTGTTCATAGCCTCAGCCCAAAACTTTGCAGGCACATTCTTGGCATAAAGCATACTTCTACATACCTCTGCAAGGTGTCTGTTCTTACGTTCAGATACACCATTCTGCTGAGGTGTGTATGCACACGTAAGTTGGCGTTGAATGTGACTCTGTTTAAGAAATCCAGTGAACTCCTTCGAGAGATACTCTCCTCCATTATCTGTCCGCAAACATAACACTTTCCTGCCCACAATTGCTTCAGCTTCTTCTTTAAATTCTTTGAATTTGAGCAAAGCTTCAGATTTTTCTTTCATAAAGTACACCCATGCAAATCTTGATAGATCATCTATGAAAGTTATCATATATTTCATACCTGAGATTGAGGTCTGTTTTACTGGGCCGAAGACATCCGAGTGCACCAATTCAAGTACATGCTTCGCTTTAAAGCTTGAATCATCAAATGGCAGTTGATGTGCCTTCCCGTACTGGCATCCTGCACATACTGTATCCGTACGTACTTCAATGTTTGGCAGCCCTCTTAACATAGACTTCTTCATCATTATTTCTAGTTTGGAGTAACTTACATGCCCCAACCTCATATGCCAAATATCCCCAGTTTCATTCTTCTTGGCTTTATTTATGTATGCAGTTTCAGCTGTCAACACATAAACAGAATTCACTTTCCTTCCTTCCATTAAGGGCTTTTCGTTGATTTCAATATGTGGGAACACTTTCACATCATTGGGACCAAACAGAACATGATGCCCGCTTGCTGTAAGTTGGGCTACTGACATTAGATTTTTCTTCATTCCTGGAACATGGTATACATTATCCAATGATACTTGTTTAGCACTTCGTAGAGGAGAGATTTTTGACTTGCCCACATGAGCTATGGAAAGCTTTGAATTATTTGCTGTCACAACCACATGATTCCCTTTATACTCACTGATATCTGTGAGCTTTGCCTCATCTCCAGTCATATGATTGGAGCAACCGGAATCCACAATCCACTCCTTTGCAAAATCAACTTCATGATCCGTACTAAGTGCAGATTCTTTGGTGACTACATCTTCTTCCTCCATAACTGATAAGGCTTCAACATTCCATTGTTCCTCCTCAGTTGAGGTTGCCAAATTTCCTTCAACTTGATTCTTCCGTGTCCAGCAGTCCTTTGCTCTATGCCCCTTTTTCCCACAATTATAACACTTGCCACCAAATTTCCTTTTACTGCCTCCAGGCTTGGAGTTCTCTCGGTCCTCATCCTGTCCATACTTCTTTCTTTCGTCTTTGTATTTGAAACCCGAGGGAGTACGCTGCTTTATATTCCAACTACGTTTGTTGGCTGAGAGTGCTTGTTCTTCATCCTTCAAGGTCACTCCATTCATCTGTCCTGTCAAAGCCTCTTGTCCAGCTAGCAGGTTTTCAAATTCCACAAGTGTTGGTTGCTTAGGCCAACCTTGTACTGCAGCAACAAATCCTCTAAACTCAGGTTTAAGTCCATGAATCAAGATTCTCTTCACTCTGGTTTCTCCTATTGGAGCCTCAGGGTCCAGTTCAGAAATTTCCCTGCACAAAGCCTTCACTTTATAGAAGTATTGAGCAATTGACATCTCACCTTGAGCTGTTGTTAACAACTCTCCTTCCAGCAACTGCAATCTGGTGTCATTACGTTTTGAGAACAATTTAGCAAGAGTATCCCAAGCTTCCTTTGGTGTCTTGACATCACGTATATGCTCTAGGACATCTTCTTCGATGGTTGTTTTTAAGGCAAACATTGCTTTGCCAGATTTTATTTTCCATTTGCGTAATATACCGTTTGCGTCGTCTTCTGGTGGTGTCACTTCACTGCCATTAACTACTTCCCACAGATCTTGTCCTTGCATATAGGACATCATACACGTTGACCATGTATTATAGTTTTGATGATTTAGTTTCTTTATGCCACCAACTACTTGAAGGTCACTCATTGTATATGCGTTTAAAGTGATAGGAAAAAATGAATGAGCCGGGCTCTGATACCAAATGTAAACACGAGAAAGAAGATTGGAATCACAAATTAAGCACAGTGTATGAACACTACAACGTATGAAAGCAAAGAAGGAACTACTTTCTCATTACAATGACTTTGGCTAAATATAGCCTGTACCTACGCAACAAGAACAACGAAAAATAAGGAGCCACTAGTCTCCATTATCTCAAACTACCACTACACCAACTAACTCCAAGGAAATAGGACACTCTCTACACTACAAAGAGTTTTATTTGACTCAAACACTACTAGTCTTGAATTCTTCAAACACCTCCTGCAACTAGCCGTCATCTTCGGGTCTGCACTCCTTGTCAAGGCTGCGCATCACTTGGCTGCTGCATGACTCACTTGTTATCGGCTGGTGTTGCCTAGTTCAACAGAAAATTTCTCAAATGACATATCTTGATTGAACTCCAACAACCGAGGCTGTGCCGTCCACAATTCGTATCAATTAAATGCCTTTTTTCTTTTCTCTTTCTCTTGTTTGCTTTTCTGGTGAAGGAATAACAGAAAAATGTTAACACCAGCCATTGGGCCATTTCTTCTTGGGATCCCATCTGGGAAAAAGTCTGCCTTTAATCTTTAATATCACCTTCTGCCTCTTTGGATGCCATTTTGGCCACCACAAGAATCCTTTGCCTCTTGGGACAGAAGCGCACCCCTTTTTGGAGGATGCATCAACAAAATCATCTTCTTCTGGTGGCAGAAAGAATTCGTTACCTGCAGCTCGATCTCTATTGAGGTTTTGATATCTTTGACTAAGGAATTCTTCGGGTATGTTCCTTGCTAACAAGGGAGATGCCCCTCCCCATCTGTTACTTCCTAAAGTAGGGTGCTGGGGTGTTCTGAACTCCATCATCACCTGATTTCTCCTTGTTTCCATCATCTTTCTTCCTGGCCTCTGTCTAGAAAACTTTGATTATTGCTGCATATTTTTCTTTCCTCATCTCCACATCATTTATTCGATTCGATGTTATAAAGTTTACAAGTTAGAATTCTCCGTCTGATAAAAATGGCAATAGCTTTATTGTCAGGCTTCATTGTTCAGCTGGTGGAGAAAAATCCACTTTGCGTGGGAAGCACCGCAAATAGACGGTAAATTCAAGATAATTCCAAGAGGGATGAAAGCCCATTTGAAGATATATAATATATTACCATTTAATCATCATTTGAAATTTCGAAATAAAGAGCAAGGATCGATGTTTAAATTACGGTAACAATGCTAGTGCCGAAGAGAGCTTCCGTTGCTGAATGTGTAGTGAGTTATTTTTTCACCTTTGTTTTAGTGCACGTGTTGATTTATTTTCAACACTTCAATAACAACAACATACTCATATATCTCAACAACATTAGAAACGACAACATAAACTCAGTGTATTTCAACAACATCAAAATCTATCGCTAGAGAATATAAAGAATGAGAGACAATCCCAAGAGATAAAGAAATTGTTATTTCATCACTTCTAAGGTTATCACATTCGAGTTATTGTTAATGGAGTTGACTTTTTTTGGGGGGAGCCGTTGACAAAAGTATTGTTTTTATTGAAGCCTGTTCGTTAACCCGGTATAGTCAGTACAGCATCAGTTTGATTTGCATGACCAAAAACAGTCTTTGAGTACATACACAACATGGCATTGCAGACAAAGAACCAAGACTTTTCTTCACAGTACTTGTAACCATGTCCCTTCCGACACAACACTAGTAGATGGTCCGAGACTTCTAGGCATATGTTAGAGCTACTTAATTGGGCAAATGAAGCAATGATAAACTTAATAACAATAATAATACTGCAATCTCACTCGTGATTGGGCAAACGATGCACCAATGACAAAATTTACATGGGCTCATAAGGAAATAAATGAAGGTGTGACTGTCAGCATATCAGCAGATTCACAGGTTTGAGTTGGGAGAAGATCATCCAGTAGTTGAAGTGTCCCAACTCTTTCCCAGATCTTGTAAAAGGGGACATGCTTCCATCCAACATTCTTTCCTCTTGTCATATCAAGGAAAATAACAACTTGCCCAAAAACTGCTGCTTCTACTTCCTTGCTTTATTAACTAAGGTCTAGTAAATTCTGATAACAAGCCTGCTACTGCGCCATCAATTTAGAACGAATCAACTCAGGACTTGCTATCTTCTTTACACTGCATCAATGAACATACCTCTAATTAGCAGGAAGCATGTCAGATAGCATATGAATAAGACCAGCCTAGCAACATGCCACCATGGCTTCTTTGCCTTTTACATGCTTCTTGATTATTAGCATACGCCCTTTTTATTGCATAAAAGATGTTAGTGCTACAATATATTTTTAGGAGCCATAATTTTAGGCTTACCCGCAGAGGCAATCTCCAGAGGAAGCAAATTTCTCATAAATCCATTCAGGGGCAAGCTCTAGCAACAATTTAAGTTGCTCTTCTATTTCTCCTGCAAATTATTAGCAGCAAATCATACCAAAGGCAGCTTCCAAATTTACCATAATATAAGGCTATTCATTAACATAGTTTGACTCTAATTTTCAAAACATGAGGTTACTGTCTTTACTTCTATCAACAATATCCATACGACTGGAGAGTAGTCTGTGGATAAGCTCTTCCTTCGAGAGCACAGATCGACCTATTGACTGAAATAAGAAGTACACCATGTCAAAGAGCTTAGGTAAACTGGCAATCATCTGTTTCCGCCATTTTGCCTCTGAGATTGCTGGATTTTGCTCCAATAATGCCTTTTCCTCTTTCTCCCTAATCTGCAAGGAAAGTTTCACGCCTTCTTTAAACTTCAATTTAGATGCTAATCAAAGGCAAGGAAGATGTACTGGCTTCAATCAGATATACAACAACATTACCTCATTGCCTTAGAGGCCCCCGCCTATGGCAGAGGGTCAGGTGTACGCAACCTTACCAATATGTTGGTGTATGCAACCTTACCAATATGTTGGAAACACACGGAGGTTGTTTACAGATAACCCATAGTGAAAATTACATCAAGTTGCATCGATTAACTGCTACTTCACAATACCAGAAGCGTAACCAATTTAGTGAGTCATTTTGCTTTATTCCATCATATTACAAAGTCAAAGAAGAGTGTCATTGACTTTAATCATACATACAATACAAAAAAATTCAGTTTCAGCTGCCAATTGATTTAGCATATTAGATTATAGTTTCCATCTAAAAGTTATGGACCCCTTTCTTGTATCCAGATGCAGTCATGTTGCAACTAATGAAGTGTCCAACAAGAAAAACAGAGAATCTAGGCGTAAAAGACTTACTGATTTTAAGAGATCCTCTGGCAGAATATCAAGTATATCATCAGCAACTGATGGGCAGCCCTGAACCTCAGCGTCATCCTCAGCTTTTGCATTCTTATCTGGAGTATCAAATTTCAATGACCTGTTACGCGATGGACGCTTGACCAGTTTGTTTGGAGATTCAGTTAGCTGATCATCTGGAGTCATATAGCATCTCTTAGGTGCTGGAAGCATGGGTGTGGAACTCATTAGTTTCGCTGGAGTAGAGACACATTGCACAGGAGTTGTGGACGAAGAATTGGACTTGGTGTCGGAATTTGCATGTTTTATAGGGGTTGCAAAGGGAGGAGAGGCTGGTAAGCAAGCTGAAGAGACCTCATGATATGAGCGTTCTACATCCCTGGTTGCATCTGAATATACCTTTTTCAGGGATGGTGTTTCAGGAAGAGGACATTTGTTTTGGGGTTTCAATTGGGAAAAGCTTGGCCTTGAAACCGGTGATTCTGTCGCCTGACCACATGCAACAACCCCTTCTTCGCTAGTCAACCTTTCTTTGGCCTTCTGTGAAAAGCTCTTTCTAAAAGATTGAGACAGATGAGATGAACTGCTCACTTCTGATGGTGCTCTTTGTGGAATCTCAGTAATCATTAATGAGTCAGGCGTTCTTGTTGGGTTAGTTTCACCACTTCCTTTTGAATAATTAAATGGCGCTGGCAGTACTTCCTCGGGAATTTCATCACCCTGAGGACAAATGGCATGAGAAAATAGAAACTAGCAATGGTACATTATAAAGCAGGACATAAATTCTAATGGTCTGAAAAGATTAGTACATCACGTCAATAATATTGTTAATCAGTTTTAGTTTATTGCGCATGATCAAATCCCAAAAAATAACTACTAGAATTAGTTTAGAATCTTCCCTGTTCCTGCACAACTCAAAAGATGGGATGCCTACAATCATGATGATTATCGGATAAATTATGATGTTCGCATCTGCGCTGAATGTACAATTAATATTTGCTGATGCTAGATTTTTCACAAAGGTTATACACTTGTGCAAGCGTAAACAATGTACACTGTAGAAAAGATAATGCACTTAAGAAGCAAAAATTGTGTTCTTGGATTGGATTGGCACTTTGAAAGAATGCAGGATACAAGAAGATGCTGGGAATGCTTAGGACACAACCGGAGTGGGTTAACGCAAAGGACGATGAGTCAGATATCATTACAACTGTATAACGGAGAAATAATGACCACTCAATCAACTTAAGCATTGAATAAAAGAAAAATACAAACCTTAGGATGAGCTTTGTAAAAATCCACAAGGCAAGAACGAAAGATTTTCCTCAGCTGGACATGCCCACTCCCCAATTGCACATTGTAGCTAGCTTCAACTGCTTTAACATCTAGGTCAATATGAAGTTCTGGTTTCATACAGCTTGTCCGCTCGTCATATACCAAAATTTTCTTTAATTGAATGGCTTCGGGCAAAATGAATTTCAACTGAGCCAAATGACTATGAGTGAACCTCCTAAGATACCAAGACATCAACAATCAGACAAAGCCCACAATTTCTAATCAGCAAATAAATAAAATGATTCAAGATCAAGATTTTGTACCTGTCAGTCAAATACTCTAATTTGGGGCTAATATTTGTAAATGTAGTCATTGAACCTTTCATCCGAAGCAGACGAATTGAGCTGTCCAAACCATTAAAGAACTTATCCAATATCTTGTACCTAAAAGCATAAAAACCTTAAAATAAGATCTTCCAAACCATACCCAAATAAAAGAAAAAATTAACAGACTTCAAAAGGTGGGAACTTTAAGCCTAATAGACAAAGCATTCCCCGAACCCACCACCGCCTCCTAACAACAACAACAACAACAACAACGACGACAATAATAAGGCCTTAAGATTCAGAGAAAGTGTTTACTTCTCCGGAAGCTTGGAAAGATTCTCACGCCTCTTTGACTTAGCCACCGGTGAAGAAGCCAGATGTTCTTTGGTATATGCAACAGGTACACTAGGTCGTGCAGGCAGATAAGGCTCGGGTTTTTGTAGCTTCCGTGCAGCGTCTCTCACTTCTTTCAAAGAAAATGCAGCACTGCGATTTCGACTCCGACGAGGCGGATCAATAGGCTTCTCCGGTGTCATGGAGCTATATGGATTGAGATTTTCACGTCGCCAGAGTGCTTGATCGGACAGCGACTTTGATGGCTGTGGAATTTCTTCGGACTTTGCCTTTTCAATTGAATCCATTGAATTAAGCAATAGACAAAAGCAAATGAAGGAAATTAGAAAGGGCGATAGTGGTGGAGACCGCTCGCCTGCTTTTATGCACTAGTTTTCTTTTTTTCGCGGGAAAGCTGAGGTAGTGACCGGCGGCCAGCTCAGATTTGGCGCCAACTATTCTCGCGGGAAGGGTTGATATGTAACGCCGTTAGCAATATGGGCCTGAGGGGATCCGACTTTTCTTTGTGTTTTGGGCCTTAACCTTTTCCTACAGTGTTGATTACCAGCTTTTCAAATCCGGGGTTTTCAAAATTTATTGTTTAGAAACTCGAAATATGATACCTTTTGAAATTTTTTATAATAACTAGGTCTCATTTGTCTATGTCGATTTAGAATCCCTTAGACGTATTTGTAAGTGTCGTACATGAAGCTACCCTAGAAAGACAATACGAAATGAGTCCAAGAGATAAGCTGGTTTCGGGCCAAAAAGGTTTTTGGTTAGTGCAAAATCATCCGGAGTTAGACAGACTTGGCATGCATGTCCAAGGGCTTGGCGATACTGCAAGATTGTCCAAGGGCTTAGAAGCCATAAATGTTTATTTATGAAATTATATTTAATCGGAATAATAGTGGAACGAAGAAACCAATTGAAAATCTATTTGAAGTATTCACACATCGATAATGGACGTAAAGATCCTAGTCGGTTTGTATTATGGAGGTGAAATTATACCTGCACACAATAAAATATCAGATAGTAGTGGTCCCACAAAAATGATGAGGGTGTCAAGCAATATCATATACCAAGAGTTCAAAGAGCGAGTCAACCCGAGACTGGAGCTCGAAGAAGATGTTGATAAAATCACTTGCTTGAAGCTAGTCAATGACATGTCGATTGTAAGTTTATATACACAATAGATAGGTAAGATTGAAGACGTCAATGTCATCTTATTTCCGTTTATATATTTCTTCTTATGTTAAGTGGCAATTAAAGACGCGAGTCATCACCCATTATGTGTCATTGTATTCGTTTGATAGTGGAGAGATTGGTTTATTAACGTTCGAAAATGTTGTATATAAGTTTGGATCATGTGGGATATTATTGGAAAAGTACGTCTAAAAGTACTACAAAATTTGCTGCAAACTTATATAAAAACATGTAAGATGTTTGGTAGATTGAAAGCTGATTTGAACACTTTGGGCTTTGTAAGAAATCACTTAGATCGAACCAAGTGAAAGCTAAAATGAAATTGAGTGCATCACATCGATCGATCGATGTGGTATGGATGCAAAGTTGAAGCTCTTTGTCCAACATAGATCGATCACATGGATCGATCGATGTTGGCAGGGTACGAAATTGGAGCTCTCTGTCCAACATAGATCGATCACATGGATCGATCGATGTTGGCAGGGTACGAAATTGGAGCTCTCTGTCCAACATAGATCGATCACATGAATCTATCGTCGTGACATTGATCGGCCGATGTTGGAAGGGTGGAAAGTTGGAGCTCCCTGTCCAACATCGATTGATCGATGCGTAAAAAGACAGAACTTTTCAATTTGAAGTGCAACTTTTGATGCAAGAATCATCTCCCTTCATACATGAACGTTATGCAACTGACATGGAGGTTAATTAAACTACTGAAATAGGTTTTGAAGTGGTATTTTACACAACCCAAGGCATATAAATATTAGGTCTTGCTATCTTAAATATATACAAGAACTTTTGCAAAGTTTTGAAATTTTCAGCATTATTTTCGACCAATTCTCTCTTCTTCTTCCTCTACTATCAAACACTCCTCTCTGCAAGTTGATCTTCCTCTCGTACAGCGAACGAGAGGAAGAAGTTGTCATATCTTGAAAGTCTTGTGCCGTGTAGTTCACCCTACTCGTGGTGAAGACATTTTAGCTTTTAAGGACAGCAACCCACGTTGTCTCTCGGCTTTCTTATTATCATCGTTTTCTTGTTTGGTACCATACTCCATCCTACACGTTTTCTAACCATGCACACATGTACATATCAATCTCTTATTTACGTGAGGTAAATTAATGTTGGATTGCTAAATTTTTAGAACTCGATACAATTGCAGCATTTTTTTTCCTGAAGAACTGAAGCGCGAGCGCCAGTTATTTAAACAAGCTCGATAAGGTTGGCTTTTGGCTCAAACATTTGACCTATAGAATTTTACGATTGATCAATCGAATACGAAACTGATTCCTTTTGGTGTCAAAAAGGAAAGCGAATGCAAATTGGGTGATGATTCTTTGAAGCTTCTCTGTCTGGAAAGTTTAAAAGATTCATTCAGACCTCAATAACATATTTCAAGTTTCCGGTTTAGAAAACCACAATGGACCAAACACACACACCAACATTACCTCAATAGTGGGTCGGATTGTACACAACATTCATCAATTTTCAGTTCGATAAAACTAAAAATATTACAAGATGCTTTAAATGAATCGATACAAATCGCAAGGAATAAGAATACGCTGGTGATGCACAAGAAGATTGCCTAAGAAAGCTTGGGCCTTTTACTGTCAGTCTTGCCATGCATTTGAGGTCCAAGGAGATCTTCTAAGAGATCATTAGCAAAATATTCCAACTCAATCACATCCTCCTCTTCCCTTCTTCCTTCAGACAACGTCAATGCAGCTCTTTCCTCTTCTGGTTCTTCTCCTAAACCAACCGCCCGAGCTTCAGGTAACCGAACCGAGGAAGGCGAACCCTGGCTAGAATCAGTTGGTTTTAAAGAAAGGCCATGTTCGTATATGTAGTGGCCATTATTAGGGAAATTAAGAATGGCTTGGTGACCCCTTAGTGCAAAAGCAGCTCTATCATAAGCCCTTGCTGCCTCTTCTGCTGTTTAAGTCCCTAGCCAAAGGCGAGCTCCGTGTCTTGTTGGGTCACATATTTCAGCTGCGAACTTCCCCCATGGCCTCCTCCTTAATGCCTCTATATTTAATGGTTTTCTGCCCCTTTTCTTCCCTTCTCTCCATTCCAAGTTGATTGTTTATGTTGTGTCGGAGAGAAATAGCGATGGGTAATTAGTCTGCTTTTGTTTCTATATTCTATCTTCAAAATTAAACACCATGGTCCGGACTCCAGAATCATAATTTATTAGCTTTACACCTTCTCTGAGAGAAGCAAGCTTCTCAAATTAGAACTGGTCAACTATCTGTTTGACCATGGAGGAAAACCTGGTCCTGGTCTTCGTTTTATTTCTTTTCCTCATTCAGATGGAAAATGAGAAAAGCCACAATCCTTGCCATTTCGAATCGAGCTGGGTTTGGGCCACTTATCAACTTCGAACACTAAGGATAAGTGGAAATCAACCACAAAACCCGAAAACTTGTTTCGCGTTTGATTCGGTGATTATAGTCAAGGTTTTTGTGATGATAACTATATGTTTGATTTAAATATATTTGAATTTATATGATTTATGATCTAAGTTGATTGATTTCATAAATATAAATATTGTAAATTATTCAATATTGTGTCCTTTTTAATATTTGTAACGCGTCCATTAAAATGATTTTATCGGCTTATTACCATATTGTCCCTATTGTGCAAAAGGCTGCGTTTCTTATATTGTGAAGTAACAGTTAATTGACAAGACGCAATTTTCATTATGGATCATCGGAAAACAAGCTCGGTGTGTTTTTAACACATGTCTATAGTTGTGTACATCCGACTCTCCCATACTCTGCTATAGGCAGGAGACTCTAAGACAATGGAGTAATGTTGTTATTGTCGTCGTCGTTCCTATTGTGCAAAAAAAATTTATTTCTTCACATGGAAAAAATTATATGAGAAAAAAAAAGGATTCAATAGTTATGTTGGCAAATATGAATGCTTAAATACCTTGACTTATTGCAGAAAATGGTAGGTTAGTAAGTGATATATATATATATGTATATAGGTTAGTAAGTGACATATATATGTGCGTGCGCATATGTGTGTACATAATTAGATGCTTATGCACATAAAGACACACAAACATATACACACATATATATGTATATATGTGTGTATAGAGAGACATAGACACACACACACACACAAATATATATATATATATATATATATATATATATATATATATATATATATATCATCCTGACCCATTATATTTTAACGCCAGCAAAAGCTATCGTTAGGGTCTGGGGAGGGTAAGTGGTAGGCAGACAATACCTCTATCCCAAGGGATAGAGAGTCTGCTTCCAGTGAGACCTCCGGCTCTATATGTACCTGCATAAATGTCATAATAATAGAGATCTGTTGTGCTGGTGTGTTAGTGAGGAAATTCAAGAGATATAAAGAAAAGACTTTCGTATTAAAATACACATCATGTGTATATGTACATGTAATGTAAAACAACGGTATAACATACGCTGTGTGGGTATGTGTGTGTATATGTGCAGGCGCGAGTGTGTGGGCTTGATTAACTACTCGAACATTTACTTCATGCAAGTATGGCTCATATAATTAATCAAATGACTCGTATCCCGGTTGAATTCGGGAAGCGGGAAAAAAAAAGGGTTGAATAAAAATTAGGGAGAAGTAAATTAACTTACCCCAGACCCCCCCCCCCCCCAAGTCTCTAAGGAGATGGTGGCGGAAGGGAGAAAATGTCCAAAATGGATCCTAGAAGCTCTTTCTAGTAGTTTGTTGATTGGACTTTTCTCTTTTTCATAATTGAGTAAACGTTGTACCATGTTAAAAAGCGGTTATTAGACAAAATATCAGGCTTCCAATCACGCGACGTCACGTGTACAAACTGTTTTCTTTTTTTAAAAAAAAAGTAAACCGCAGCCCAGTTTATACACGCGGCGTCGCGTAATTGTAAGCTCATATTTTGCATCGTTTGAGGCATCCTCTGGTCTGAACACGTTAACCGGACCTAGTTGTGTTACAAGCCAACAGAAAAGAATCTCCCACTTGTTATGCACATGGTGAATGAACCTCAAAAATAATATGATGGGGTTTTATTATATAATATATGTTCGTGACTGTGCATCATCAGGAATGGAGCTTCCCGGAAAGCGGGAAGTGATCCACCCAGCCTCCTCTGAAACAATGGTGTAGCCGTCAGATTTGCTGTTTGATACGTCACCATCAGCCATGGATGAGAACGGACAGGACTTGTATAATGTATACTTTTCCCAGCAAGTTCCTAAGCAACCATTTAAAGGATTTTTTCAAAAATAAGGCCAGAAATATACTCTGCAAATTTGTTCGCTATAATGTGAAGTTTAAAAAAAATCAAACGATTTTATGTTGTGAATAAGAATGAAGACAAACACACATAATTTGTGAATAAGAATGAAGACAAATACACATAATAACAATGAAGACAAATACACATACAAAACTGTTACATCTAATTGTTTAGTAGCTTTTTCTATCCCGTATTCGAGTTTAAAACTTTTCTAATATGTAAAAGAGTAAAAGACACATGCAAGATACATATAAGAATTCCTCAAAACATTAAAAAAAACTGAAATATAATTTGCTTATATATAAAACGAATAATCAGATTGAAATTTTTATAAAAGTATATATTTATTAAGACAAAATACAAGTAAAGTTACGTGTGCATGTTTCTCCTTTTTAAACACTCAGGTTTGAGGTTTAGCATTGTATCATCAAAAAAAAATTAAAAAGAAGAATAAGAAGACTACGTCTGCATGACGTTTTCATGAAAAGTGAATTTTCTCGGTTGCCTTAAAAATAGATAATAAAGTTTGGAGCAAATGACCAAATCTTTGGTTTTGGGCTACAACGCACAGTTTCAAAGAGCATTGTACAAGATGTAAATCAGAAGTTCAGCGGGTATCTAGGTTGATGAGGTCTTACACAAAGAGTCCACACAAAATGTCTAATTCTACCTAACAACAGTAAAATATTTACACAATGCGTATGCATAGAATCAAACCATGTATCTTTTGCCGGTTATTAAACTTTTTCCAACACAAGGTTCAGTTGCCCTTTTGTTTTTGTCGCGTATAGGCTGGTTTATTTCAAGATATGTCGGAATCCGTTGGGCCTACAAAATTGTTGGATAACTCCTAAAGAAATGTATTGGTTACAAGTGGGCGGAAAATGAAAGAAAATGGAAAGGTCTTTATCACTGTTACTATGTATAACTGCCTCTCCAGGTCAATGAACTTTACACCCATAATTAATTGGTGATGATACTACTAACTACTTTAATTACATATAACTTTGCAGGTGCATGCATATCTAATATTTCAGGCACATGCACCTATTGTGGGTAAACTAAGTTTAACACCAAGCTGAAATCGTTTGTCGATCCCTTCGTTTAATATGAACAACCATGATTCATTTAAATTTTTTAAGTTCGAGTTTGTTTATAATGTTGATATATGTTATTTGACTTATAACATTTTTAACTCGAAACTGTTACAACTTTATTTCAATATTACAAGTTTTTTATTATAACAAGCACATTATTTGCGTATTGCATGTGTTTCACGACGAGACTTGTGGTTTAATGGATGGCTACCTTAGTACAAGTCCAATTTGAATCTTATGTACTAAAAATTACAATTATTGGATCCGAGTTGTTTTTGACTCTTTCTATCCACCAAAAGAGTTATATTTTCATTAACAAAGCGGGCACCGTCCCCTATCTATAAAGAGTATATCTCTTGTTCTAGTCTGGCTAACGAGCGCTCAAGGGCATTGCTATTTAGGGATTCAGTGACATTAAAAAACGGTTGAAGTGTAATTATTACATTAGTTACTGATATCGCACGTAAACAAAGTATATTGATACAGCCATTGCGATAGGATGCAAAATATAAATATAAAAGAACAACAGTCTACATATATATACGGTGTCGTAAATGACATTGAGTATGACACGTGGACTAAAAACATAATGATGCTTTACATCAAACGGTATATCATCACAGCGCACAAAGAGGTCGTTCTCCCCAGAATGGTCGCCTATCACATGAGTCGCCCTTCCAGAAATGTCTTTCTGGCTATTCCTCAATGTCCCGGCTATTTACGGAACGTTCATATGCTTTCAGAAAAAATCGAAGAATTTATTGGGAATCTTACTATAGTCAACATCATCTTCTTCATTATTCAAAATTTTGTTACATGATATTAACTTAATCTTCGGAGTAACCCCCACGCCCTTGGGGGTTGATCTCTAGTTATTTTTTATTGTTTTACATATCCAAGACCCAACTTGTAACTTTTTTAATGTCGGATTTACCCGTGCATCACATTGAAATGAAAAAGATTTATGTTGATAAATGGAGATATAAAAAGAATTGTTCAACTAAAACAAACACAACAAAAGTAGTAGTCCACCAGAGTGACGAAGGTCCAAGGAAACCACCCTGATTTCGACTCTACATTCTAAGAAATGCAAGTGTATATACGGACATTAATTATTTCATGACATATTAAATGGAGATATCCAAAGCTCAGATTAAATGCAAGCGAGAAAAATCCACTTAGAATGTCCGAATATGAAATTGACGTTTAATATATATATATATATATATATATATATATATATATATATATATATATATATATATATATATAGAAATTTGTTGTATGTGTATGTTTGTTTTAAGAAATAACCTAAAAAGTGATATTTTTCACACAAAAAAAAAATTTGTATTCGTTTGAGTCTCTCGTTTACTTCTTTACTTGCTTTAGATAAAAAGCTTTTGTAATTTTTTAACATTCTTTAGATCAAATCAGTAACTTTATTACTTTAGTCTATGTTGTGCGGTCCATTTTATCGACCTGCTCTCTCACCGAGGGAATGTCTACATGATGTTGACTTTTATAAATAAACATATGTTTTTAGAATAAGATATTTGGTACGTCAATGACAAAAAGAATTAATAAATTATCATACAAACGTGATTATAAAAGGGCATCTCCTTTATATATAAAAATTGTATTATAATCAAAGGTGACGGAGATTGGAAGGATATTTGGTCCAAAGACGGGCCCCTTTTCAATAAGGACTCCAACTGTATGTTGCCAATTTTGTTCCGGAGTAACAATACACTGACAAAAGCAATATATGAGGTTTTACTAAATGGTGAAAATAAAAAAATAAAATAAAACTTTGTCACTCCATGAAGTTTTATTTGTCATTATACAATGAAGAATCTATTAATTTTAAATTTATTTCGTCCACATTTATGTAGAATTCATGTTTGAAATGTGTGTATTATTTATGCCCCTTGAAATTCTTATAATTGTTCAAAGTACTATACTAAAATACTCATTTGCGATATTTGAGCGGGTCTCGTTGGAAGTAAACTCTCTATTTGGAAATATATGTATTGATCGCCTGCCTCTCACCATTCTCAGACCTTAGCGATAACTTTTGTTGTTATTGGGATATGCTGGCTATGCGTTGTTGTCGTCGTTGTTTGAGATACTTGAGAAGTAGAAACACTCTTGAGATAGATCAACAATAAAAGGATGTAGTGTATTAAAACACATTTTATCTGCATCTTTTTTTTCTCCTCTTATTAGTCCATATATATCATGACGCCTTAAATTATGTCTTTAATCATTCATATATTTTTTTTCCTTAAACACGATATTTTTGAAATATGTCCATAATCTTTCATATTCTTCAGGTTTCCTGGTAATTTCACAGTGATGACAATATCAATAGTAGCCATAAAAACAAATAGACAAGCACCTGATTAAAGGATGTCCGCTGAAGTTCTGTGGAGCCATAATAAAGGAAGGAATTATTATAGATAAGTCTTTTAGGTCCACACAATGAGATCTGGTTATGACGTCATTTATTGTAAGCTTTTACCCTTTTTTTTGGGTCCGTTTCTTGGAGAAATTATTGCTCAATCAACCGACAATGAAGAACATCTTGGTTGCAAATTTTCTGTTCGAGTTATGCTATATATTCTACTGCAGAAGTTCAAATCCCTCGCTTTAGGGGCTTTGCAGACCCAATGGACTAGTAGAGGAGCAAATGAGAAGTCCATAAGATGCTCGTTACAAACTAGCTCTGTTATCCGTTGTCTAATTAGGTGGTAGATATTGTAGTCTTTGGTCAGTACTGGCTCGGACAGCAGTGAAACACTCATATTGCGTGTGACTAATATTGAAACTTAGGCTTACATGAGGTGAGACCCATATCCACTCAAAACCTTAAGATAATGGGTGGTGGAACTCATCCTCATATAAGCCATACATTTTTTCTCAAATTAGCAATATGGAATTCTCAACACCCATCAAATTAGCAATGTGGGATTCTCAACATCCGCACTCACGTGGCAACGTGGCTTGACATATACACGCGCCCTACAACCCGCCCTCAATCACAAACCACAAGCCAGGCATGAACATCTGGACTTAGTTGAAGGGAAACATTAAGTGGTCAGTGTGGCCAACCATGGGCCAGGCAAGAGTTGAGTCCACATTTTAAACCTGCTCTGATACCATATTGAAACTTGGGCTTACATGAGGTGAGACTCATATCCACTCAAAACCTTAAGGCAATCGGTGGTGGAACCTCATCCTCATATAAGCCATGCATTTTTTTCTCAAATTAGCAATGTGGGATTCTCAACACCCATCAAATTAGCAATGTGGGATTCTCAACAACCAAGGTTTGGACCGTTGCTATTCTACTGCAGTGTATTACTTCAAGTATCAACTGAGCTACGTCCTGGAAGATATAAGGCTATATACGGGTTGAGATCTTCTCAACCCCACTTTCCTTACCCCCTTTGTGACCGCGCGACACGTGACAGCAAGGAGGGGTGGTGAGGCTAGATGAGGGTCACCTGCATCTAGCATCACCACCACCCCCTGCTGCCACGTGTCGCGCGGTCACGCGTCACCGCACCCCTTGCGTTGAGGGGATCCTATCCCTCTATATACGCACATGCATGGTGGTGCTCTCTTAACTGTGTATGAAATATGAATGCTGCCTCAAATGGTATTTTCAAAAATAATGAATCTTCAAGGCACAACACCAGACACGCTAGGACATATGATAATATGACATTTGATCATGATAAAGAAACGATAATAGGGATAGTATTTCTTCGTCACTAAATAAACTATCAAAAAAATTATTAGGACTATAATCACGTCCCTGCAAGATAAAAGAGGCCTTAGTTAGCATCCACAATAGTAAATGTCTTGAATCTTCAAATATAAAGGAGAAGATCTTTTATATATTGGTAGATAGACCTTTTCTTTTGATGTTGTAGTCGTACATGACTCCTAAGAATCCTTCGCCCACATAGGATAATTACTATGTATGATAATCAGTCCAAAGCACTTGAATTATTCAACTGCACGAAACGGATAAACTTTTCTTTTTGTCTTTTTTGTATCATATTTTTGAAATCTCCTTGCCATATTTCAGAACATAGATACGAAGCTTCTTCGAGGAGACAAACGAGAAAAGTAATTGACAGCGGACCCCTCATGCATAAAACAAATGAAGAATGTGTATTTCTAGCTCGGTGGACATTTTGTGTGGATTGTCATTTAAAAAGCTTTATCAATCTAAAAAATTTATTGATTTATATCTTTCACAAAATTTCTTAGCACTGAAACACTAAAAAAAACTCCGAGGTTATTTTTGCAACCAGAATAAATAAAAAGTCAGCAAGGATTCAAGGCAATCACTTGGTATATCTGGGAAATGGAAACCAACTGAGAGAAAGGGGCTTTAAAATGAAAATAATAGGCTAATAGCCCGTAGAGCAGGTTAGTGAACAGCATGTTCTTCAATTGCTTTGTGAAAGCTATTTATCGTCTTGGTAGTTGGTTGCAAATGGACTCAACTGGATTTTTTTTCTCGTGGGAGAAGAGGGAGTGTTTAGAATTTCACATTGGCTAATTTGAGAAAAAATGCATGGTTTATATGAGGATGAGGTACCACCACCCATTGCCTTAAGGTTTTGAGTGGATATGGGTCTCACCTCATGTAAGCCCAAGTTTCAACATGGTATCAGAGCAGGTTTAAAATATGGACTCACCCCTTGCCTGACTCATGATTGGCCACTTAATGTTTCCCCTCACCTAAGTCCAGATGTTCATGTCTGGCTTGTGGTTTGTGATTGAGGGCGGGTTGTAAAGTCCAGATGTTCATGTCTGTCTTGTGGTTTGTGATTGAGGGCGGGTTGTAAGGCGCATGTGTATGTCAAGCCACGTTGCCACGTGAGTGCGGATGTTGAGAATCCCACATTGGCTAATTTGAGAAAAAATGCCTGGCTTATATGAGGATGATGTACCACCACTCATTGCCTTAAGGTTTTGAGTAGATATGGGCCTCACCTCATGTAAGTCCAAGTTTCAACAGAGACTCAGCTTATCGTATGCGAAATCTAGCTTTTTATTTAACTCGAGTTGAATCAAACAACTAAGTTTATAGAATAATAAATACTTGAATGGTTAATTTGTGATAGTAACACACATTCACATACATATGTAGAATATCCACGACAACAACAACATTACCCCATTGTCATATATGCTTCCGTCTATAGCGGGATATGAAGGGTCGGATGTACGCAACCATATCCATGTGTTAGAAACACGCAAAGGTTGTTTTCCGATGACCTATAATGATGCGTCAAGCTATGTCGATCAATTACTACTTCATAATATAAGAATCACATCCAATTTAGTGAGTGATTTTGCTTTATTCCAAAATCGGTAAATAAACTTATAAGTCATAAGTTGTAATTTATGTGCTTTAATAAAGTAGGGTTTCTTGTATGCATCCTTGGAACAGTGAACATTTGAGTATGAATGTAATCGATCTATAACCAATTCAAACAATTATTGACAGTAAACACAGAGGTGGAATTAGTTCCCATAAATGCGTCTAACACAAACGGGATAGGATCACCTCACTCCAGGGGGGTGCGGTGACGCGTGACTGCGCGACACGTGGTGGCAAGGGAGGGTGGTGAGGCTAGATGTCACCCTCATCTAGTCTCACCACCCTCCTTTGCTGCCACGTGTCGCGTGGTCACAAAAGAGGTGAGGAAAGTTGGGGTGAGGAGATCCCAACCCAACACAAACACGCTGTACGTCAGGTTGATTTTGCGAGTTTCTGTTGTCACTGTACAAAAGGGCTTTTTCAGCTATAGATTTGGTAAAAGATCAAAATACAAAGTAAAATGAGAGATACTTAAACGAATAATTGTTTAATTACTTGTCGTGAAAAGGATTTTCTTGCTAAAGTCAAGACTGAGTAAGTTATAATTTGTTATCAAAATATGAAAAACTTTTCACGAGAAATTATATTTTTAAATGATTTGATTTGCCTTCAGAATGATTTAGTTTGTCTTTATAATGATATTTCTATAAGTATTAATTTAATTGGCTGTGTAAACTTATGTATGTTTATTTTTTTGAAAAATTTGTATTACATTATTGTACTTGATTTTGCCTGCGCTAGTAATATTGTCTAGGTCTGTTTCTGTCTCCGGTCTTCTTCCCAACCTCACCACAAGCATGGAACAGTCCACCCTGAAATTCGAAACAAACAAAAAAAAAAAAAGGAAGGAAGCTAAAACCTTTGGTAGATGTTAGAAAATAGGCTATTTATGTGATTTGGGCCCCTGTAATGTCCCTAGCTCGTTAATAATGAAGATTTTTTTGGTTTTATTTGGATAAGGCTACGTATAACAAATCGCGAAACGATCCGATTTTTCTCAGATCCTATGTAAATACAGAAATTTAGTGCATCGAGAATGTTTTAATCTAACGGTTGAATATTTTAATATTTTATTAGCTGACAAGGACAGCCACTTAGAAACACTGTAGACTAAGTGTATCTAACTACGACTTAAGAATGTTCCCTTAATGATGTCAAGATGACGTTAAATTGAAAACTTCACGTGAGAAGAAATAGAACAGGGTCTGTTTTATGCATTAGCTCTTCACATATGTAAAGCTATGGATGAAACACTACTAACCATTTTAATGTATAATTAACGTTTATTTGTTTACTAACCACTAAAATATACATTAAAATACACATATACATGAAAGAGGGTGAGACCCTATTTTGTAAACATACCCAAATTATGCTTGCATGTCAATCTTTTAATAGTTTATTACTTATTGAACAATTATTAATATGTTAAATAATCATCCTTTGGAGCAAAAGGTCATACCCTGGCTCTGAGGGCCCTCATCGCCTCAGTCACAAAGTACATCATAGAGTATGTAAATCAGGATCGGAGTATGTAAATTAGGATCTCAGCGACCTCCTAGATTGCGGGAGGTCATACACAAGGATGTCCACTGCAAATGGGCTTTTGGCCCGACAACTAGTAAAATACACACGTGTTCTTGGAATCGAACCATAATCTAGGAGAGGTCATACGCAAGGAGTCTACACAAGGTATCCACTGCAAATGGGCTTTTGGCCTAAACAACAATAAAATGCATACGTTTTCTTAGAATCGAACTATGTACCTGAATACCAACTGAGCTAGGCTGTTAAACCATCCTTCTTTGGTTATAATAAAGTTAGTGTTACGTCTCTGTTTAGCTGTCAAAACTTTGTCGTTTGTCGTCGATAATTTTTTCAGCGCACAGGGAACCTTTGTCCTCAATAATTTGCCATGAATATCTCTATCTTACTTAAATTAGAAATTATAAGTAAAAAAAAATGTCAACAAATGTTTTAATGCATAAAAAGACAAATCTCTGACACGGGTCTTAGTCCGAGTTTGCGTGAAAGATAAAATCAGATCATTCTATGGTTTTTAACGGGATTTACTATTCATTTCCTTTGTGTCAAAAGGTTAAACTCCAACCCAAAAAACTATGCACTGTTCTAGCCCAAAGAAGATGCGGGAGGATGTAACCAACAGCCCAGCGGCTTCCTAGATTGGGTGAGATCTTACGCAGTTACCCACAACACTTTTAGCCTAGCAGCACAGGAACACCCACACTATGTGTGTCCCTAGATTCGAACTCATGACCTATTGTGGTAATCTACAATCCGAATAACAACTGGACTATGCAATGCTGGGCTTACTATCCATTTTCTTCGCCTATATAAAGAGGTCCACTGCCCCAAAAGCGAAACCATCGATCCTTGGCTTGCCATACTTAAAACAGAGTGGATTCAGTTCCAAGAAAAATGGATTTCTCCTGGATTCAAAACGAATCTCCCTCAGTTTCAAACTACCCATCATTCGATTCACCAGATTATTTTCCTTGGAACGATTTCTTGGCATCCCAAAACACTTCATGGCCCTTCAATTCTAACAACTCAGGAGAAATGCTACTACCTGATGCTCTGCCAAGCGTTGCTGTAGAATCCGTTGAAACCGATTCGTCCGCCAGTGCAAAAGAGGAAGAAGTAACTTCTAAATCAAAAGAAGAGAGTCCAAAAGCAGCAAGAGGAAAGAACTACAGAGGAGTTCGAAGGCGGCCATGGGGTAAATACGCGGCGGAGATAAGAGACTCGACAAGAAATGGAGTGAGAGTATGGCTTGGAACATTTGATAGCCCTGAAGCTGCTGCTTTGGCTTATGATCAAGCTGCATATGTCACTAGAGGACATATGGCTACTCTTAATTTTCCCGTTGAAGTGGTTGAAGAATCATTAAATGGGATGAAATGCGGCGGCGATGAGGTTGAGGGATCTCCTGTGGTGGCTTTGAAAAAGAGACATTCAATGAGGATGAGTGGGAAGCAGAGGAGCAACCGGAAAAACAAGAAAGTTGAAGAGGTTGAAAGGGAGAATTTGGTTGTCCTAGAGGATTTGGGGGCTGATTTTCTTGAAGAATTGCTGAATTCCTGTTGATGAATTCTCAATTGTTTTCCTTTTGTCTTCAATCAAGGTTCTGTTAAATTGTTACATGGTATTTAAAAAAAAAAGTGTACATGGTTAACAATTTACAAACTAGAGAAGGATATCTAATATCTTCCCTCCCATATATAGAGAGAGATTTACTAAGACTTAATTTTCCAGTTTATAAAAATTCATTTGTTACATGTCATATAATATATACATGTTTGTGCTAATGAAATGTGGATCATACTAAAAGCTGAGTTTTTTAAAATCACCAATTTTGTAACCAAAGTCTGCAATAGCAGTTGCTCGGTGCTTACGCTCTATTTTACGGATACATGCATTCCGTGAATAACAAAAAGCAAGAAGTCCTTCAAATACATAATTTCGCTATTCATGCAAAGGACATGCATCCAAGATTAGCATCATTATATACATATGTCATACGTACACACACACATATATATGCACGTACATATATGTTTCCATTTCCAATGAAGTCAGGAACACATTCTTTCTTGACTTTGGAATATGATGTAATAAAGCAAAATGACTCACTAAATTAGTTGCGCTTCTCATATTATGAAGTAGTAGTTGATCGACATAGGTACGTTAATATATTTTTATTATGTGTCATCGGAAAACAATGTATGTGTGTTTCCAACATATGAGTATGTTTACGTACATCCGATCCCCTCATACCCCGCTATAGGCGGACGACTCTAAAACAATGGGGTAATGTTATTCTGTTGTTGTATTATATGTACCTACATACACATACATACCGTGCATGCATGTTTGTGTATATGTGTGTAGGTATAACAGGACGTGTATTTTATATAAAAACAAAAAATCAAAATATCATATACGGAAGAAGTATTAATTTAAGAC
Source organism: Eustoma russellianum (assembly GCA_036186865.1). NCBI lineage: Eukaryota > Viridiplantae > Streptophyta > Magnoliopsida > Gentianales > Gentianaceae > Eustoma > Eustoma russellianum. Next base: position 42,217,242 of record AP025042.1, read on the forward strand.
TGTACAATTTTATCCTAATAAAATATAGTTAAATGCAATTTACCCACGTAACAATGTCGCTAACTCTAGGCGGTTGGCCCATGATGAGTAAAGCACAGACAAAATTTCCGGTGTCCCCATGATGGGTTTGATGGGCCTTAAGGGCTATAGAGGTCAAGTAGACTCGGGTGCAAGGTCATCATCCACCAGGTCTTGGCCCATAAACTGCGTCCAGTAGGAGACATTTTTTCAGGGCTTATAATGTTTTCGGTAAATTTGAAAAGATTAAATATTAGGAACTAAGCCTTACGTAAATACGTGACTGACGTGCTAGGAAAATTCACGAAAAAGTTAGAATATTATCCACCCTAACTTACACGTATTTTACCTCCTAAGTTTTGAAAGTTTTTACCGGGTCACGGGTGTGTAGGGGTGTTAACAAGCCGAGCCGAATATTAGGTTTTCGTATTCGGATTCATTTAGTTAAACGAACTATTTGGTTCGATTCGTTTACTGTAACCAGCTTTAAATTTTGTTCGAGTTTGACTTGATAATACTATAGCTGTTTAAACGAGCAGAATAGTTTGCAAACAGTTTGACTCGTTTTAGTAAACGAAAATAATTAGGTGTTCGAATTCAGCTCTTTTAAGCAAAATTAACGAACGAACTTAAATCAAATATGAATCAAACTCGAACAGTTTACGAATTGTTCGTTTCGTTTAACACTGGTAGGGGTGTGGTCGTTTATTAGTTTCCCTTGCAAGGAACTCCTCATTTTCCTATTTGGACCAAGTTTGTTTGGCATAAATTTGTTTCCTTGTGACACATATGCTAAACATATTATGACAGCTTTTTGTCTCCTTAAGTCACATAAATCAATAAATGCGAGATGTGTCTATCAAAACGCAAGCGTTAGTCTCTAAAGTTGAAGTTTATATACAAGCCTTGATGCACATTTTATCTACAACCCTTAATGCACATATGGCCCCTTTGGCAGATGTTGGTTAAATCAAAGTCTCTTTCTTAATAAAATAAAGAAAAGGAAAAGGTCAATCTATACCATATCTTTTAATATGATATATTTTTAAATATGATATATTTTTAAAGATATTGGTGATTATGTCAAACATTAAGGGGCAAAAGGTAATTATACTTTTTTTTAAGAGGAAAGATTTTCACAAGCCTCAAAACTATTTCTGACAGAACCTTTTGACCTTTTATTATTTTATTTTTTTTAATGTTTTGGTCCTTCATCAATTTAAACCGCAACATGGTTCCTGCTTCAGTTATAATATTAGCATTTCAGAGGGGGGTAAAAACGTCTATTCAATTTTAAATTAAATTAAACTTTATTTTTTTCTTCCCCTTCTATCTTTTCCGGCAACGACATCTTCTCCAAATCGCCTTAGCATTGGGGGGACAGGCCGAAGGTGATATTTCAATAGCTTTATCATACAAATCCAAGGTGACATTAGGAAATATGGCGGCGAGGAAAAGAAATTCTAGGCGGGTGCGCCTCCTGTGCGTTTCGGTCGCAAACAGCGAAAGCATAAAGGCTCTGAAGCAGCGGCGGTGGCTCAGCTTCCGGTGGTCACGCCTTTGTCTAAATGCCATCTACGTCTATTGAAGCTGGAGAGGATAAAAATTTACCGTTTGTTCATAATGTCTACGCCAATTGAAGCTGGCGACCACTTCTTCTCCTCAAAAAATTTATAAACCTCTCACATCAATGCTACTTCCAGCAAACTCATGAAAGTACTCTAACCAGTTCACACACACTCATCAAGTCAAAGAAAGTTAATCCCCTGAAGAAGAAATTCGAATTGAGAACTGATATATGGTAAAGCCATTAGGCTTTCTACATGGTTAATTAATAACTTGGCATAAATAAGTTAGCCTTGCAAAGCAGAATATTGAGAAGTGGACATGTGAATAGCATATCTTGATATCTTTACTGTTTTGGTTCTCATATGAACACGTTATAGCAGAACTTGTTTCTGGAGCTTCAAATTATTATGTTGTTGTTCCTCTTCAAGTGGAACCTGAAAGCAGTGTTTGCATTTAGGAAGAAAAACTGTTTTCTTTTCATTGATCTTTCTGGTATAGTACAGCCCTATTTATGCTATTGTTACACAATATTACAAGGAAATAGAATCACCTATTCAATTACCTATTAATGTTCCTAATCAATGTTTTCCTATCTAAGGTAATGATTTGATTTATTTACAAATGGAAAGAATCAAGCTGTCTTAATTTACTGCATCATCTTCTCCTGATTTTGTGCCTTTTTCTCAACACTCCCCCTCAAGTTGAACAGTAGAGTCTCTAATGTCCAACTTGCGCAAAACACTGGTGAATATTCGTCCATTGACTGCTTTAGTGAGTATGTCTGCAAGTTGATCCTCGGAGCGAACAAACGGTAGAGCAACGATGCCGTTATCAAGCTTTTCTTTTATAAAATGTCGATCAATCTCGATGTGTTTTGTTCTATCGTGTTGAATCGGATTTTCTGAAATGCTAATGGAGGCCTTGTTGTCGCACCTAAGACACGTCGGACCCTCTGCTGGAAAGCCAAGTTCTGCCATAAGTTTTCTTAGCCATAAGACTTCCGTAATGCCTCTAACGATTCCTCGAAACTCTGCTTCCGCACTAGAGAGAGCCACCACTGATTGTTTTTTGCTTCGCCAAGTCACTAGGTTTCCTCCAACCAAGGTAAGATATCCAGATGTCGATCGCCTGTCCACTATGTCTCCTGCCTAGTCAGCATCAGTGTATGCTTCAATGTTGAGATGTCCATGGTTTCGAAATATGATACCGTGTCCAGGTGTGCCTTTAAGATATCTAAGTATTCTGAATACTGCCTCCAGATGATGTTTTTTGCGGACTATGCATGAATTGGCTTACCACTCCCACTGCATAGGCTATATCTGGCCGAGTATGGGACAAATAGATCAGCTTTCCAACCAGTCTCTGATATTGTTCTGAATCTACTTGAGTAGCTCCCTCGATCACCTCCAACTTTTGATTTGGTACCATTGGTGTATCCACAGGCTTTCCATTTAGCAACCCCACTTCAGTGAGTAAATCCAGGACATACTTTCGTTGGGAAATATAGATCCCTGTGGCCGACCTCAGTACCTCGATTCCCAGGAAATATTTCAGGCTTCCAAGGTCTTTCATTTCGAACTGAGTGAACAAATGATTCCTGAGACGAGAGATTTCATTAGTATCGTTTCCAGTAATAATCATATCATCAACATAAATAATAAGACACGTAATATTACTTTCCTGTTTTCTGAAGAAAAGAGTGTGATCGGCATTACTTTGCTTGTAGCCATCCTTTTTCATGACACTAGTGAACCGTCCGAACCAAGCTCGGGGTGACTGCTTCAAACCATATAGCGCTTTATTCAGCCTGCACACCTGCTTTGGTTCAAACTCACTCGTAAAGCCTGATGGTGGTTCCATGTACACTTCTTCTTCCAGTTCTCCATGCAAAAATGCATTCTTTACGTCGAATTGTTGTAATGGCCAATTTTTATTTGCTGCAATGGAAAATAGTACCCTGATGATGTCTATTCGCGCTACCGGAGAGAATGTCTCTGAATAGTCGATGCCGTATGTCTGTGTATATCCTTTGGCGACTAGCCTGGCTTTATGTCTCTCAATGCTCCCATCCGCTTTGTATTTAATGGTAAACACCCACCTAGATCCGACCACTTTCTTCCCGTGAGGTAACTGACATTTCTCCCAAGTCTGATTCTTTTTGAGTGCCTCCATTTCCACATCCATGGCCTTTTTCTATTTAGGTTGACGACAGGCTTCTTCTATATTGCGATGAATCTCTTCAGAGTAAAGTGTTGTAAGAAAACCATATGCTGAGTCTGCAATATTCTCTCGTGGACCTCTGATTGGGTATTTAGTGTCTTGAGCAATTTTAGTTGGGGAGTATCGTTTGGGTGGCACTCCTCTGTTTGTTCTAGGTGGCAACACTCGTCCCTGTATCTCTGAAGAATTGTTAGTACAGTCCATGTCGTAATCATGGGAAATGGGAGACTCAACAGGTGGATTATCAACAGGGGACATAGTAATAGGTAAAGGATCAGATTCTGAATCGTCAACATGTATAAGATCACTTACCTGGTGCAAGTCGTTCATCCGGGAAGCATCATTAGTGGGTCTGAGGGTGATGTCTCTATTATCATGGATCACTGCTGAGCAGTCGGCGTCATCTACTTGCCGTGTTGGTCCAGTAGCCAGCCAGTATGGTACTGTCAGCCAATCGAGAGTATCGTCACTAGCTATCTCCCCCTGAGACTGAGATTGGGTGAGAAAGAAAGGTTCGGTTTCGAGAAACACACAATTCATAGTCGTATGAATACGACGGGTTCGAGAATTGTAACAACGGTATCCCTTTTGTGTAGATGCATACCCAACTAATGCACATTTCTCAGCACAGGGGTCAAATTTGGTTCGTTGGGTTTTGGGTATGTGAACAAACACGGTGCAACCAAATATGCGAGGGGGAAGCGTAAGGAGGGATGGAATTTTGGCTTGGGTAGCTAACATTTGGAGAGGGGTTTTATGCTTGAGGATAGAAGTGGGCAGTCGATTACTAAGATACGTTGCAGTAGACACTGCCTCAGGCCAGAAACCACGAGGAACATGGGCATCTAGCATCATGGCTCGAGTCATTTCAAGAAGTGTTCTGTTTTTTCGTTCGGCAACCCCATTTTGTTCAGGAGTTCCCGGACAGGAAGTTTGATGAATAATACCATGGTCGGAGAGAAATTTTTGTAGTGCCCCTTCAAAGTATTCCCCACCATTGTCTGAGCGTAGTATTTTGATAGGGGTGTGGAACTGTGTTAGAATCATGCTGTGAAATTCGATAAATTTTGTAACAACCTCATATTTGTGTTTGAGAATATATAACCATGTCATTCGAGAGAAGTCATCCACAAATATGACAAAATATCTAAAGCCAAGTGAAGTAGTATGAGGGGCAGGACCCCACACATCTGAATGAACTAAGGAGAATATAGTATCGACTCGAGTATTATTAGCCCGATATGTCCCTCGAGGCTGTTTGGCCTGAAGGCAAGTGTTACATACAAACTGGTCTAAATTATTGTTTGATGAAGAAAAAAGTGCTGGAAAAAGACATTTAAGATAGCTAAATGATGAATGCCCTAACCAGCGATGCCAGAGCCATATCTGACGAGTAACTGATCCGGTGGCATGATTAGACCGGCCCTGTTGCTCTACTGTGTCCACGTAATAAAGGCCACTATCTTCAGTATCACGTCCAATGATGGTCCCCGTATGAATGTCCTGCAAAAGACAAAATGACGGATACATGAGAACGACACAGTCTAATGCCTTAGTAATTTGGCTTACAGATAGTAATTTTGTAGAGAGATGGAACAAAGAGACAATGAGGTATGGTTAATTTTGGGGTGATGGAGATGGTCCCTCCTCCTTGAACAGGAATCATTTCTCCGCTTGCAGTCTGAACATGGGATTTTTCTGGGGTTGATGGTTGAGTGAAGTCTGCTGGGTCAAATGACATGGTGTCAGTGGCCCCGCAATCAATTACCCATCTGGAGGTGTCATGTGAGGGAAATTGGGTAGCTTGGAAGGTATGTGCGTTAAGGTGATGTTGTTTATAAGTGGAAGGGTCCTTTTGAGGGTTATGGGAATTTGCAGGGTCATTTGGTGAATATACTGGTTTATGGGGGGCTGTTTTGGGAATTTTGGAAATTTCTGGAGTTATTTCGGCTGGGAATGAAACATTGGGGCCGTTTATTGCAATTTCAGGCTGAGGAGGGACTTGACTTGAATTACATAATTCTTCATGGACTGTATTAACCTGTTCAGAGATATCAAGGACATGAGGGTAATTTACGAGGTATAAAAAGGTAAGGGGGCTAGGGTTTTTCCCAGGCCCCCTTTTACCTGCCGCTTCCTTGCCCGCTTCCTTGCTGAGGTTAGGGTTGGCCGCAGGTTCCTGTGTGTGGTCAGTTGGGCTGCCTCCGTTTGTGCCGCCGCCGTCCTCCCGTTGGGGGTTGATGCTGGCTGGTCCTCCAGCGATGGCTGTGCCTCCAAAACCTGTCACGGTAATCCTCTTTCCTTCCCACCAGTCTGGATATCCTTGCAGCTGGAAGCAATTTTCTTTTATGTGGCCTTTTTTCTTGCAATGGCTACATTGTAGTTGGCTCTTGTCAATTTTCCCATCCCGTGATGAAGAGTTTGAGCGGGATGGGGGTCCTCCAGTCCCTTGTTTCTCTGTCTGGGTTTGTCTGTTCTTATTTCGGCCCATGGCCAGAACTCTTCCTATCAGTCCCTGTCCAACTTCTACTCCCGATGATGAGTGCATCTCTGAGGGAGTATGTCCTCTGAGGACGCTATTTCTTGCCTCTGCTCTTCGAATCTCTGCGAACGCCGCTTCCACGGAGGGTAAAGGTTCCCTCTTGACAATGTCCTTTTTTTCTTGTTCAAAGCGGTCTCCTAAGGCCAACAAGAACTGATAGAGTCGGGATTCCTGAATTTTTCGGGTATATAATCGGATGTCCTCTGGGCATCTCATCGGGTTCGGATCTTTGGTGTCAATTGACACCCATATTGCTTGCAGTTTGTTCCAACATTCTTCCACTGTACCGTCTCCTTGCCTGATGGTACTAGCTTGTTTGTGAAGGTCAAAAATTTGGAGTCCATCACCTCCCATGCCGTAGGTAAGTGTTAGGCCATCCCACAAGGCCTTGGCTGTGGGATACCTAGTTATGTTGCCAATCATCGTTGGTTCAACATTTTGTAAGATCCAGGTAAAGACCTTGTTATCATCTTGTTCCCATTTGATGTACTGTGGGTCAATCGGTTGTGGTGGTGGCGGGTTTCCTGTCAAATGGGAGATTTTGCCTTGGCCAAGGATGGCCCTATAGATTATTGTTGACCATAGTGAGTAATTCCCACTGTTGAGTTTGACTGATATGTGCAATATTTTAGGAACGTGCACATCTTGAGATGGTACGGGTGGGCGTAAACTCTCTCTGAGGATCTGGGCGACTTGTAACGCTAGATCTCCAGGGACGGTGTTTGTGGTGGATGAAGATTCTGGAGAAATTGGTATTTCGGATTTGCCAGTGTCTGACATTGTTGTTTATTTTGCAGGTCGGTATATTTGAACAGATATTTGTTAGCAACACAACTGAATGGCTGTGAGGGTTATCAGAATTTGACTAGCCGTATGGCTGAGAAAGGAGGAAGGCAGTGATGAAGTTCTTTCTGAGCCTATTCCCAGAAACTTCAACCGGTTTTTTCCTTTACAGAGAGGAGAAATCCTGCTCTGATACCATGTTTGCATTTAGGAAGAAAAACTGTTTTCTTTTCATTGATCTTTCTGGTATAGTACAGCCCTATTTATGCTATTGTTACACAATATTACAAGGAAATAGAATCACCTATTCAATTACCTATTAAAGTTCATAATCAATGTTTTCCTATCTAAGGTAATGATTTGATTTATTTACAAATGGAAAGAATCAAGCTGTCTTAATTTACTGCACCATCTTTTCCTGATTTTGTGCCTTTTTCTCAACAAGCAGGTCGCTCTTCATGGTATTTCAGCAACGAGACATATGTCCTTGAGAATGAGGGGAAGAAGGAGGTGATGGCCGGTGTTAATTAGAGAATAAAAGCTTATTTTTACTGATTTTTAAAAAAAAAAAAATTGGAGAGGGGAATCGAACTCGAGACTCAGAGTTGGGATAAATACTACTCAACTACTAGACCTAAAAGTTTTTTTGCTTATTTTTATTGATTTACAACTGTTTATATGGGTTCTATATAATATAATACAATCATCGTAGCTATCTATGTTATACAATGAATACATTAAGTGTGAATATATTCTTCTTTCATGATTTGGCATGATTTGATTTCATTATTCTTTAATTTGTTTTTTGATTTTATCTTTGATCATACTCTTCTTCAAATTAAAGTTAAGTAGTAAGATCATTGAAGTCTTAGGTGCATAGTCACCTTTAAACACTAATATTTATAAACTAAGAGATTGAGTTTTAAAAGAGTAACCTAAATTTGATATGTTTATTTGATAGGTTTAGTTTATCGATCTGAATACAAACATATCAGTGTCGTGGGTCGTGTTCAAATCCGTCTATCAATCAGAAATGTCAAATTACTTATGTTTACAAGTGGAGTTTGGTAGGTTGCTTTAGTAAAAGTTTTTTTTTGGAACGGCAGGTTAATCGATGTTGAACCTGAATACGTTCAATAATTTGGACGTCATTTTTGGGTTCAACCAGATTTTAATTTGAACCAGCAAAGTCTCAACCCATGAAGAGCCTACGAGTCGTATATACGGTTTTGTGTTGTGTTAGTGAGATAATTAGTTAATGAGATTGCCGGTCTTAATGTTAATAAGACTAATTCAAGTGGTTATAGGCGATAAATTAGATTTAAATCTCTACTTAGACAGAGTTCTTATTACTTATTATTGTGGTTTATTTGTACATATTATAGCCGTTATTCCCACTTAGTTCAGCAATTTATCTGTGTTTCTTGTAAATATATTACACTGATCAAGAAAATAAAAATAAAAAAGATAATGCAAGCGGATATTTATTTTGACTTATTAATATAGATAAATGAAATATACAATATGGTACTTGTTTTAGTAGTTATAATATAATTTTAAATATGAGTAATCAGGTTTTAAAAATAATGTCGTTAATTTGTATAAAAAGTTAATCTTTTACATGATAGAAAATGTAAAAATAAAAAGTATATTAAAATTTTATTGGAAAATGTGCAGCGTCAGGAGAAAAAAAGACATCTTCCTCAGCAATACACTCTTTCATACGTACACCAACATCTCGTATACATACACAATCCTTTCTCTCTCCAAGATAAGTGGATGCAGACTCGGACACCACTAACAGCCAACCTTAATAGACGACTGCAGTGCCCAGTACATAGCCCAACTGGTTTCGGTCAGGAATTCTCGAAACAAATGTCAGATGTTCAATTCTTGTCAAAAGCAAGAGAGCCTATTTCTAGCAAGTACATTGTGTGGGAGGTTACTTGGCCTGTAGGCTTGCCTGCAGTCCTGGGAGTCTCCTAATGCAGACAACTGTGTATATGACCAAGCTCCTGCTAGCGGGCCGTTGGATACCTGATTTACATCCCTACACTATCTTTGAGACTAGGTGTGACAAGATACTTACTGGTTGGAGTTAAACTTTTTTAATAAACGATTGCAGCTACTTTCTGAACCAACATTTGAAGTTTCCGACTTCCGACCACTTAAGCCCAAAAACATCTGTTGTCCGGAAATTTCCTCTTAAGTTACAAGTATTCTAAATTTTTTCATTTTTCTTGAAGCATATAGGTCAAATCTCTGATTCTCAAGAATTTTATTGTCCCAATTACATGAAGCTGCATGGAAGAAATAAACTTAGAGTTCAGCTGTTTCGTAAGTTGATTAGACATTGTCAGGAATCCATACAATGTGTCTACTGCAAAATGAGCCAGCAACTTTTTAACCCAATTAGACCGGACACAATATCATAGCCATTACTGGCTTAGATAGCAGTATTATTGCACTCATGCTGCGTGTATTCCGGTTTAAACATGCAATCTTTCTTAGAGCAATTTCCCGTACCAACTAAGTTACGCATGAGATCTACATTTTTCCATTTTTATTATCCAACGACGTTGATTAGTTAGTTATAGACTACTTTTAGTCTCTGTCAGTATAACCACATCCAAGACCTTCCAAAATTAGGAAAAACTATACAATTGAAGATTATAATGTATATTTGATTTGAGTGTTGTCAAATTTAGAAACAAAATGAAGAAAAAGAAACCAATGTTGATGTTGTTTTAATCATTTTCTCGATCGATATTCTAGTTTCGAACCCTAAGTTACTACGACATTAGTGCAAACTCAACTAATTTGAAAAAAATGATATAATAAATTCGATACTTCACAACAGGCAATGTAGACTAATGATTTTGTGTGGATTGTTCGGTAAAAAAAAATATTTTTAATCTAGAAGTTCGTTGAATTTCTGATTTATGTGCTTCACGAAACTTTTTTAGAGTGAAACGGTAGAGAATTCGGATCGGGTATGACTTTCTGCATTAAAATAAATACCTTGTTGGCTAGATGCATTAGTTGGGCCTTTGACGATCTTTTTCTTTCCCCGACGAACGAAAATAAATCATAAATCATTCTACAGTTGATTGTATTCAGAACTGCACTTTACGGAGCTAAAACATGTGTTTTTCACTTTTGAATTATCAATTAATGGCTACTCTCAACCATGACCGTTGATATTGGAACCTTCGTGCCGATCTGACTTTGATATCGTGCATTTACCAGGCAGAGCAATCGAGTGCAAATCTCATATATTGCTCTGAAAATATCACATAGTGGAGGCTAGGAGAAAAGCGGGATTCTCTCAACTTATAGGAGTTAGGATCTCCTCACCGCTTTTCTCTCACCCACTCGTCATCACGCGACACATGGCAGCATGGATTGGTGGTAAGACTAAATGAGGGTCACTCGTATCTAGCCTCACCATCCACTCCTGCTGCCACATGTCGCGTGGTAACGAGTGGGATGAGAGAAAAGTGGGGGCAAGAGATCTCATCCTAACTTATAGATACATTAGAGCAAAAGTTCATTTACTGGTCTTGTATGTTTCTATCGTTCCAGTCTTAAAAAACATGATGGAGGATGCAAATTAGGAACCCGACGGCCTCCTCGGTTGGGTGATGACTTATGCAGTGACCACACAAGATATCCTTGCAAACCAAGCTTCGGCCTAACAGCCGTGGAACACAGTGTACGTGTCACTGGATTCAAACGCTTGACCTCTTGGAGTAAATCCAAACCCGAATTATAAATATCCTGTTAAATGGAAGTCTCATTCAATGCATTCCAAAGTGCACGTTAATTTGACTTTTTTCTAAATATATTTTGTTCCTTTTTTGTACTCTTTTAGATGTTTTAGGCATTTATTTTATGTTTATAAGGATCTTGTGTATATAAGTTTTCTTGTGCTTTCTAGTAGACTAATTTAGTTATAATATTATCCCTTTATTGCTGGATTAATTGTAGAAATGATTTACTTGCTTTCTTTTCTTAATTGCTACATGAGTCCGATTCCTCAGGTGTAGTTGGTAGGTAGATTAGTTTAATTTTTTTTTGCATGCTTACTGTAGCTGGTAAATTAATTAGCTTTAATTGATAATTGTTTGACTAATTTAGTTTTTTTTCCTGATAGCGTATGATTAATTTAGTTAGTAGTTTAATTTAGCATTTAGTATAGGTGTATATAGCTGTTAGATTTAATCGCTTTAATTATAGTAGATAGTTTATTGACACAACATACAATCAACACTTGCTTGTTTCTTCTTTTTTTTTTTGTTGTTGTTGTCTTGCTCACTCACAGGCCACCTATAAGCTCATTTAGATTAATCTTTGATGTAATATATCATCTGAATAATAGTTGAACTACGTGATAAGGCTAATTTGGATTAATCTTGTTGGATTAATTGTTGTTGACCAGGAATATTAATAGTTGTTTTTTTTTGGGATCGTCTCTCTTTACGTGGAATGAGACTGCGTTCATAATTTGAAGAAGGATTATTCAACAAATGTGAAAAGACATGTGAGGTTATTGATTTATTATTATTTCTTGGAATAAAAGGTTATATCTGGTCTTGAGGTCCTTACTGTCTCAGTTCCAAAGAGCATTGTAGAATATGCAAATCAGGAGTTCAGCAGCCTTCTAAATTGGAGAGTATTGTCTGCCTACCACTTATCCTCCTCAAACCCTAACGATAGCTTTTGATGTCGTTGGGATATACTAGGTCCGGATGATGATGATACGTAAGGAGGCTACTGCAAACTGGCTCTTTGGCCTAGACAGCATTAAAACATTCGCACTGTGTATGTTCCTGAAATCAAATCATGTACATCTTAAAGGAACATTCAATCCAAGTATCAACTGAGTTATGTATGTATGTGAACTGATTTGTTACTATTTCAAGTGGGCATCTTGCGAGTTTTGCTGATAAAGGCAATATTCTTTTGGTTAGTTGGTCTTGGGACAAAGGCAATATTTTAGGCAGAGAAATAACGCGGAAGACCGAAGCTGTCAGCCTGTCAGTAACGAAGAACGAATTTTCAAAGTAAGCACAATTTTATTTGTGATCAAATGTTTCATCCGAATAGTTATTTTTATGTCACGTAATAACACAACTTTAATTATCAACTGGGTGGGGGCCATAATTACTCAAGATGAAGTGAATTTCAAGCCGTCAACGATGCATATGTTTTATTCTTATACTTAAGAAAGTTAACATCTTTTAGTCAGAGTAAAAAAAAAAAAACTCTCTGCAATAGGGCTCAAATTTTAGAATCGTGGAGAGGGTAACGCTAATTATTTTGCTAATTACTTTACCTTAAAAAGAATAAACGTATTATATTAAACGAAAACTTTGGTCTAAAGGCCAAAAAAATCTTCAAAAGTAAATGTGAGGGCTCCATAATTTAATAGTTATTATGAAAGGTTGAGGAAAGGTAAAGAAATTTAGAAAACAGGTCTCTACACTCTTAAGAGTAATTTTATATTTAACTTCTTACCTTTTAAATACTTGACAAATAAAATATCACTATATTTTTTAAAACTAAGATGTAGCTAATTACAATCAAAATTATAATTTTATGTAACGCAAGATTTTAGATCAAAAAAGAAAAAAAAAGGCTCTTTCATTCTTTACCTTTCTTGGAAAATAATTTTGAAAAAGATCAGCTCCCGGTAAAAATTAAAAAAAGTTTTTATTCAATATTTTAATAAATAAAAGACACTATTATATCATATAAAAAATTGAACAATTAATAAAAGGAGGGTACCATGTTGTTAGATTTTGGAGAAAAAAAAGTTCTAAGAAATTGCATCTTTCAATGGTGGACAGGCAAATAAACATAAATGGCACCTTTAACCCTAACTTTAAACTATGGTTTTACTAATCATGATGCTTCTATGTAAGTGCCTATTAAAACTCAAGTTAGTGACTATTACCTTTTTGACTTTCAACCATTCTGGAATCCATCATAGATATAAGAAGCTACATGTACATTATGTACATTACATGTACATATACATATTATGTGTATTTTAATATCGAAATCCTCTTCTTTGTATTTCTTGAATTCCATCACTAACACACTATCACATCATATCTCTATTATTATGTCATTTATGCAGGTACATAAAGAGCCGGAGGTTTCACTGAAAAACAGACTCTCTCTCTCTTGGGACTGCCTACCACTTACCCTCTCCAGATCCTAACAATAGCTTTTGCTCTCGTTGGGATATACTGGGTACGGATGATGATGATTTATGACTTTAAGTACACATATAAATTAAGGTGTATGAGAATCAAATAAATCTAGAGGAAAATCAATATGAGAATCAAATAAATCTAGAGGAGAATCGCTATCTAATCGAGCAATTTCTCTAAAGTTTTCTATTCAAGCACGATAGCTTGTTGAAGAATAACTTTGATAAATACATCTTCTTAATGTTTACACTTATGCTGTATACTTTGTTAAAGAACAATAACACGAATAGACTAATGCATAAGCATTTACGTTACGCAAGAACCTGCAAGTAATAAAAATAAAATAAAACATGTAAACGCTTAGACCCGCTTAAGCCTTGCCCAAGTTCATATTACGTTATTTCATTTACATGTTATGTCATTTCAAATAGAAAATTAAATGGAACTATATATTATTAACTTACATAGTGTTTCTGGACTGTTTCCATTTCCAATGGGGTCAATGTCATACTCTTACTTGACTTTGAAATATGATGGAATAAAGCAAAATGACTCACTAAATTGGTCGCGTTTTTCATATTGTGAAGTAGCAAATGGTCGATACATCTTGATGCAATTTTCATTATGAGTCATCGAAAATGACATGTGTTTGTTTCTAACATATGATTATGTTTGTGTATATTCGACCCTATATATTTCGTTATAAGCGGGAGTTTTTAAGTCAATGGACAAAAGTTTAATAGACAAAAGTTTCTCACAAAAACAGTTTAGTGATCTCTAATTTACTTTCTCTTTAATTTAATGTGTGGGAATGACCAAAATAAGTCGTGGCACGTCTGACTTGCATTGGTAAACTTTTTTTTTTGGTCAAACAGAAGTTGAGTGGGGATAGTCAACGGTGAAATTGGAGTTCAATTTTCAACCACCTAAAGTGACATCTGTGCTTAATTTTGTCTCGTTAGCCAAACACGTGTCTTTTTTTTTTGGCATATGTACTTGGTATAATAGATGCTACCCGTGATGAAAATATGTGATATATATGCTAACAAATTACTTGGAATAAACTATTAAGGACAAACCTTTGTAGAGTAAAAAAAACACAGCTGGAATAATTGTGCCATTGCAGATATTTGAGTTGAATATCTTTTGGTGTTGAGACATGGACTTTAGTCATTTCACTATAATCGTGACTGTAATTTTGTTTCCATTTTTAATAAAGTGAAAGAAACATTTTTCACTTTGAAATAAGATGAAATAAAGTAAAATGACTCATTAAATTAGCTGCGCCTTTTTATATTATGAAGTATCAGTTGATCGACACAGCTTGACGCAATTTTCATTATAGATCATCGGAAAACAACATTTATGTGTTTCTAATACATGAGTATGGTTGCATACGTCCGACCTCCATATCCCGACATAGACAAAATTCTCTAAGACAATGTGATAGTGTTGTTATTGTTGTTGTGTGACTGTACGTTTTCCAGTATGACTTTTTAAGTCAGTGTTTTTTTATCATATTTTTATCCTATAAATTAATAATAAGTTTATTACAATGACAATATTTGTAATACCATATATTAAAGAGCACGTTAAAAAAAATAAAACGAGTATCATATTTAATTTTATTTTAGCCTGATTAATAATTTGTTATACAAAATCTTTTTCGGTCAGATAATTTAAATAAAATAAAACCAAAAATATACCTTTAACATTATAGTTTGCCGGATTTTGAACTAATAATGTAATTAACTTATGTGTAACAAATCACACAGCTACAATTTGTTATTCCTCTCCTTTTTCATCGGGTGATATATATGGTTCGTGAGTCTCAATACAGCCAAAGTTAACGAATTTTCAGAAAGAACTATTTTGACCATTCTTTTTATTTTCCTATCACCTTTTCTATATTGAGAAGTATAACTATGAGGTGTTATAGAGAAGCAAGGAAGAGACGACAATAGTTGTACTCTTTTTCTTTATTACATTTTAAAAAAAGACAAGATTACAAGATTCCAACATGTACAGAAGGCAGATGTTTAAAGTTTGGTAAGGAGAAAAAGCAACGATGTATAAAAGATGTTGATTAAAGAGTGAGGTGGAAGCCGAATATACCATGGAAGATCCTCCCCAGAAACCCATTCATTTCAACTGGAAAGTAATGCCCTATAAATACACCTGACTTTCTTGAAACTCAATCCCCAGAAATCAACCCTCTTTATTCATTCCTCTCCTAACGGTTTCCCTTCTACCGCAAACGAACAACAGGTCAGTGTCATGTTACATGTTTTGTTTGTCTCTTTCGTTCTCGCAAATGTTATTTTGTCTCACTTGTAGTTATATTTTTTTAATAACGATGATGATCTTCACTTACGGCCAGGAAAAACCGCTTTTATTTTCGTAGTTATATGTTTTCTTCATTTTATTAATTGATTTTCTTCTTTTGTTGAGTCCTTAGCTGTCAGCTTTCATCGATTCCTCGTGTGTGTATATGTATATATCTGTACTATTGTTTCTTCTAGTCTTTTGTCTGGTTGCATGCAGAGGTCTATGAAGAAGCTTCTTGAATATGATATCTTTGTGTTTGTCTATTTCGATTTTGTTTGTTTTTCACGTTTGACTATCCTTCCAGACATTTTTAAGGGGCCTGGGTGTTCTTGGATGCTACTTTTTCTCGATTTTCTTCTTCCCCTATTCCTAAATTTGGGTTCCGAACATTTCTCATGAATGTCTACTAAATTTTTCTGGCCTGGAAACTCCGATTCGGCAGGATGGCCCTGTGAGGTGTATACGGTTAAAAGCATTTATGGACACAGTTTTTCTGTTTTTCTTTCTTGTTTTCTTTGGGTATTTTTTTAAAAACAATGTTTTCACCATGCAGTAAAGAAATTCCTCCTCTCAAACAAACATAAATACACACACACACACGATATATATATATATATTGTTAATATAAAATACTGTTTGCAGCTAGAATTTGGAAGCGAAAAGCAAAAAAAAGGAAAAGGCAGAAGAGAAATGGCAGGAGAGCATCTGAAGGTTCTAAGTGCACTTGATTCAGCCAAAACACAATGGTACCACTTTACAGCAATCATCATCGCTGGGATGGGCTTCTTCACTGATGCCTATGATCTCTTTTGCATATCTCTAGTCACCAAGATGCTCGGCCGCATTTATTATCACGAAGAAGGATCTCTTAAACCTGGAACTCTGCCTCCTAACGTCTCTGCTGCCGTCAATGGAGTTGCCCTTTGTGGAACTCTTGCTGGCCAGCTATTCTTTGGTTGGCTTGGAGACAAGCTGGGAAGGAAAAAAGTATATGGGATCACCCTCATGCTCATGTGCCTTTGTTCTATTGCCTCAGGACTTTCTTTCAGCCACGATGCAAGATCAGTTATGAGCACACTCTGTTTCTTCCGTTTTTGGCTTGGCTTTGGCATTGGTGGAGATTACCCTTTGTCAGCCACAATCATGTCTGAATATGCTAACAAGAGGACTCGCGGAGCGTTCATTGCAGCTGTCTTTGCCATGCAAGGATTTGGCATTTTATCAGGTACGGTCGTGATTTTCTCTGATTATTTACATATTTACATATATGTCTGCATATGTTTGAAATCTTAGTGTTGTTTTATGTTCTGGTTGCTTATGCAGTCGGTTGTATGTTTGATAAATTGATCTAAGCTGTGTTATTTGGCAGGTGGGATTTTTGCTATGATTATTTCTACGGCATTTGATGCCAGGTTTCCTGCACCGGCTTATGAGGTAGATCCAGTTGCTTCAACTATTCCTCAGGCAGATTATGTATGGAGGATAATTCTGATGGCTGGATCATTGCCAGCACTCCTTACATACTACTCGCGGATGAAGATGCCGGAAACTGCTCGTTACACTGCACTTGTTGCAAACAATTTGCAACAGGCTAATGCTGATATGTCCAAGGTTTTGAATGTGGATCTTGAAGCCGAAACACATAAAGTGGACAGAAAAGTTGAGAAATCAGGCGACTCATTTGGTATATTCTCAAAGCAATTTGCTCGTCGACATGGACTTCACTTGCTTGGCACCACAACTACATGGTTCTTGCTCGATATCGCATTCTACAGCCAAAACTTGTTCCAGAAAGACATTTTTAGCGCGGTTGGATGGATCCCTCCGGCAAAGACAATGAATGCAATCAAAGAAGTCTTTACAATAGCAAGAGCACAAACACTGATTGCTCTTTGCAGCACCGTTCCAGGCTACTGGTTCACTGTGGCCTTAATCGATAAAATGGGGAGATTTGCAATCCAACTATTGGGCTTCACCATGATGACAATCTTCATGTTTGCCCTTGCCATTCCATATAATCATTGGACTCAACCAGGAAACCACATTGGCTTTGTGATCATGTACTCTTTGACTTTCTTCTTTGCAAATTTTGGACCCAATGCCACCACGTTTGTTGTCCCGGCTGAGATTTTCCCAGCTCGTGTTCGATCAACTTGCCATGGGATTTCAGCTGCATCAGGGAAGCTGGGAGCAATTGTGGGTGCTTTTGGATTTTTGTATTTGGCTCAGAACCAAGACAAAACGAAAACAGATGCAGGGTATCATCCAGGAATAGGGGTGAAGAACTCGCTGATTGTGTTGGGGGTTGTCAATCTTTTGGGATTGCTTTTCACGTTCTTGGTTCCGGAATCAAAAGGAAAATCGCTTGAAGAGATGTCTGGTGAAAATGAAGACTCAGGCAATGGGGTTGCCGAGATTGAACGCCAATCCTCCAAGAACAGCAGAACAGTTCCTGTTGTATAAGTTCTGTTCTGAAATTGCTTCCCCCCCCCCCCCCCTCTCCATCTTGAGTTTTTGCTAGAGTTATGCTTCTTGTCATCCTTTAACTATTAGGTACTGTTTTGATTAACCGGGTTTCCTTGTACTACTTCTTGTTCTCCTTCAACTATCAAGTGTTACATGAATTCCTTTCTTTGGGAATAGGTGCGAAATCTCAGTTCCTTTCTCACATAAAAGGTGCAGAAGTATGCTTTAAGAGAGGGAAGAGAAGAGACGGGTCAAACTAGATGTAGAAATTAGAACAAGAGAGAACTTGTATAAAAACCAAAAGATGGATAGTTAGGAATTTTTCTGAATGGGAGCATCCCTTTTGCTCTTGCTCGCAAAACATAAACTGATAAAGATCCTAAATGCCTACAAGTCAAATGAAAGGTTGCCGGGGGGAAGAAAACGATGGAAAGAGGAATCAAAATAGGACAAGCAAGCCGTTGGTTTCTAGACAGAATGATGTATTATGTTGCATGGTTTCATGTTCCCTTGAGTATATGATGGTGCATATTTATTTGGGGACCAACAACTAAGTTTTAGTGTAGTTTTCTTATGATATTTGACCATCATCACATAACATATGACATTTTTTTTGGGTATAAAGTGTAAACTTTTTGTACAAAGTGTAAGATAATTATGAGTACATCATATTATAAAGCGATCTGATTCCTTCTTAGATTCTGCACGAACACCTTAGGTGTTGTTCTGTCTGGATCAATAATCCTCCTACCATTTATCTTAGTGCGTTTTATACACTTATTAATACCATAACTAAAAGCTTATCAAATTCAATCATTTGCCATTTTCATTCAAGACCTAAATTTTTAGGATCATATGAAATCCGTTTAAGGCCATACTTATTTTAGGTAAATATCTAATATGTTTCTCAACAGAAAAGATTGAAAGAAGTCACATAACCAAATTTGGATTTCATCACTAAGAGGTTGTTTCCCTAAGTTTATTAACTGGTTAAACTAACTTGTACGCATTTTTTTTTCTTTTCTTTTTTTTTTTGTTTTGGATTTTGACATGTTTAGTATATGACACGTACCAAGTGTTTATAGGCACTTAAACTGCTTATAAGCTAGAATGCAAAAGGCTAAGTGTGAATAACTTAGTTTTTTCAGCTTATAAGTTGATATGAAAGAAACAGGTTTGACCAAGTAATACACATGATTACCCTTGAATTATCTTGCTTACACAGGTTTAATAACATGTTTTTAAATATATTTTATAAAAGAACAATCTACCTTAAAAATGAATAATATGTTTATTTTTAATCGTTAGTACATTCAAACTCCTTTATTTATACTGAAAAAAAATAAAGTAATGAACACATCTCTTAGATGCAATCGGACCATTCACTACTTTGATCCGACGAACCAGGTTTAATCTCTCTTACTAAATCTGGTACATCAGTCTGATCTTGATCAGTGGTTCAGATTAATCCTGAGTTTCAATCTCGGTCACTCATGTCTGTTTTGGTCAAAGGTCCTGATTATACGCTTAATATAATTTCCTTCTTACCACCACCACCCCTCGGCCCGATGGAGAGGCCAAGCGAGAAGAAAAGAGGAAAACTGTTCAGAAAGACGCTGAGAAAATCTTCAAGGATTGTTGTTTAATCCCTTGGTCGCAACCCCCAATTTATCGGGTTGAAGGCGCCAGAAATCCGTGCCCCAAATCGCTGTTAATCTGTGAGTCGATCCTTCTGATTTCAAGTGTAATCGGCGTTTGGAGGTTTCATTTACTTTAATAGGTAAGTTGTAGATATTCTCCATTCGCGAGCTATGATTTTAGAGTAGAGGAGCTAAGCTTTTAAAAATATTTGTAACTATCTTTTCAAGGAACCAAAGGTCCAACCATTCTACTTTAACGCAGTTGAGATGATCCTTCAGTTAACAAAGTCACTTTTCTTGGAAAAGTGTATAATATTTTTTATGTGTGCAAAAATTAGTCATATAAAACAGAATACATCTTAAGTTGTGATAATTTGTTTACGTGTTTGAGTCGATTATGTCTTTATGTTACTGTCCGTTTTGGGTGTTTAGATTATAAATTACCATAATTAGTGAGAGAAGTGGTGGGAAATGGACGGTGGAACTCAGCAACCGGATACCATGATGTCAGAGGCAGCGGCTGCCCCTCCACCACCGCAGCAGCAGTATCCCGTGGCGGGGATGGAGAATATTCCGGCAGTACTTAGCCATGGAGGGCGATTCATTCAATACAATATCTTCGGGAACGTATTTGAGGTCACGGCTAAGTATAAGCCTCCTATTATGCCTATCGGTAAAGGAGCTTATGGCATCGTCTGGTAAATTTGAGAGAAAATGTTATGTCTTTTTTAGTTATCTGACTATGTATTCCTGTTTTTGATTTCTTTTGGTTTGTTTGAAATAATTTTCAGCTCAGCATTGAATTCTGAAACAAACGAGCACGTAGCAATAAAGAAGATAGCAAATGCATTTGACAATAGGATCGATGCTAAGAGGACGCTCCGCGAGATCAAGCTTCTTCGCCACATGGATCATGAAAATGTATGATCATTTCTTTGATTGATTAAGATTTATGTTGAAGAAGAATTTGTTTAAGGATTGCTGAAAATTTTTGTAAACAATAAACTCATGAGCTTAGAGTGTAGGTTTGCTTGGTTAAACTGACTTCTTGGTTAAGAGTGTAGGAGGTAGTCTGTTTTGCTGTTTGTTCATTATTTACTGATGTATCATGCTTTATCCGGCAGGTTGTTGCTATTAGAGACATAATCCCACCCCCTCAGAGAGAGGCATTTAATGATGTTTATATTGCATATGAGCTTATGGACACAGATCTCCATCAAATTATTCGTTCAAACCAAGGATTGTCAGAGGAGCATTGCCAGGTATGTTTTGATTTTCTTTTTTGGCTCCAAAACACCGAGTTGCTTGCCATATATGAGCTCACGTTAAGCTTTTCTTCTTGTTAGCACTATGCTGTTGTGCCCATTTTTAATTTGATGCTCTGTGTATGCTTTTTAAAATCAATGTAATCTGCCTGAATATTTTTTCTATCCTGTGCCTTATTGTCTTCATTGATCAATCTGGTCCAAATGCCTGCTTGTAAGTTCACTTGAACTTCCAATACTTACAGTGAATATGTAAATCCTATGGCATCTTTATCCCATTTCTCATGTTGGACCTTCGAACTGATTCAAATGAAGTTACGTTTCCATCAATGATCATAAAGAAGATGAGGTGACGGAAGGTTGAAGTGTCGGTTTATATTTGATGGGTATATTATCTTTAGAAATCTTTGTGTCTTGTGTATGGAATTTTAACTTACAAAAAAGAAAAGTGTCTTGTTTAGCATCCTTCCTCGAGTCAGATTGAACTGGAAGCCTTTTCGTAAGTATGATAGGGAGAACATGTGACTGGATAAGGCATTTAAATACCCTAGTTGCTAAGGATTTGTTATATTTCTTGTTATAAGGTTAATTCTATCTTCTTGCTTTCAGTGTGCAAGTATCATCGTGATATGTTGCTGTAATATATTGAATCAGGATGTTTAACTTGCAAAAAAAAAAAAAAAAGGCTCATAGAAGCTTTTTGTGTAATTCTTCCTTCCTGTCTTGTAAGCTCAAACTGTGTTTAATCACTCAGCATGGTGTTGTATTTCTTTGGTGTTATGTTAAATTTCTTTATTGTAGCAGTGGACATGATTAGATGAAAAAAACGTGACTGTTAAATTCTCCAGGTTATGTTCTTGGCTATGTGATTTGGCCTACATAATTAGAACCTTTAGTCCTGCTTATTTTGCATATCCGTCTTTCCGGCGATTATCTATTTGGATGGATTTTGATCCAAAGTCGGGCAAATTCGTTACCGATGCATAAATAGTTAACCTTGTTTCTATTTCTGTATGCAGTATTTCTTGTATCAGATTCTCCGAGGATTGAAATACATACATTCTGCAAATGTTCTGCACAGAGACTTGAAGCCTAGTAATCTCCTCTTAAATGCCAATTGTGATTTAAAGATCTGTGATTTCGGATTAGCTCGTGTAACATCTGAAACTGATTTTATGACGGAATATGTTGTTACAAGATGGTATCGACCACCTGAGCTATTGTTGAATTCCTCCGATTATACTACCGCAATTGATGTCTGGTCAGTTGGTTGCATTTTTATGGAATTGATGGATAGGAAGCCGTTGTTTCCCGGTAGAGATCATGTGCATCAGCTACGTCTCCTTCTGGAGGTACTTTTTGCCTGAATATCAAGTTTGATTTCATCATATGACTGCATCATTTTTAAGAGCAGGGCAAATAATACATGTATTCCTATTAAACATGTAGATGGTAGGATTGATTCCATTGAAGCTGATAAATTTCCTGCACTTTGAACCAACGACAGGATTCCTAGAATAGCGTCCTTCTTGTGTCATGTTATGTATTCTCATCGTGGATTGGTATTTTTTATATTAGTTATGAGTTTTCTTAAATAAAAAATAAATAAAAAAAGGGAAACTTATATGCTATGCCCAAAATGTACCTTTTCAAGGCCAACACACTCTGAAAAGTGTTGCTTTGACCTCGATGAAAACTTCTTTGAATTCATTGCTATTGAATTGTCAGCTAAATCTTCTTGCAACCATTTCACATTTTAAAAAAGGTTAAGTTGGGTCATTTCACGTTGCACTTGCCAAACATGAACATCTTTACTTGAGGCTTCAGAGACTATCAACACTGGCTTGGTGGGGCAACATGTGAAAAATTAATTTGAAATCTAGGAGACATGTAGGATTTGATTGAACTAAACACATTAAAAGGACCCCCTTCCCCTTCCCCACCCCCTTCTCTTCTTTCATTCCTTGCCTTGGTGGATATTAAGCCTATAGATATTCTACTTTTGCTCCATTTTTCCATAGTTTGATTTTGCATGTCGAACTTATTAGCCAGACCAATCAAATGCATTGTCTGTCATTATTTCTGTTAGTTGCTCATAGCATTTCTATAACTATACTAGTTTATTTATTTTTTGATAACTACTAATTTAATTGTTGGGACTATCTAAAAGAGAATATTTGACTACGAATGGCACAAAAGAAGTAAGGTTACAAAAATTTATTTCAGTGAAATTATGAAGAAATATTATATTCTCAATTTGAGTAAGTATAAACGTGCACTAGTCATCCGATAAACAAATCACTCTCTTTGTCCCAAATTGTTTGTCCATGTCAAACTTGCACACACTTAAAGGAAAAAGCTTGTTAAATAGTCATTTAATGCTGGTACTTCCCAAATTATACTAAACATAACCTTTTCTTTTAGAATGCACATAAATAATAAGGTCAAATTAGTAAATTGACTACCTGTCTTCTACCATTCAATGGAATGTGAACAAGTATGTCGGGACGAATAAAAATAGTAATGTGGATGGTTTTTTTTCTGGGTTTGAGGGAGCAAATAAAGGAACTGACGATGTAACAATCTATGAAATCAAATCAAAATTTTAAGCTGTTCGTCACGAAGATTACTTTGTTAAGAGTAATTGAAAAGAGACTTCCATTACAGATGGGTATTGATCTTTATGTAGAGAATTTGATAGAAGGAAAGGAGCATTTTTTGATACACGGAACTATGCATTCTAGCAGACATCTTCTGGATGGAAAGTTGGAGATGTCTTTCTCAAGAAGTTGTCTCCTTCGCTGATTTTTTGGCCAAACATTCATCACTTAGCTAAATTAACTTCATCTCTATGGTGATATTCTGAAGTATAACTAAACATGGTCATATTGTGGAAACTGAGTGACACTCATGGAGCAGGCAGACGCTTCTGTCCATGTCTTTATCCTCTAAATAGCAAAGATGAAAGGGCTCTTTCCTACGGATAAGTCATCACTGGTCAATGTATTAGGATTAGTTAATGATATAAAAAATCCAATATGACTAATTTGTGCTTCTGAATAGTTAGACACTCGCTTATTGATTGCTTACATATCCTTCCTGGTCTAGCTAGTTCTTTTCCGGGTGCATCCTAGTTTTTCCGTGGATACTCTGGTCGATGAAGCATATTGTCTTCACATTAGTTCTTTGCATCATGCAGGTATCTTTTAGGTTTGCACATTATGCTGTTATTGTGTTTTCAGTTTGTTTGCAGTGATGGTAGTGACACATCGGCTATTGTTTTCATCTGTCTTTGAGCAATGCAGTGCATCTCTTAATAAAATCTTATTGGATCAATTGGCGCACAACACTTACGAAAAAAAATAAAAAATAAATAAAACAGGGCACAACTGCTTCTTCTTTTTTCTTTTTTAAAGAAAGTCTGCATAAATTTTATATGCTTCACCATATACGTGAATCACTCAATTCTTTGTGAAAGATGCTCTTATGATGCAGTTAATTGGCACTCCATCAGAGGCCGAACTTGGGTTTTTGAATGAAAATGCTAAAAGATACATCAGACAGCTTCCTGTGTATCCGCGGCAGTCATTTGCAGCAAAGTTTCCACATGTAAACCCAGCTGCCATTGACCTGATTGAAAAGATGTTGACATTTGACCCTAGACAGAGGATTACAGGTAAGGTCCATCAAATCTTGAATTGGCTTCTCTATTTTTATGGCGTGAATAATAAAATGCCTTAATGTTGCTAGATTCATTTTTGTGCAAGTTAGTTTATTCTGTAGTGCTCTCTTGTCAGAGTTTGACACAGCTAACATGTCATGGTATATTTTTGTTGGCTTCATTATGATTTAAACTTTTACAGCTGAAGAAGCGATCCTTTTTTTTAATTACCGTTTTCCGCCTTGATTTAGTGTTTCCTTTTAAAAAGAAATGGATGTAAATAAAAAGAAAAATTAAATGATTGATTTCAATGATTGGCCTGTTCTTTTTATTGTTGTCAGTGTTATTATTTATTATTATGATGATTGGTGTTTTCCTCCTCAGTCTTCTTTTCACTGTTTTCGAGTATTGATCCTATATATAACTCTTTATGAAGAATGTTGTAGGAGAAACCACGTCACAAGGAAGAAAAAGCAGAACAAAAGGATGCTTGAGATCACGCCGCCGCTTGTTTTAGGTAGCGTAGGTTTAGGGCATGAGGTTTAATATGGATGTGGAATTGTAGGTGGGTTTTTTTTTGGGAAAGAAGTGAGAATTTACCAGCTAATTCTCACTTTTTTGGTGGGTTAAAATGCTAATATATTAACTAGAGAAATCAAAGCATCAAGGGAATGCCACCCATACAATGGTCCTATTACATAAGCTATTAGCCGAGCATAAGCTAATTCTCACTCTTTGTTTGCACTGAAGTTGGAGAGACTGATAGAGTTGCAGGACTGGATCATTAGGACAAGCTAACCTACAATTCTCATTCATCTATACTGAGGTTTTTATGTGTTGGCTTGAGAAATATTTTCAAAATCAAAGTCAAACTCAACTGATTTAGCACTAGTTCATGAACAAATATAATGTTGTTGGATATGAGTGGGTATGTTATTGTTTTATTTAATAATTAACAAATGCACTCTGCGGATAATGAATGTTACCAATTTATGCTTTTTAGGAGTTCCATTGTTGGGTCGTTTGTGATTGTTTGCCAGTGTCTCATAAGTGCTTTGTTGGGGTCCTACTGTAAATGTTTTACATTTTGCTCCCTATATGAGACAAATCAACATTAGTGAGCCATCAGAGTTTCTTTTTATTTTGTTTCTGGATAAGCAAGAGTTTTTGTACCTCCTCAAAGCTGCATTTTACCTTCTTCGTGTCAGCGATTAGGAGGGCAGCAGATCTTCGTCAATCTTGAAAAGGCTTCTTAATAATTTTGTAGAGAGTAAAGTTCTAAATCTGTATATAAGCAAAACTTGGCGGCTTCAATTGATCTAAACAGCTGGACCGTTTAAGCTATTCTTCCCAAGTGGAATTGTACACGCAAATGTTTTGAGTTGAGGAACCATTGAAGCTCTTGTACCACATTAGTATAAAATAGATTAGTGATTTGTGGTCACCTGAGACCACTTTTTGCAAAAGGTTGGCTTTAGATTAGTTTCACTTTTGTAAGCCTCCTTTGAAACTTGCTACGTCTTGTGCATAGTCGTCTGCATCATTGTATATTTGCCATTTTGGCCCATTTATAAAAAACTTAACTTACAAAAAAAGAAAAAAAAAACATGCAGCGTACACTGGCTAAGTTCACAGGTCAATGATTACTAGTACCTATTCACCAGCGCTGGTTTTACAACATTTGTGGTACCTTTGTCAGGTCTTCCCCCCGAAAAAAAATTTTCCTTGCTAATGTAGTTCTTTCTTTGTATCAGTTGAAGGTGCATTGGCGCATCCATACTTGACATCGCTCCATGATATTAGTGATGAGCCTATTTGTGCGACTCCTTTTAGCTTCGACTTTGAGCAGCACGCTTTGACCGAGGAACAGATGAAAGAGCTAATCTATAGGGAGTCCCTGGCATTTAACCCAGAATATCAGCAAATATGATACAGGTCCATTCGTTATTGTTGCAGTATTTGATGCGATTTCGATGATGTCAAACTTGTTTTTCGTTTTGAAAATTTCGTTGTACATACTATGTGCATGACTTGAGTGAAAACCCAATAGAACTATTTGTATCAAGTGCTATTTACCTTGCACTTGAGCCTGTATAAAATGCATACTGTATACTCAGGTGTCTTTTACTTGTATGAGTCTATAACCGAGCATATCATCGAGCTCTTGCTCTAGTTTAATCGTCTTTGCCTTTGAATCTTTCTTTGTGAAATGGATGAAAGTTTGTCATTTATTTCACACATCTACTATTGACGGAATACATTGCAATGGAGACTGGCGGAGTCAATTATGGATTATATATCATCGTAGAAGTCTTTAGGTTGGGTATTGATAGGTTAGGTTTTTCACCCATATAGGTGCGTATTATACATCTATCAAATGCATTTTTACCGTGATAGGTGACCAAGATGACCATTGTGCATCTATCAAGCGCTTCGCTGTTAGTGTTAGCTGACCCGGCAAACATGTCTCTCACACATACATATGTGTGTGTGTATATATATACATATGTATGTATATAATATACATACATATGTATCTATGTACATATATATGCATTTTTTCCGTTACTAGTGTAAACTTTATGCTCCAGGCCATGTTTTTACGTTGTCCGGGGAATTTCGCTTATTATTTATGCAAATGGGTACAGAGAGTAAATACCAATTGTTTGGAATTGAATCTTATAAAAATTTTGGAACCCTGAATTCAGATGGAAACATGCTGTGTATTCCAACACAGAACAACTATTAACTTCAAGGCTCGAAAGCTCCATGCATTTCGAACTCTACCGAAAATTAAACTCCTTCCAGGTTTACGGCAAATCTTTCAATAACAGATCGAGAAAAAAAAGAAGAAGAAAATAACAGATAGAGGAATAATGCCCATTATACCAAAACGTCATACATTCCCAAATGCTTGTCAGTAGTACTAATTGGAGCTATCAATTAATAATCACTAATAATATGTAACACTTTAACTCCTAGTTCTGACAGTGGAGACGCAAAATGGCGTATTTTCCAGGGACTGAAACCTGGTTAATTTTGGGGAATTTCATGGCTTCCTCTATGTCGAGATCCCGAGTAAATAATTTTATCTTCTTCCAAGGTGGAGGTACTACATGCAATCAACTCCATGAATGGACTAAGCGTTTGTGCAATTGTTTTCTATTTAGACTATTTTATGGACCAAGTGTTATGTGCAATTGTTCCCATTTCTGATCGAGCCAACGATAAGTTTTACCTGACTTTGAAATATGATGAAATAAAGTAAAATGAATCATTAAATTGGTTGTTTTCCATTTACAATGAAGTTAAGGATACAGTCTTCCTTGACTTTAGAATATAATGGAATAAAACAAAATGACTCATTAAATTGGCTGCGCTTCTTATATTACGAAGTCGCAGTTGATCGACACAGTTTGACACATCATTATGGGTCATCGGAAAACAACATCTATGTGTTTCTAACACATGGGTATGGTTGCGTACATCTGACCCCCCATATTCTGCCATATGCGGGAACCTTTAAGACAATGGGTAATGTTGTTGTCGCTGACTCATTAAATTGGCTCCGCTTTTTATATTGTGAAATAGCAGTTGATCGACACAGCTTCACGTAATTTTCATTATGGGTCATCGAAAAATCACATCTGCCTGTTTATAACACATGAGTTGCGTACATCCGACCCTCCATACCTCAGGATAGGCAGGAGTCTCTAACGTAACAGGATAATGTTGTATGCAAAGTTTGTATAAGATGATGTAACATAACAATACATGGTATAACACACTCGTGATTGTAATAGAAAGATATCAATCATACTATGCTATCCCAACAGATGCAATTTTCAGGCGGTGTTAGTTGTCGACTCTTTCTACTCTTTTTTGCATTTCCTTTCTTTTTTTTTAATTAAGTGTTATTTAGGAAGAAACTTTTGCAGTTACCTTTGAGCTTTGACTATTTTGATTTTATTTTGAAAGGAACTATTTTAAAATTAATCCAGAAAAGTATATTCTTTTTGTCTTCTATAATAGTAGGCTAGAATATTCCACCTAATTCATAATCGAATTAGATACAAGAGGAAGACGAGATCTTTTGTATATATATATATATATATATATATATATATATATATATATATATATATATATATATATATATACCATAGAATATTCTATTCAAACCCTGATATTAGATTTGAGAGAGATAAGATCAGTCAGTCAAATATTCCCATCGCACTTTTATAGGAACTTAGTTTGGTTACTATCTATCTTCTCTATTTATAGACGTTAAAGACATTTACGTAAAAACGTACCTCGCATAGAATTACGACTCCGGTTTTCTAAGGTTTGCCGACTTTCCACACTTCATTCTTCAGCAATTCTCATTTTTTCAGTCACGTTTCCAGTCCCTTTTCTACGGTTTTATTGATTTGGAATGTTTTGATTTTAGAACCCCACCTAGTATACATATAAAAGCATATGAAGAAGAATTTGGCTCTCTATTCTTTCATATTATTGCTTTGAAAATTCATATAATTTCTCTTGGTTTTGAATATTCAGTATACTTAAAGTGTTTTAAGCTGATTGTCTACTTTATTGGCCATTGGCCTTTGAATCGAAAACATATTGAGTTTTTATATATTTCGTAAATGGTTGTTTGTATAACCCGATATACTTGCAACACAATGCTGTTAACCTTCCATATTATTGATTGTACTTCTGTTTAATTGACAGTGTCATGTTCATTCCTATTGTCATTTTTCTAGAGATAATTAGAACAGGTGATAGTATTCTGTTGTCTCACAACGGCAGGGATGATTTATATATGAATGTATTTATTGGATATAAATAAATGTATTTGTTGGATATTATTATTAGAACATTTGGATATAATTTAGAAAATTTTATACGTTGTTATTGATCATTGTTTCTGGGAATTGATTTCAATAGCTGAGTATCTAGAAATTGTTAGAGGGAGAATATAGAAGGCTCAGTGTCACTCAAACAAATGGATTCGGATAGGATTACCGGTCGCATCTAATTCTTTTAATTTTGAGATGTGTCACTGTTAAACAACAACATTATCTCATTCACTTGGAGACTCCTGCCTATAGCAGGGTACTCAATCATATCGATGTGTCAGAAGCACACCGATAAACCATAATGAAAATTGCGTCAAACTGTGTCGATAATCTAATTGGTTATTTTGCTTTATTCCATCATATTTACTCTTAAGATACTATTAAAACAAAAGGGGACTTTGATATCCCATTATATATATATATATATATATATATATATATATATATATATATATATATATATATATATATATATATATATATATATATATATATAGACACACACACATACATTAAATGAGAAAGAGAGATGAGCATTACCATGTGTTACTGCTTGTCAGGCAGACATTCTTCTCTCACCCTAGCACATGTATATCTAGCAGTGATCTAGGCAGTGGCGGACGCAGCGACTATTTTTCGGGGGGCAAAATTCACACTATGAGATTATTGTCCACCTTTTCGGACTCAATAGACATTCCATCGAAAATCCGGCAAAACATCCCTTACAATATAGATATATGCAAATATTATAACATAAAATCTAAACCAACACATCCACTAATCAAAATACAACAATAATAAGCAACCATCAACAATATCCAACAAAAATTATTCATAAGCAATTATTAGCAATATCCAACAAAACTGATTATGTCTTCAAATTAGTCGTTAAAGTCACTGGTTTGGAAAAAGTAGATTCCACCAGCCATGGCCTATGTCCTATATGAAGAAGAATTTGGCTCTCTATTCTGCATACTGCATTTGACATGAGTATGTAATTCAAATATATTTATGATACAAGTAATTAAGAAAAGGAAAGGTAATGCCAGTGTTCTTTCTTTGACTTTGATATTGCTTACATGCTATTGCAGTATATATTATGTATATGCTGTGTGGTTTTGTTTGCTATTCAGCTGCGTATATTCTGATGCTAGCTACCTAATTTGTTCTGCAATTTCTACTATTGAAAGTTCATATGCCTTTTATTTTATATTAACTTTTGTAGAGAAACATAATTCTGATGTTCTAACCCAAATCTGTTTATAAAATTCTGTATCAGGGTGTCTCCTTACATAAAAAGAATGACTGCAAACAAAAATCAAGTGCTTAATGCACTTGACATTGCCAGCACACAATGGTACCATTTCAACGTGGTTATCATCGCTGGAATAGGTTTCTTAACGGACGCCTATGATCTCTTCTGCATATCCTTGGTTGCAAAGTTACTTGGTCGCATATATTACCATGTTGAAGGTGCTGGGAAGCCTGGTAGTTTACCTCCGAATGTATCAGCTGCTGTAAATGGGGTGGCATTCTGTGGAACTCTAGCTGGTCAACTCTTCTTTGGTTGGCTAGGAGATAAACTGGGGAGGAAAAAAGTCTATGGAATCACATTAGCACTTATGGTGTTTAGCTCCATAGCTTCAGGACTTTCTTTTGGAAGTAAACCATCTTTTGTCATGGGAACTCTCTGTTTTTGGAGATTCTGGCTTGGTTTTGGGATTGGAGGAGATTATCCATTGTCGGCGACTATAATGTCAGAATACGCCAACAAGAAGACTCGTGGAGCATTCATAGCCGCGGTATTTGCTATGCAGGGGGTGGGGATATTGCTAGCTGGTGCAGTTGCTATCGCGCTATCAACAATTTTCAAAGCACGATACAAGGCTCCACCTTATGCAGTGGACCCAAATGGATCCACGGTTCCTGAGGCAGATTATGTGTGGAGATTGATTCTTATGTTTGGAGCTATTCCAGCTGCTTTGACTTACTATTGGAGAATGAAGATGCCTGAAACAGCACGATACACTGCTCTTATTGCCAAGAACCAAAACAAAGCAGCAGTAGATATGTCTAAGGTGTTACATGTTGATCTTGAAGCAGAAAAAGAAGTGCAAGCGAAAGAGTCCCGAATAACTTTGGAATCTAAGGAATCATTTGGATTGTTTTCCAAAGAGTTCAGAAAGCGCCATGGGCTTCATTTGCTAGGTACTACTACTACATGGTTCTTTCTTGATATTGCATATTACAGTCATAATTTGTTCCAAAAGGATATATTCACTGCAATTGGATGGCTTCCTTCGGCAAAGTCCATGAGTGCACTCGATGAACTCTACAACATAGCCAAAGCACAATCCCTTATCGCGCTTTGTGGTACCGTCCCTGGCTACTGGTTCACAGTGGCTTTGATTGATACTATAGGAAGGTTTTGGATTCAGTTGATAGGCTTCACCATGATGACCTGTTTCATGTTGGCTTTGGCTATACCTTACCACCATTGGACTTTACCTGGCAATCATATCTACTTCCTGATCATGTATTCATGCACCTTCTTCTTTGCAAATTTTGGACCTAATGCCACAACTTTCATCGTCCCAGCTGAGATTTTCCCTGCGAGGCTGCGTTCTACCTGTCACGGTATCTCAGCAGCAAGTGGGAAGTTGGGGGCAATCGTGGGTTCGTTTGGATTCTTGTATTTGTCTCAGAACAGAGATAAGACCAAGACAGATGCAGGATATCCACCGGGGATTGGAATGAGAAATTCGCTTCTTGTGTTGGGTGGAATCAATCTTTTGGGTACATTGTTCACTTTGCTGGTTCCTGAATCAAAAGGAAAGTCACTAGAAGAAATTTCAAGGGAAACTAAGGAGTAGGCAGTCGGACGCTAACATTGCCAATAAACTGAAGGCAGACTACTTTTTGTAATTAGTTTAGCCAAGCAAGTAGACATCTTTTTTGCTTTCTCAGTTCATTGTTTGTTCATTTTCATGATTGTCTTTTCCTTTTCCCAGTTGTTACTCGTTAGTAATATTCTTGTGAAGGATGCTAGTAAAACTTCTACAACTTCTGTGATGTTGCTATCTGATTTCTTAAACTTTATTCAAACATATCTGAAGTTAGTTCAATTGGACATCTTACTAAATATTTGTGTTCACCACTAATTTAAACTCTCATTTGCTCCCATGATCTTTGTCAATGATGGTTGCTAAGTTGTTTTCTGCTTATTATCTAATCACACCAATTCTCTCATTCTATGGGTGTGCTTACATAACACATTTCCATCAGCTTCAAGTTTCTTTTTCTTTGATCCATTTTTAATCAAATCTCCAGCAAGTCTAACATTCAAACAGAAACAACAACATTATCATATTGTCATAGAGGCTCTCGCATCAGATGTACGTAACCATACTCATATATTAGAAACACACATGTTTCGAGATGACCCATAATGACATTCTAACAAAAACCAGAAGACTAAATAATTTGAAGAAAAAAAAGCTTGTGAGGGATCTGAAACCAAATTGGCCAAATATTTTTCCAAACAAAGAGAGACTTTATTAATCATCCACTGCAGCTTTCAGAAACATACATTCACCTGGTACACTAAGAAAAGTAAACAACAGATCAATTATATCCTCCTTTCGACAACCTTATTCCTGCAGCAATTCCAAGATTGTTGTAAACATTTAATTATGCAAAGCTGAAACAGGTAACTGGAGTATAGAGGTTTTTCTTCATTCTTCATTAATGGACAAAGAGTCAATTTTGCTCGATCTCTAATTACTTCAAGATCTATTTCTGCAGGGTCAGTTGCCTGAATCTCATAGCGAAGTCCATCCAACTCTCTTTTGAATCTCTCTTTGGATGTAGCATATAGCATCTTTACCAGAATTCTAGAAAATGAAGGACACCTAAAAACAGTATAAAGTGGTCTTTGTTAGAACCTGTACCAACACCAACAATGCAAGAACACGGGAAAATCTGCATATAATAAACAACATTAATCCATTGCATTAGAGGCTACCGCCTATGACGGAGTATGGAGGGTCGGATATACGCTACCGTACCTATGTGTTAGAAACACACAAACATTGTTTTCCAATTATCCATAATGATGCATCAAGCTGTATCGATCAACTGCATAAAATAAACCAACATCACAATTGTTAACTTAGTTTCGTGCACCACACCTATATTTACGGGGCCTATTCAGAAATAAAGATCCACTATCACAACACAAGAAAATACAATCAGTGATTACATAAGAGAAATTCTATTCCCTCAATCCAATCGTTCTAGATATCAACTCTCTTTGTTGTTTAAGAACCTGCAAGATCTACTTGCAAAACTATCCTAACCAAACTTCCTTTGGCCTCTATCTAAATATAAGCTAGCCTCCTTCACTAAAGAGTTTAGATTTCAGAAATGTAAAAGAAGAGATAAACCCTAAATCTCTCAGCCTCAATTGCTGCAGTGATTTTCTAATTATACCAAAGATCTGTTTTCTAGGCTTAGTAAAAACAGAAAGAGCTATCTATTTTATTCTCAATCAACAGCTGTGATGGTTTACTAAAAATCAGTAATCCTGTACCATAATCTCAAAATATCCAGTTTGATTTATACAACTCTTGGTGATAAAAATATTTGAATGCTTGGCATGTGTCTAAATAAATGATAACTGAATCAGTACTACAGTGACATGTGTCCATCTGATAAAAGCTTCAATTGAAAAGTTTGTGTCATTAACGTCAACATATGATATTATCACGATCATAAAATCCAACAGTTTTAATCAAGCTCTACACAGAATATATACACACACACACACACACACACACACATATATATATATATACATATAGATATATACATACACACACACACACACACACACAGATATATATATATATATATATATATATATATATATATATATATATATGCGAGTAGTAGTTGGGAGTAGGAGTGCTTCGGACGGGTTTTTGGGCTTGAATTTCTTGCGATGAAGAATGCCAAAAGTGGGCCAAGTAATATTCTTTTTGCTGCTCTTATTCATGTATATTTTGGTTTCTTGATGACACTGGACTTACGGAGCTTACTTAACTTGCGCTGGATTTTGCAACTGAAAATCTTCTATGTCTGGCTACCAGGTACGAGCTTGTTTAGGCTTAGGCAAGACATGGGACTGATCTTTTCCTGTTAGCTCTTCTGGGTTAGAGAAGTACGTTACAAGCTTCGGGGTAACAGAAAGGGAAGCAAGAGTGGGAGAGTCAGAGTCGAAAAGAGGATATTTTAGAGCATTAACACAAATTACAAGTGAAAAGGACATTTTCTGCTTATTTTGTACGCGGAGTACTTTGCAGAAAACTACTAGTTGGCGCATGTTTATGCACGCATGGTTGCTCCTGAGTTTGCTCGCTTCAGGTGCAGTTGGGCTAAGGACCCCCCGCCTGAGCGACGCACAGCAATGCCGTCTCAATAGGCTGACGGGATCCCGACCCTCTCACCGCATCGAATCAGAGGGTGGCATAGTAGAGTTCTGGGACGAGAGAGGAGCAGTATCAGTGTGCTGGAGTTGCACCTTCTAGGATTAGACTGCAGCCTGTCTCCATTTGCCCAGCTTCCATCCTTCCCCTCGTTTGGCTTACGTCGAACAAGGTAATACCATTAGCCTAATCATTGTTAATTTTTTCTCTTTCATAATTGAAGAGAAGGTTCGAACTCGAATTTTTCAATAGGATAATTGCTAGACAACCGTCAGACCTAAAAGTTTGATTAGGTTCAGACTATTGAAGTGGTGACAATACACATTTTGTTTTTATTTAGTTCTACACTTGTTCAAATCTGTATTAGAGATTTCGATTCGTTTAATCGTATGCTAGTCGACATCTATTTAACAATGCCGGATCTATATATTAGAACCGGGCCCGGAAGACTCAGGTGCATAAGCTTAAGGTACTACTTTGGGGTTAACTATATCTCAATGGTTGTGGTGATGGTTCGATCGGGATGGGATGATAAAACCCTCCCAACCGTGAGCTCTATCCTGAGTTTTAATCAATTGGAGCACCTATCTTGATTTGTATTTAGGCTATGGTAAAGGGCCTCTACACATTTATGAGGGGTTCGTCTTTTAGCTCCTGAAAGGGAGCAAGACTTTTCCATTACCATGGATTGAGGCCGATAATTTAAATGTAATGTTATGATACTTTTACTCAATTGAATGCTTGGTGGGTTGAGAATATTATACATTGTGAGGACACGCAGGTAGGGGTTTGATGGGAGTGGTGCTACCAGGATGCGCCGAAACTTTTACCTCACAAAGACAGGAGGGGAAGGAACAGCAAGAATGGCAAGGAGAGCGACGACAAGGGGATCAACACCAGAAAATGCACCCTATTCGTCGAGGAGACGTAGCAATTCCGGCTGGTGCAACCCATTGGCTCATCAATGAAGATGAACAAGAAGAACTAGTCATTGTTAGCATAAATGATCTCAGCCATCGCTCCAACCAGCTCGACCAACGCCATCGCGTAATCACTTAGTCTTTTATTAACCTCCACATTTGGCATCTCTCTCATAACTGAGCTATGAATTCTTGCAGGAGTTCTTCCTAGCGGGTCAAACAGGATCTAGAGGACAGCAGCAACAACCCTATAGGGCAAGAGAACAAGAAGGACTAGAGCGGGTACACACTTGGGGAGAACAAGAAGGATGTTCAAGGGGACAGAATATTTTGCGGGCTTTCGACACTGAGCTATTGTCTGAGGCATTCAACGTTCCATCAGAGATTGTAAACCAGATTCAACGAGAAGATGAGAGAGGAATATGTGTAAGATTGCAACACCTGATAAGATCGATGGTTAGGCCAGACGAACGAGCACAAGGAAGACAAGAACAAGAAGAGGAGGAACAATGGGAAAGATCAGGCCAAGGAAACGGTTTAGAGGAGACCATATGCTCCATGAAGCTTCACTTAAACATTGATCAACGAAGAGAAACAGATGTCCACTCTAGGCAGGTCGGAAGAGTCACCATGGTAGATCAAAAGAAGCTTCCCATCCTTAAATACATGGGACTTAAGCTTAGAGAAAACCAATCTTAACCCGGTAAACACTATTAACTAATACCACACTGTTTTCCTTTTGTTATATACTTGATCAATAACAAGGTTCATCCTTTGCGTGTGGATGTTTGACTGCAGAAAGCGATGATGAGCCCACATTGGTCAGCAAGCTGTCACTGCATGATGTATGAGCTGAACGGTGATGCCCATGTACAAATAGTGAATCATGAAGGCCGGAACATAATGAACGACAGGGTGAACCAAGGGGAGATGGTGGTGGTTCCTCAGCAGTTTGCTGCATCAATCAGAGCCGGAAACAACGGGGCGCAGTTTGTGACATTGAAAACAAGTGGGATGCCACAGACAAACACCCTTGCAGGTTACACCTAGGTGATGAGAGCCATGCCTCTTCAGGTGGTGCGGAAATCATATCAGTTGTCATCAAACCAGGCTCAGCAGCTCAAGAACAATCGTCGGAGCGAATCCCTCCTCCTTTCCTCCACTAGGAGGTACCGCCAGAGGGGTTATAACTAATAAATTTTGCTAGATGTGTATATGTGTACCCAGTACCTATTGCGCTTGATCTTCCTAATATGAGATGAGTTGCTCAATTTTCACCCAAAAAAATCTTGAAAAGACGAACCTGTTCTTGTGAACTAGACTTCTACTGTGCCAATAAAATAAATGCATTATTTCAATCTCTAGAGTGCTACCTTTAAAATTGCATGCTAGACGAAGGAAGCAAGCTACCAAGGCAAAATCACTATGGTGTACGACTGTGGTCACTACCACCGCGTAAAATCACCTTACTTACATCATGAATTTCACCTTAGTGCGTATAGCGCAAATTGTCTGCGCATGGCAAAATAAATACTCAAGTGAAGTTCCATTTTTTCTTACATGACAAACTTAACCACCCGCTACATTGATATGTGTTAAACATCTTACTTATGCCCAAAAAAAAAAGTTATAAATGAAAGTCGTATTTCATTGACTTGAACAGGATACAAGAGGCCCTATTTATAGTTGAATTCTAAATACTATCTATATGTATATGCTAATTCCAATAGGTATATACTAATTCTAATAAATACAATTGTTATGATTAAATTATGGCTATGATCATGTATATGTTAATTCCAATAGGTATATACTAATTCTAATAAATACAATTGTTATGATTAAATTATGGCTATGATCATTAATCTGATTAGATAGAATCTTTGACTTGATACTTTCCATCACTCCCCGTCAAGTTGGGTAGTGGGGTTGACAATGCCTAACTTGTAAAGCACTGAGTCGAAAATCTTTCTAGTGACGGCTTTTGTGAAAATATCAGCTAGCCGATCCTCAGACTTTACAAACGGGAGCTCAATGATACCTTCCTCCAGTTTCTCTTTGATGAAATGTCGATCCATTTCCACATGTTTGGTTCGGTCATGCTGCACTAGGTTCTCAGTGTTAGTGTATGTGCCCTAGGCCATGATTTGGATATTTATGTTATGCATTTATTATTAATAAAAGAGGTTTTATTATCATTATTGTGGTTAGTATCTTACACAATTTTGATATATGTCCCTCATTCATTATTGTTATGGAGATAAAATAATTTATAATCAGTATGAGTATTGATTTGATAATCATGAGATGATTATGTGTATGGTGATACGAATCAATCTCATAGATACTTGTTAGAGAACAGTGTATTGGATAGACTCATCATGAGATTGCTACATGGATTAGCGTCATAAGTAAATCTCATGATAGTCACATTTTAATCCTTTGACTTGAGATTGTCATAGTTTCCAACATAAGGACTATTATATTTTGACATGATCAAACATTATCTGTAACTGGATAATAATAAAGGTCATGATTGAATGTGATAGAAATTATGTAGAGGATATTGAACAATCAAGATAGAATTTGTCTCTCACTTTTGAGAGAGATATCTTTGGGCCCCTCGATTAGTGAGGACTGTGAAATGCATGTCCGTGCTCAAATGAATTGATAGTGTGATCAATATCATTTGTTTTATCAGTCTACTTAGAGATCGAATAATCATATGTTTGAACTATATAAGTATGACGCTGACTATGACTTATGTTCAAACTAGATATCGTGTGACAAAGGGATTAATGCATGTACTATTATTAGGCTAGTTGGACTTTACTCGTATTAATTGGGTAGTTGTAATGCCTTGCTAGAGACCAATTACGACTTGTTGGTTTAATAGAGATTTAATCAACTGCCAATTAATATGGGCCTATCGGGTTACACACAAGAATGCGTAAGGCTGAGATTAATAATATTAATAATGTTAATATTGGATATTAATTATTATTATTATCGTTTTTAATATTAATAATATTAATATTGGATATTAATTATTATTATTATTATTTTCGTTTTTTTTGGTGATTATATACATATATATATATATATGTATGTATGTATTATCGGATAATAACGAGAGAATCCATATCTGATATGGATTTTGAATATCCTGATAGAATCCGTATCTGATATGGCTTTTGAAATACACACACTATCCCTCTCCCTCTTCCCGCAATAAATGGATACTATTTCGTGTTTTATGTTTCAGATTTTTCCTGCAATAGAATGTTAGTACGAAACCTTGGAGTCCTCCGGTGATCATGGAACAATCCTGCAAATAAATTGAACCACCTGCAGTCCAGAAGTCCTCCTTTAAAGGATAGACAACATGGAAATTTCTGTTAGATGAGAGCATAGAATGAACATTTACGACCACTACTTGAGCAAGGGTAAAACCTGCACCAGGCAGGCAAGAAGGGAAACGAGCGGAAGGCAGACAGAACAATATACCATTATAGCAAGATAGGAAACAACGACCTTAAGGAAACCATTAACCTTATAATTCATATAGTAAAGATCCACCTTTATTGGTTCAACAAGCAATATTAATTTAGCAAACAAGGTGAAAGGAATTATCCTATGGAGATCAGACATTATTAAAAAAAAATTTCAACGCACATAAAAACTTCAACAGTTCCATAGGGAACCGGTGAAACAAGTTACAGGGTTTTAGGGACAAAAGAAGGTTGAGGTTCATACCTGAGGTATACAACATAAATAGCCTTTTCAAAAGAGGCTTAATCAAATAAACCATGCTGATTCAAGGAGCAAACATAGATGAAGAATAGATCAAATGCAGTAGCTACTCAATTGAATGGTTCAAAATATACCAGTCATACCTTGTAAGGCAATCAATTAGAAGGACACCTTACTCTATACAGTATATAGATTGAACAAAGAAGCATAGACTATGTGAGGCAATTAAGTAGTTAAGAATATCAGAGATGCACAGCAATGTGGCCATTTTTTTTTTCAGAATTAGAGGAGGAAAAAATACAATCAGACGAACAGGGATAAAGAGTACACATAGATCAATCAAGTATAACATAATAGACAGAAAGGAAGCACACTAGCAGCATAGACAAAAAAAACTTCCCCTGAACCATGCAATCAATGAGGAAAGCACACTTAAACCAAGATAGACATGAAATAAATTTTCCCATATTGCAGCCAGGAGGATCATCAACATGAGAGCACAGCAGGATATGGATTTTAAAGGAGAACCCTATCGTCATGGGAGACAGCCAGACCAAACAGCATTGGGACCACATATCTGACATACAGACACATTTTATTTTAACTGAAGCACAAAGGAGAAAACAGATTTAAGATGTTTGTAGATGGACCACAGTAGGATGAATTGCCAATGAGTTTTGATGCAAAAAAACAGTAATGAGTTTTAATTATATTTTAAGCACCCTCTTAAAACACAAGAGGAAGACATGGATGTCGTGCAACAAAGACATGTTGTGGGTACAAGTACAGGGCAAAGAAACGACTCATAAATTTCACCATTAGATCATAATAGAGACGCACAACAGTTATGAAGGAGCAGAAAACAAGTAATGAGACTGTGGGTACAAATACAGGGCAAAGAAACGACTCATAAATTTCACCATTAGATCATAATAGAGACGCACAAACAGTTATGAAGGAGCAGAAAACAAGTAATGAGACTGTGGGTACAAATACAGGGTAAAGAAACGACTCATAAATTTCACCATTAGATCATAATAGAGACGCACAACAGTTATGAAGGAGCAGGAAACAAGTAATGAGACTACCAGGACATAACACCCTTATTCTACAAAAATATTTTATTACACTTGATGACTGGAAATAAAATGAGCAAGAAGCAAGCAAGCAATAACCCCAAAGAATATACTTAACCTAGCTGGCACAAGATATCCAACATTGGTAAGCTTTACAAATATATATATATATATATATATATATATATATATATATATATATATATATATATATATATATATATATGGTTATTAATCATGATTCAATAAAAAACGATCACCAATTTGGACTTTTCATGATAATGACATAAGCCAGACATAATATTAACATTCACATAATAACCAAGGACCAAGAATAAATTTCAATGGGATGCCAGGGATCAACAATAGATAAGATAGAAACAAGGCCATTGCTTACCAGAATAGCTCATTCCCCTTAGGAGGAACGATCAATAATGGCAACCAGCCCACAAGGTTGAAGCCAACAGGATGCTATTGCTATAAACCAAGACTACAGAAATATTAACAGATAAACATACACTCCACGTACAGGCAAGAATTGGTTTTGAAGATGAGGCACAAGGCAGTCCCATATTTAACAGCCCTTCAATCCGAACCTAGACTCATTCAATACCATCACAACAGACGTTCCCACAGGTCACTCAAGGAGCAATTATACATATATATCAGTCATAGGAAACAATAAGCAGTATAGAAGTTATACTATATTTAGACAAATTAGTGAATCAGGATATGAGGCATACCAATATTAGATGAGTAGGAAGAGATAGCACCTGATTACTGGAAGTGAATGAAGTGGAACAGGGAGAGCCCAACAATCATCCGCTCTAGGATTCCCATAAATAGGTTGTGAGCCATACTACCCAACAGCTCCCCCTGGCTTCATCATTCCAGGTAGCAGTTTGGTTGGGACATGTATCGAAACCAAAGATAAAAGGTCGCTTTATTACTTGGGTTTGTCTATCTTTTTATGTTGTGCTCCGTGGAATCCTTCGGAACCAAATCATACATTCTTCCTAGCAAAAGTCAGCAGATATTTCAGCATTAACACATAAGTTGTGGTCACTTACGCCACAGAATATGAAATTTTAATAGGAACAAGAGCATATAGAAGAAGAGAAGAACATATAAAAAGTAAGAAATGATGAAGTCTCAAATACTATTCAAAATGTCGAAGAATTACACTATGTTCATCAATCTTAAAATGAGAAAGCATAAAGTCCCTTGTCATTGATGATCAGGTCAATGTTCATCAATAAGGATATGTTCTATATTCAGACTTAGAAAACATATAAAAGAATAGAAAAAGATATAAAAAGTAAGAAAGAATAAAGCCCCTGATACGATTCAAAATGTCAAAGAATTAAACTATGTTCATCAATCTTAAAATGAGACTTCACATAAGCATGAGTAACATAGCACAACCAATTAGAAGTAGATACACACAACTAATTTCTTTCTTTTTTCAAGATACACAACTTTTTTGTTTTTGTTTTTAAGATACACAGAACTTAGTTACAAGAACGGAGAATAAACTCCCAAAACAACCATACCAACAATCTCCTAACAACGTTAATCCTAGTGTGTTTTAGGACTTCATTTTGCTAGGAACACCATAACAGAATGGAAGACACAAAGACAAGAAACTCTCTATCGAACCCTTTTTAATGAATATCAAGTTCCTAATAACACTTCTTTCCCTTCCAAATAATAAAATTTATCCAGTGTCACGTTTAGATGTACAACTAAATATATTCACGGCTAAAATACCAAAAAAGAGCGTTTCGTCCAAATTTTACCTTCACATGGTTGAATTATGAATACAGAATATTGAAAATATTGACTGTCGAGAATCACCATACTCCATCCCAAGACATTATTAGTGGTAACCTATGGAACTTCAATTACAACATGAAAGCGCAAACTTTTAAAGAAGAGCAAAAAAGTGAGAATACAACGAAGGAAACACAACAGAAAAAAAATTTGAAACAACATTATCCTTTTAAACAGAAAACGTGAGACAACATAATTCTATCATTTTACTTCAGCTAAGGTTCTTAATGTACAAGTGATATGTTAAGGAAAAGGACAACTGACCATTTCACCTTCTATCAATCTTCATTGTACAGTCAAGAAAGTAAACACACACGAAATAAAGATAAAGGAAGAATCTATTTTCACGTTTCCAACATCAACTCTAAAAAGGAAAAATAAATGTCAATATTGGAAAACATGTTACCTCATTAGTAACCTACGGACATAATAAGAATCAATACGCTCTAACAAGCCAGACATCGCATCAGCCCTCCACCAAAAGTTAACTGCAGCCGTCACATATTCACTATCCGCTTGGTGGTACCTACGTAATAAAAGATGAATGTTCTTGAGTACATGGTAATTTTTTTAAAATGCACACAAGAGCATGTGATCAAACATATAAAATTTGTATAGCCGTCGTGCGATTCTTCTTGAATAAATAACGCATCCCAGCCTGCAACATG
The DNA here is from genome assembly GCA_036186865.1 of Eustoma russellianum. Classification (NCBI taxonomy): domain Eukaryota; kingdom Viridiplantae; phylum Streptophyta; class Magnoliopsida; order Gentianales; family Gentianaceae; genus Eustoma; species Eustoma russellianum. Next base: position 42,260,553 of record AP025042.1, read on the forward strand.
ACCTTCTGTGAATAATCTGAAGAACATCTGGATCATGGGTATAGAGAGAAATCCGGTTTTTCCAAAGAGATGGCACAAGAAAAAGTAAAGTCAATGTCAAAGAACTCCGGAATTTTAATAGCATTCAGAAACCTTAATAATGGGATTTATAATTGAACATAGAGTTTTTTTTGCTCTATAAAAGACAAAAGACCGTACCTTCGGTTTGATGGTTCCCCATATATGGGCTAGCTGAAGGTGGCGATAAGACAACATGAACCAAAACAATTGAATCGGTATAAGAGTATAAACCATTACTTGAAAGAGTATAAGTTATCAGACCAAGGATAATAGCATGCATAACTTGAGCCACGACGATATGCATTAGCAGAACAAATCACTTCTTTCTTGCAAAAAGAGTAGATTACTAAGACAATTGTACCTCGCTTACATCCTAACTATGCATCAAAGATTATAGTGTGGATCATAATGAGTGCTTGATCTAGTACGAAAACTGTCATCCATAAATTGACCGATTGAATTGTCTTTCCCTTTGTGCATTGATCACTGCTAGCATCATCAGTCATCCATAAATTGACCGATTGAATTGTCTTTCCCTTTGTGCATTGATCACTGCTAGCATCATCATTCACTCCCAAATGCCGTGCACATATTTTGTTCATTGTCCTTGTTTAGGAGCCCACATGAACTAACAAAGTATCATTGAAGTTAAGCAGTCCATCACAAACATAAGCCAAAAGAAAATAATCACACAGTTGCTGATTAATTACATAAATCACACACACACACACATATAAGGAGATGATTATAGGTATCCTACACCTGAGATTTTGATGGTGTCGATGAATTATCCAGCAGTGCCAGCAGAGGTCCTGGACGGAGAGGGGAATCAATTCCCAACAACAGAACAGCCATCCTACATGCAGCTACGCTTTTTCTGGTTTAGATACTCTCTTGCGGAATCTACCACAGTCCAACCCTTTACTTGACCCCTGACAAAGAGGACGTGCAAGTTTTACAACTTCACATTTATCAGCAGGCCAACCAGAGAAACGATCAGCAGGCCAACCAGAGAAACGATCTGCAGCTGGGCTGTCAACTGTTCTGCCTTAACATGTTTCTGGATCTCCTTGAAATTCCCAACTGCAGAAGGCATTGGAGTCTCACCTTCTCCTACCCCTAGCTCTAGCTCTGATACCATGTTGGATTTTAACATAAACGATTAAGGACAATCAGTGAAGAGTAATCGGAAGGAAGAAGAAATTGAAAGTGAAGATGAAGTAATTTCTTTTATTAGTGCACAACCCATCTCTCTCTACATTTTTCCTTACCATGTACAAAGTGATATATGAAATATATAGAAGAAAGCATCTTCCTTTTTGTGTTGTTACCGTTGTAGGCAAGGCTGCCAGAATGCCCTTCAGCAGCAATGATCACAAGGAGAGCTGGGACAACAATTCTTTCTAGCAGCAAAAAAATGAAAAATAAAAGGTCACCCGTTCAAGTTCTTATGTGAACTGTATATAACATGTTAAGTATATCTATGTATATACATAATGGGTTGTTTATATTACGACATATATACACATTGTATTCCATTTCTCTATTTGTATGGTCTTCGAGTCCGAGCATAATATTGGTCTGAAATATGTATGGAACTCGTATGGTTGGTGTATATACCAATAATTTGCCCCCATTAGTTTCACAGGAATGAAACCTCTTGGCATTTCCAGTTGAACTAGAAGACTCTTCCTTTTCTACTCCAAGAGTTTCTTTGACCTAAACAACATGTTAACGGTATTGACATATTCCCAAAAGAAAAAAAAACCTATGATGGCAGAAACAGAATAAACCTCTAAAATATGAAATATCACAAACCTCTGCTTTAGCCTGTTTTAGCAGAAGAAAGCATCTCCTCAACATTGGAGTAAACCTAATAAGAACAAGAAAAAGGCGGCATTTAAAGCAAAGTCAAAAGGCATGACTGGAGCATTAGAGCCCTAGAGTTTGTGACACAAAAAACACCTTCTTGGCACTAGCTTCAGCCTCTGTCCGAACACCATCCACATGCTTGTAAAGCTGCTCAGTTGTCTGCTTTGTTCTGCATTCGCCAGTTCACCATCTCAAGTTCTCCACTGAAAGGTCTGCCAGCCTTGACATACAAAAGTATGCCACAGCCTAAACTAAAAGGAAAATCTTCAAGCATGGATCACAACTAGTCTCTAAATTACCTAGCCATCTTCTTTCACGCCTTTCAGTTTTTCACTCTAATCCTTCAGTTCCTTGAAAGAATCTTGAAATTTTGGGTTTTTGTAACCAAGCAAAATAGCACATCACAGATAACTAAAAGCATTAGTTACAAACAGCAAGTAATGCCCCTGCAACAATACTTAGAACTTTATCAATACATACGTATCACAATGCCAAGGTTGATACCATCTTAGACGTAAAGCTCAAGTGACGAGATACTTGTAACAAAAATGTTTCCAGGAAAAAATACCATGACTCTAAAGACTATGACTTGGTGACTATAACATACATACACAGATACACTCATGCACAAGTGGAGTAAGAGAGCCTCATTGTATGTGGCAGAAGCAGCTTAAACAGTAGAGTAATGCTATATAGACGACAAGAAAATTATGAAAAACAACGGGAAGAAGAAAAGAGCTTTGGCATTGGGCAAATTTCCAGACATCCAAAAGATTATGTAAGTGTTATAAACTCCATCCACCATCAAATAAGCTAACCTTTCTTTTAAATAAAAGAGCTTAATCTTCAAGCCACAGAAAAAGCATGAAATACCTGCTAACTTCCTCTTAAATCTTCCCCGAAAATTCATCGCACACGCTGGCGTATACCAATGTATCTATCTCCTTGAATATATCCTTAATCTAGGAGCCCCATTTGAAACCTGTAAAATAAAAGACCAGTTAACAAACAGTAAACGACAATAACATCATAAAAGATATACAGCGCAATCAAAGAGCCTAAAGGAACCTTTCCAGCACATATAAAAGAGGAGAGCATATGCTTTTGAGGCAGCTAAGAGGCGGCGGAAGGTACAACTGCTGGCCTATCACATTGCAATCCATAACACTGCAATGAATCCAATAAGCAATCTGAGAGAGTGGGGATTGAAATATAACTAAAAGAATAGAATTACGTGTATGCTAATTACAGGTAATTGAAGTGGCATATATACATTTATTTTGTATCCGTAGTTCAACAGTGCAATTGCTCAAAATTCATTCAGGATAGTGTCAGCATAGCAAAGAAGAAACAAAGACAATATATAGTGCTGAAACGATTTCGCAGATTTCATGTTGTACTTGTGGTCATGTAGAGAGCCGGACAACGTTTACTTTTATACCTATACATCTTCTTGAGTGTTCGATTCCCAATGGTGAACACAATGTTACCTGGCTCTCTGATGTAAAAAGAATTTCTCATATAATTTCCCACGTTCTTCTCCGTGCTAAGCAAAACCTTATAGGAACAATCATCGTTTGGAATAAATTCCTCTTTGTATGTCACCTCAGAACCAACCACATTCACATTCCAACCTGCCGTCCTCTCCACATGCACGCCCCCAGCCATTTGGCGCAAGTATTAGTGAAAACATTAACAACGGAATACAATGGCAAGATACAAACAGGATAAGATCTCTTTAATATCTCTATTGACCTCGAAAAATTAGACAGGCTATTACGGCAGAAAATTAGAATAGAAAAACTGTTGTAATTTGTTAACTTAAAAGAAAAAAGAGAAGAAAAATATATTGACCGCAGGGATAGGAAATTGAATCCGCTCAACAGTATTTGCACGGTTGTTTAGCTCCAAGACTTTATCCTCAACAGAAAAAACAGAATTGTTCACCCTCTTAAGACCTCCTTGTTCAACCAACAAGTTCTCTGAGCTTATACACCTACAAAAATGTCAGAGAAAACATTATAATAAAGCAAGTTACCAACTTTCTTCACCACTTAAACTGAACAACAGAAAATCATCTTACTTGAGACGGGTCTTGGTAACATTTGGTGACCCTAAAAGGACGACGTCCTTTTGGCTCCTTGCTATCTGCCCTGGATGTAAGGCTTGCATTGCAAGAACAAGAGCGGAACATTTATGACAAACTGTTTATATCCAATATGAAATAATGTTCAGTATAATAATGCAACCTGATATAGCAGTCCAACGGATAAAATTGTTAATCCGTTAAGTGATCCACCAAACTATTTAGTTTCAGTCGTTTGCAGCAAACAAAGCTTCCACCAAACTATTTAATTCGTTAAGTGATTCATTATGGAATTGGGAACAAATCAAAAAAGCAAGTATGAAAATGACGATGAAATACCTTTCCCGCTTACAGACTCGAGCAATAAAATACCCCACTTTATCTTGAGAGATTTGCTACTATCTTGAACCATATACAACATCAGACTACAGAGACAAGGATAGGGGAAAAAAGAAAGAAGAGCCCCATAGGTAAAGAAAATTAATAGATTAACATATTATTAAATTCGTAAGCAGTACCTTAATACATTTTTTTCCAGTATCTTCATCTTCAACCACAACAGCATCCATAAATCTTCCCATAGCAACAGTGACAGCAAGGTTAAACTTCTTCTGCGTAGGCCTGCATATGTCAGTCATGCGACCATGCACGTCAGGGAAAGAGGCGCGTAAGACTTTCGACCGCCTGAGAGAACCGGGCATCCCTCTCATTTTCATGTCTGTCACCCTTTAATTCCCGTAATTGGTTATCTAGGTCATAAATATTTGTCTTCAGCGTCTCATACTTGCAACTGCCAGGAGAGAAGGCGAAATGCAAAAAATCTTAATGATAATTTTTCAAAAATGAGGAAAATAATCATAAATACAGAATTTTAAGGATTAAACTCTATCAAAATGACTCCACACAGAAGAAAATCAGAGATAAAGTTTTTCGCTCAAATGATAAAAAATAATAATTCAATTAATGGTACACTGGTAAAGTAGATAATACAAACTGCCTGGAACGCGATATGGTCTACGCTTGAATTTACCAATCAAAGAGGAAAAAAGACAGTATATAAACTCACATTCTGTGATATGTCTCCAATTGACCATCAGTCAGCTGCCGTTTTTCTCAAATCCTGATCCTTAAATTCCCTAGATAAATGGTAACGCAAATGCTGGCCTTCTTTGTCCGTCACACTCGTGTACCGCATAGATTCAAGCTCTGGGCTAAAACTTTTCATTGAGAACCTTGTTTACTTTTGAATTCTTTCCTCTATCTCATCGTCTTCCGCAGCTTTTTGAATGACTCCGACACATTATAATCACTTGCTTCCAATAGCTTTAACAGGATAATATCCGTGCCCACGTGTCCCTTATTGGGGTAACAAAGGGACACCCCAGAGAGTAATTCCCCTGAGATTTGTTTTTGATCCGACCATTTTCTCTTGGCTCATACATAGAATCATGCAAAACTTCTTTCTTGGAAACTTGCTTCGCATTTATTGGGTTTCCTCTGGGGATGCAACTCCTTAAACGATTTCTTGGAGAATGCAACATTTCTTTCTTGAAAAACTTGCTTCCCATTTCTTAGGTTTCCTCTTGGGAACGCAACTCCTCAAACGATATCTTGGAGACTGCAACATTTCTTTCTTGGAAAACTTGCTTCCCATTTCTTGGGTTTCCTCTTGGGAGTGCAACTCCTCAAACTTGCTTCTCCAGACTCAGACTCAGGATCCTCCAGAAAGCTATGCTGATCGGCAGGCTTATTGTTATACTCTGTTTCCCGGAGTGGCAAGAAAAAGAAAAAGAGAATATAAAATAAAATAAAAGTCTATAACCTAGTATCTTAAGTAGACTAGGAAAAGGTGATAGGATAAAGTTTAACTAATAGTTAAACTCCTAATTACACTAGGAATATATCTCTTAAACTAACCTATATCTATAAAACAACCAAACCCTCCCTTTTTAACCTTAATCTCGGTAGCAAAAAATCCCCCAAGAAACCCTCGGCAGCCCTGTTGCCATCCTCCCTGCCGCCAGCAACAACAAAAAGGGGGAGATGCAATCTCTCCTCTTTATATATATATATATTTAGATACATACATACTATATACACACATATATCCCACAAATCAACCACAGCTATTCCTGGAAAAAAAAAAAACGGCAGTCACAATCTCCCCATGGCAATTTTCGGTTGCAGTTAGGAGAAAGAATAAGAGCCAAAACTCTTAACCGTTCAACCGCGATTCTTCGTATATCGCATATAATCGAGACACGAGGCAAGTATCCTTACTATATTTGTTATGTTTTACTAATTTTATAGCTTTATGTTCGTATCAAAATTGGATCATGCATAAGTAAATTTGAATGCATAGATGAACGTGTATATATGCTCGTATATAGCCGAATATATATGCGTATATCTATATGTCAAAAATTGTACAAAATATATGTTCCGTAAATTATTCATGTTGTATTTTTTATGAGATAGGTCGACGTTGCAAAAGTAAGGTGGAACGTTTATATACTATGTATATATAGTAGTGTATGTTTTAACATATAAAGTGAACAGATTCATATGCGCTGAGATTTGTTGTTGCTGCCGAAAGTTTATGGTGAAAAAGAAAAAAAAAAAAAGTGGGAGGCTGACATCCGAATGTGGTACTTAATATATTGCTTAAATATATAAATATATGCAAGATGAGGGTGTGTGGGTACATGAAAACAAAAGATCATAGGTGATCATCAAGTGTTGTTGCCGTGTGTATTACAAGTAAATTAATAGACTAGACTTAGTTACTGTTGGAAGTTAATATATATATATATATATATATATATATATATATATATATAAATATAATTAAAGTTGTGATTATTATAAGTATATGAAAAATATATTTTGGCCTTTTTGGCATAGATTATGGTTTTATAGGAAATAAATTGGCGTATCGGTAACGATTTTCGAAAAAGTGAGCCGAGGGCAAAACGTGTAAGTATAAGCGCGTATATGCCCGTGTAAGGACGCGTGCATATACGTAAGTATACTTATACGTAGGAGATAAGTTGGAATTGAAACGGTAATAAAATGGTAAACGAATAAGTATAACGGTAAATGAAAAGGTATTTAAAGTTGTACTTGTCAACTTCTTAGATTAAGTGTGGAAGTTAAAGTTTTTGTCCTTTTCCAAAGCAACCATCCGAGGCCTTCAAGAAGAAAAGAAGGATTAGCCCAACACCAAGCATAGAGGTCAGCGGGGTTGGGAAGAAGAGGTTCTGCGTAGGAAGTTATAATTCGTCAAAAAGGTAGGTGCCTCTTCCCCCCTCAAACGGATATGATTCATGCATGCTTTGATGGTATACTAATGTGTTTCGTTGTTTAAATTGTTTAAGTTGTAAATTTTGTTTCGTTGTTTTTATTTGTTTAATTTGTTAATTTGGTATATGTTGGAAAGCATGAGATATATTGTTTGTGGCTGCTATGTGCGTGTATGTGTGTGAATTTGGTGGTATGATTGAATCGAAAACAAAATACCCTTACAGAATTGGAAAAAAAAAGGAACTTTTACATTAGAAGCATTTAAAAAAGTTGTGTTTTGACCTTATAATAGGTTCCTATAGACTGGAAATAGGAGAAAATGGGGGTTGGGATCGAAAAGCAAATCACAGCGCGGGTTGTCACTGGTGGAGCATCCATTAAACAAATAAATAAATAATTAAAGTAAGACGGAGAATAGGCCAGCCAACGGACCGGGTCGACTGGCCAGCGGGTCGGACCGAAGGCGGCCCATTACTCTCTCAAACAAAAAATGTATATGGTCTGGCAGATCAGGTCAGGAAAACATAATTACATATCAATAAGAATTCAAATAAATTCAAGAAATATAAAAGGTTAAAATTAAATTATTTTCACTTAATTTCTGAAGTTTGGTAAATTTAAGTAATTAAAAATTAATAGTAATAAATAGAATTAAATAAGGGAAAATTAGTAGAAAATTCTAGAAAATTAGAACAAGCTAAGGAAAAATAAAAGGAATGCTAAATAACCACTTTCCAATATTCGTAAATTTTATGAAGCCAAATATTGAGTGCCGGAGATGGTGAGGATGGGCGTACGGGCCCCAGACGACTAGTGTTGAGTGCCGGAGTTGGTGAGGATGGGCGTACGGGCCCCAGGCGATTTTGTTGTTGCATTCATGGCACGTGCATTGCATTGGGAGTGGGCTGAGATGTACGGGTCTCACACGCTCGAGTGAAGAGGACCATGGTGTACGGGCCATGAGTATGTGATTATGATGGACCATGGTGTACGGGCCATGAGTATGTGATTATGATGGACCATGGTGTACGGGCCATGAGTATGTGATTATGGTGGATCGTGGTGCACGGGCCACGGGCATCGGTTGGGGTGGATCGTGGTGCACGGGCCACGGGCATCCGCAAGGGTGGATTGTAGTGCACGGGCTACAGGCATCCAGTCAATCCCGGGATCATGCATTGCATATAGGTCTAGGGCATATTGCATGACATGATTCTTGTTGCGTGTGACACGTTATTTGAGCATGCATCACGTACTTGCGCATTTTTATGTGGAGTGCTTTACTTACCGCATTTACTTTATCTGATGCATGTTATCTTATATTTATGTGCTATGTGTTATATCATGTTATGTGCTATGTGTTATATCATGTTATGTGCTATGTGTTATATCATGTTTATGTGCTATGTGGCTATATCGTTTCAGTATGTACGTTTTGTATTTGTTTGAGGCGGGCATCTACTGGGTGATTTCTGTCACTCACCCCTACTTCCCAGGTGAGCTGGATGAGGACTATGAGCATATCTTCGTTGAGGACGGGACAGACATAGCAGAGTGGGCTGGTTGAGAGCTGCAGCTAGGATATGAGGGGACTCTGCGGCTGTTTTGTTCTTATTTTTACTTTGAGGATTTTCCACATAGTCTTTACTACTATCATTCCCAGAATGTTTATTTAGCAGTGTAATGACGGTTATTGGAGTTTAATTTAAGTTATGATTTACGTTTCCGTGAGAAAAATTTCTACGTTATTTCTGACGTGTAAGAGATTGATTCGACGCCTTGTATTCTCCTTAGCGAGATACGGCGGGTGCACTGTTCCCGATGCTAGGGTTCGGGAGCGGGGCGCTACACTTATGCTCCATCGTTTTCTGGGATCCGGCCGGTGAGAGTCCCGCCAGCAGGGAAAAAAAGCATGGAAGCTGAGCCAAGAATCTCAGCTTGACAAAAGCCCCAAGGGAGAAGAGTGAATGGGCATATAATCAATTTCTGTTTCCTCCGCCAAGCTATTTATAAACGACTAAATTTATTATAAAGTTTTGACTGGGTAATTTTGGTTTGATAAATTTCGAAATTGAATTTGGTTCAATTTAATTATTTAATGAATCAATCTTAAACATATTAATTTTTGATTCATTAGTTTGTAAATATATTCGAACTTATGATACAATAGTGTATTATTATATATTTTTATACATATAATAAATTAAACCGGTTAACTAACAAATATTTTAATGATAATAAGTTTTCATGTAAAATTAATAATAACGATTAAATAACCAGCTACAGTGTTTTTAACTGATATATACAATTTTTTAAACAAAGAACTATATTTATTTGTGTTCGAATAGATTGGAATATTGTTCAAATTTGACTTGGATTCGAAGATGTTAAAATTAATATCATTTAAACATTATATTCAAATTTAAGTTAAAAAATTTAAAAATATTTAGCTCGATAATTTAATATTCAGATCGGCTTATATCGTTACGTGTTTAGACCTGCTCAACTTTTTATAATTTTGTATGATGCTACCAATATGGGCCCATAGAGAAGCATCAATGGGAAAGGTTTGGCCATGGCCAAATGTATATATTTTGACCCTTACCACTTCTTGAAATAAAGAACTCTTCTAAAATGATATTTATATACAAAATATTATATATCTTATACATTCTACTTGTCACAGTTTGTTGGTCTAACTTAAGAAAACTTAATTCACTTTTTTATCATTACTAATATCCCAATTTTAAATTTTATGATTTGATTATTATCAATACGTTGCAGTTATTGGTCGTTTATCATGACAAGTGTAGAA